>JAVSCE010007654.1:0-95000 GCA_032199065.1 Smutsia gigantea
AAGGCGAGATGGTGGTGGCTTTCCTCGTTTATTTAAAGGTGGCAAAGTCCTCATGGAAGAGTGCAGCTCTCCTCAGCTGGGATGAGCGCCCTCTGGGTGCTCTGGGCCCCAGCATGCTGGGCGGCTGAACGCTGTTTAACTGCCAGGGCTGAGTCCACAGGTGGAGCCTGAGCTCCGAGTATTTACCCCCCTGTCCAGGGGGCCTGTGCCTGACGCTGGTTTGCTGACCTCTTACTAGTTCTTGTCCCTTTCGTGTCCCCAGGGCCTTAGAAACTGGAGGGTGGTCTTGAGTTAAACACACAGGCAAGCATGCATCTGGGCTGAGAGCTGGGGGGCCAGGGAGTTGGGGGCAGCTTTAGCCCACCAGGAGGACTCATGGATCCCAGCAGCTCCCTCACCAGCCTGGCCCCGAACCCCCAGAGCTGGGCCCTTCACCAGCGGGTCTCAGGTCCACCGTCCATGGCTGCAAACCCTCTCTCTGAATTCAGGGACCCACATGTCTGGCTCCTACATTTGAGGCTCACCTTCCACATCCCTGACTCGGGGAACACAGTACTTTCCTCCCCCTCTCCTTCTGGTCCTGTGTGGGTCCCTCCCAGGCGTCTCTCCTCCAGACAGTGCACAAGCCGTAGCATGTCCCGAGACCCCCTCCTTCCGCCTACACCTGAGTCCTGTGGCCCCTCTTCAGCTCTCCAGTCCCCCAGTGCTCTCCACCTCAACCCGGGCCAGGTGCACCCACTCCCTCCCTGCACCATTGCAGTGGCCCCAGATGGTCCCCACCTCCATTCCTGGGCCCATCCTCACCCCAGTCCTTCTCTCAAAACAACCGCCAGTGTGACCTTTCCAATGATCACCAGGTCACCGCTCGGCCCCACTCATCAGTGACTGTAGTGACTGCCGCGCCCCGGCTCCAGGCTCGACGGCAGCCCCAGGAGCCGGAGGAGAGGCCTGGGCAGACTCTCTCTCAGCCCCAGCAGCCACCAGCCCTGCCTGTGCCCAGACCTGACTCCTGGTCTGCAGACCATTGTTTTAAGCCCCTGGTTTGTGGCACTCTCTGGCATCAGCCCCAGGACACTTGAACAGCCTGTCTTCGTCGCCAGATGCTACAGCCAGGAGGGTGTCCAGAGCCCAGATGGGAGGGAAGTCACCCCTCCCTAAAAACGGGACTGTGAGGATAATGTGGTGAAATGCAGCGACACTCACCAACCTCACCGGGCGGCTGTGGAAGCCCGAGAACAGTGGGACTCAGAGAGCAGGCAGGCAGGCTGCCAAGGCCGTGGGCCCACCTGGAGGACCCGCCATCGGCAGGGGTGAGGCCACACGCATCCTCCCCTTTGCCCCTGACTCCCCTCTCTTGGTCCTTTCCTCTTCCTTCATGTTTCCCCTTCTCTCTTCCTTCCTCTGTCTCCTCCCATGGGAGGCCGTCAAGCACCCTCAGGCCTTTGCTACCCAACGGCCCCAGCACCCAGCAGTCAGGGTACCTGATGGTCTGGGTGGCCAGCGGCCCAGGTGCCCAGTATCCTGGGTGCCCAACAGCTTGGGTGCCCTGATGGCCCAGGTACCCAATGGTCTTGGTGCCTGATGGTCCCAGTGCCCACGTAGTCTGATTGCCTAATGGTCAAGGCTCCCAGGGGTCAGGGTGCCCTTATGGTCCAGGTCTGGGAGCCCCATGTTCCACGTGCCCAATAGTCTGGGTGCCCAATGGTCCACCTGTGGCCACCCTAGGAGCTGGACCTGGCTCTGCCTCCTGCACCCTCCACCTGGGCACCACCAGAGCCAAGGCCAGACCAGGCCAGGAAGCAACGTCTTCCCCAGAGTGTGGTGTGCTCAGCCAGCAAGGACATGACCACTGGGTGAGCTCTGGAGGTCAGCTGTCTGGGTGACGGCCACCTACCTGCCACATGTCAGTGTCTGCTGTCACTTAGCCTGTGTGCATCTGCAAGGATGGATGGAGTGGTGCTGAGATTAATGAATCCATCCATTAACGTTTTGAGCACATGAGGCTGCCTCTCCAGAAGGGCTCTTCTAGAGGCAAGGCCTGATTCTCAGTGGTCATGGGGACATGACCAGATGCAGGGCCCAAGGAAGGGGGTTGGGCCCCATGGCGTGTGGGGGCCTCCAGGGCAGACAGGCCAGGAAGGCAGGGGTGTGCAGCCCCCCAAGGTCCCACACAGGAGTTGCAGGGGCTTTTCATTTTCATTTTTATCATGAAGTACAATTCACAGAACGTAAGATTTACCATTTGGAAGTGGACACATTCTGTGGCCCTGGCGTGTCCCGGTGTTGTGCGGCCATGGCCTCTGAGCAAGGTGCCCCTGAACAACCCAGGCCCACTAACAGGAGAAGCCTTTTGCTCATTTCATGCTCTCGTTTGAGTGGCAAGGGAGGGCAGGAGAGTTACTCTGTCCTGTCTTACATGTTCCAGGCAGCTGGATCGTGCAGGGGCTGGGGTCACGTGGACCCGGGAGGATGGAGCCCAGCTCTAGTCTCTATCCACCGCATTGCCCTGCCTCCTGCACCCCCCTCCCAGGGACTTGGAGGCCCAGGGCTCCCCAGGAGGTTCCTGGGTGCATGTGGGGGCAAGGCTCCCCCGGCACTCTAAAAGGTGTTGCTGTAAATACCGCATGCGTCTCTTGCCCAGGACACATCCAGCCGAATGCCAATGTGCAGTTCCTGTCTGGCTGGAGCCCTCCTGAAATATTACCCTCTGCATCTCGCACCCCCTCTTGTTTTGCCAGGGCTGAGCCTCTTCAGAGTCAGAGCAATTTGTTGCCATAACAACCCTTTCTCCCACCGCAGAACGTTTAAACGCCAGCCTTCTTCAGCCTGGTTCTCAGGGGACCTTGCAAAGTGGCCTCCACCAGGGAGAAGGGGCGGCAGGTCCTCACGCTCTTGTCTCGGGACACCAGTCCCTGAGAAGGTGCCCCAGGAAAGGTGTGGGTTCACCTTTCCCACCTGGTCTGAGAACCGCCTGAGGAATGGCTCAGCCGCCTCATCCCAGAGCCTGGCTGGTTGTGTCCCTCCACACTTGGCTTAGCGCATTTCCATCATGAAGCAAAGGAATCCGGAAAAGCAGGAAGTTAGTGTAGGGTTATTTCCCCTCTGGACACCCTGAGGCCTGGAGGGAAAGCAATGTCTCTAAGTAATACAAGTGTGCTGCCCCGTCGGGGGCCACCCCAGGGCCTGCCACCTCGTCAGATCATGTGCAGACCCTCAAGGGCACTAACAGGCCCTGACCCACCTCCCAAGAACCCGAGGGTCAGACACAACGAGGAAAAGACTGTTTCCTTCCATCTGTACCATCCCGGGTGCCTGGGGGAAAAGGGACTTGGAATAGTGGGTAAGTCAGGGCCCGTAAAACCCGCAAGTGTCAGCTTGCTGGAAGCGTCAGAGAGCAAATGGGCTTCCCATTTGGAGAATCACACAAACCAGATGGTTAATTCTGGAAAAATCCACTAACACAAAAATCTTCCTGTCCTTTCAGCGTCTACTCCATGCTTCCTTCCATCTATCAGGAAGGCCTGGATGATATGTTTATTCTGGGAAATCCTGTTGCTCAAGCCGGGGTCTTATTTATAAGCCAATCCTGCCTTTTAAACAGAGGTTGTTAAATGCCAATAGCTTTGATTTTATATGTAAATCAGGTGGAAAGCTTTCCAAGCTCCTAAGAGAAAACCTTTGTCTGAGGATTTGCCTTTTCAACCTGTTTCTTTCAGGAACCCTTTTTTTAAAACCAAAACTGCCACTTATAAATTATAAATTGTGTCCCTGGCCTCTCATGTTCAGTGGTATGACCTTGTTATGTTAATATAAGAATTAAACACGAGAGATGAATCAGCTAAATTGGATTCACTTACAGGGATCAGATGGCTGCCACCCAACTGATAGGAAACTGCCTTCAGTGCAGCCCGGGAGGGATGGACTTCTTTTGTGGGATCTTGAGTTGAGAGAAAAGGTAAAGGGGCCTGAGAAATAAAAAGTGCCAGTGTTAAGGGTCCATGTGGCTCTCACACCCTTGTCACACTCCGTCGGCTGGGCGAGCGTCACCCGTTCCCCTGGTGAGGTGGGGAAGCTGGTTCAGGAGACGGCCTGGGGCTGCCCCAGGGGCCTCACACTGCATCAGTTCAAAGCACCTGCCTGTGCATCACCGGGCTGCATCCTCCCAAGATGCTCACCTGGGCCAGCGTGCAGGCAGGCCATGGGCAGACAGGCAGCCGGGCAGCCAGGCTGAGCAGAGGGGGCACTGGAGCCCCTCTGGGGACTTTCCCAAGGACTCTCACCTGATGGGCTCTCAGTGCTTCCCAGGGCTGCAGAACAGTGCTATTATCACAGACGCTTGCTGGCCAGAGAGACCACCGCAGGTGCCACTGGTTCTGAGGGGCAGTAGGGTCTCCAGTCTTGTTGCTGGAGAAGAACTGTGGGAGAGGGAGGGGCACGTGACCGAGGAGACAGTGCCCAGTGCTTCCCAGAGGCGGCACATGACTAAGAGGTGGCCTGGGGGGTTAGCCCTGGGAGCTGCCCCTCCCCCAGGCCCTGTTCCTTGCATGGAAGGAGCCCTCCCACGGTGGCACTCAGGACAGAGGCATCTTGGAGCTCTGGCTCTAGCTCCTGCCCCAGTCACACAGGCTCCCCTGACCATTTGACCAGGCAGTGTCCTCCCTGCCAGGGCATCAAATGCCCAGCCACTGCTGCACCGTGGAGGACCATCTGCTCCGGGGCTCACTGGAGGGAAGCCAGCCTCCCTGCCATCCGGCTGACCACCCAGGACAAGCATGTTGCGAGGGGCCCAGGCCACGTGGGGGTGCAGTGGCCGTGCAGAGAGCAAGGCCCAGACTGCTGCGGCCTGCACTGAGCCATCCCACCCTGAATGTCTGACCAGCAAACTCACCAGCAAGGTAACGGGCCTCTTGGGGCCTCCAGAGGCTGAGTGGATTTTTAACCCAGCAAAAGACAACCTGAGAGGTGCCCCAGATGCAAGCATTTAAGGGGCCCAGGAGTTCAAAGAGAAATCACACAGATAAAGATGATGGACAGTGTGCCCTGGTTTACCCCTCCTGCTATTCCTTTTTTCCCTTAAATGTCATGCTTCCAGAGAGTCTAACTAAGAAAGTTCAAAGTAATAATATCAGAAATCGGCTTCCTTTTTTTCCTGTTGACATTTCATTGTGACATGGAATTGGACGGAGATGGCTCTAATGGGTATATTCCGGTCCCTTTATGGGTGTGTGGGTCACAGGTAGGCTCTTCTTGGTGGCTTTCCTTTGCATCAGGTGTGCAGATGTTTAAGTCACTCCTTCACTAAGTAAACTGAGTCATGCTGTAGATGCATGAGGCCCCCATATCCAGGGCCAGGATCTCAGTGATGGGCCTCACAACATGGACCCCAGAGCTGAGCCAGACAGAAACACACCCTGCGATGGTGCTAGCATAGCCGTTCTTCAGCCCCTCAGCAGGCATGGGCCATCTCCGTCGTGGCCTCCAGAGCCCACCGGATGCTGTCTTCTCAGGCATTTGCACCTCTGGGAACCAGTGATGGGCTATATTCTAGAGCAGACTTCTGGGAGCACCAGGCTATAAGGTCTGGAATGTCATTCCCTATCCATGCGAAGATAATGTGTCATCGCAGACCCAGCAGGCTGTCCTTGTTCCTGCCGGTGTGACTTGGTGTCTTGTGGGGGACCAGGAGAATATTTGCTCCTGACTGGCTGGTGGCATGAGCCACCCACCCTCTGGGATCTGGCTCTGTGCTTGTCCGTATGATTTTGGCTTTGCTGTCATTTTAAATGGCAAGCTCCTCGGAGTACTCTCTCCCCCAGCTCACACTGAGCTCGGCGTCCCCCAGCAGAGAGAATGTGACTGGTGGTCTGATGTTCCAGGCTCATGCGCTTGTGGCCCCCCCACCCCAAGCCATTAGAGGCCAATCTGCTTGGGTCAGCCTCCCCTCCATGAGCAGCGCCCACCAGCAATCCCATATGTGCAGAGTGTGTTGGCTATTTGTCCAGCTGCCATCTGCTGAGCAGCCCCAGCGTGGGACACAACAAGCTCAGCTTGGGGTTCAGTGGTAAGAGGAGAGATGCTGGCTTTCTTTCATGTGACAAATGCAGATGGACAATGAACAAGCCAATCTACCAACAAGCAAGAAATGTGCACATGATGAGAAGTGCTGTAAGAAAGTACGGCCAAATGGAGATGGTGCCTGGGGGGTGGGGACGGACAACTGGATAGGGGTCTCAGGAAGGGCTTCCTGGAGGAGGTGACTCCAAGTCCTGAATGGTAAAAAGGAGGCAGCCGCACAGTGGTATAAGAACCCAGAAATCCAGACAGAGGGAACAGCCAGTGCAAAGGTCATGAGGCAAGAAGGAACTTGGGGCCAGCACTTGCTGAGAAACAGCATGGAGGTCAGCATGTCTGGCGTGGGGTAGGCACTGGGACAGGGGCAGTATGTCCTGCATCATCTGAGGTTTAGCTGACTGGCCTCCTTGGATCGCCTCCCCAAAGTCCCTACACAAAACGGTGCCTCCCCGCCACCCTGACCCCAGCCACTCCCCAGCTCCTTACCCCTGTCTCAGTCCATTCACGCTGCCATCACAGAACTCCACAGACCAAGAGCTTATAAACCATCTCCATTCTGCCTTACTTTTTTCCAGCACTTCTCACACACAAGCACAGATAGCACGTCATCATCACAGCCACACTCATCTGCTGTTCCTTATTGTTCTCCGGGTTTGGCTGAGAACTTGACTCTAGGATAGGGGTGTTAACATTATTAGCCCATTCAAGCTGTCCGTGTGTAGCTCTGGGAAGAGGGGGTTCCCCACCCAGGGCAAGTTCTCTACGAATTCAGTGAGATCGAAGAAAGGCAAGGGCAAGAAGTTGGGAATTAGAGAGGGTTACCATATTTATTCTCACAGCGGTCACAGGCAGCTTGGTACATGTGGCTGGCTTGAATGTGTTTCCCAGGCCAGCTACATTCTTCTCCCTCGCATGAAGCATGAGCTTAATCCTGTAGACAGTAGGTCCCAGTCTCTCCTCGCTCCCTGCCCTCCAAGCTCCCTGATCCCACACTCAGACTTAACTCTCCAGTAACACCAGGTCTCCACAGCTCTCTCCCCACTATCCCAGTGATGTGCCAAGCTCCCTCTTCCCTGCAGCCCTTGCACTGGGAGAGAAACTCTGTGGGTGGGTCAATGGTGACTGGCAGACACCCAACCAATTATGTACAGTGACTCAGGAGAGGACAGAATAGGTGTTTCCTCTCCACCCTCCCCTGGGCCTGTACTCCCATGGCTGACCAGCTGCTCTGTCCCAGTAAACATCCCACAGATATGCAAACAGGCTCTTATGTGTATATGCAATGGGCACTATTAAGGCCAGGCAGGAATCCTGGTCAGAAGCTTCCATTTCCCCACGCCATGTTCGTTGCATCCCAGAACAAGCTTGAATTCCACCACTGATCCCTATTTCCTCTTATCAGCTGATGGGCTTCTAGTTCTAACAAGTCACATGACAGCGTAACATTCATAGTAGCAGAGGACCATAGGTGAGTGCTTTTTAGAGCAGTGCCAACCCCCATGCTCAGTATTTAATACACATGAGCTCATTTAATCCTCCCTGCAATGTTAGGAGGAAGATTCTCCCACCTTCCCCTTATACTGAGGAGGAAATTGTGACACAGAAAGATCAGGGTACTTGTCCATGGTCACAGATTTCAGTAGCGGTTTGGGGCCAGTATCCCTGCTCTTCACCCTGCAGGAGGTTGAGGAGAACCAGCAGACATTGCACCTCCACAAGGAGAAGGCTTGCTGAGAACAGACCCAGAAGAGCTGGGCTGGGCCAGTGTTCTGATGACCTCACCGAGCATTGGGACCAGCACTGCCCCGGCTTTTATGGTGCATGAATAGTGCATTCACTTCTTCATCTTAAGCCACTTTGAGATAGGCTTTCAGCCCCTGGCAAGAATCCAGGTCACTCTCAGAAGGGCTTTGGTCTGCAGGAAGCTGGGCGGGGGCCACCACTTGGCCCCCGGTCCTCAGATGGACACCAAACTGGACAGAGCGGAGGGTCTGTGGTGGCCACATGACACCTGTCAGCACAGGGAAGGCACCTGTGCTGCTTGTGAGGTCACCTCGCACCCCATGGAGAACCTGGGGTCTGAACCAACCCCAGTGTTGACCCTCAGAAAGCTGCCTTCCCCCATCTCTATGACTTCTAATGTCACTGACAGTGTCAACACCTTGGATCAAGCATCTAAATCATAAGGAGAACTAGGTCATATTTTTTCCAACCAGGTGGCCCATGGATGGGGGGCAGGCAAAGCCATGAGACAGCAATTGACCAAACTGCCTTTTAGCTTCCCTACAATAGTTCAGATCCCCAATCCCTCTTATCCCCAATTCTCGTGAGCTCTGTTTGTTCCACCTGATTGCTTTGATGAACAAGTTCACTTTGGACTGACTTATGCTTCCTCCCTCCCTTCTTAGAGCACGTAATGAATTCCCCATATCCAATTGCAAACCAAACTGAATGCCCTAACTCTCTCCGCTGATTTCCACCTGGGTTAGTCATTTAGCCTCTTGGTTTCAGTTCTCCTCCTTAAAAGGAGAAATGAGCGATCCGCTACCCTTGCCAGGAAGACAGAGATAGTTAATGAATGTTTGCAAAGGGTTTTGTTGTCCTGTGGTGTCTTTGATACTGTAGGATAAAAGTGTGTGAGCCATGGCGATGGAAACAGTATTCAGGAGGGAAAAGGAGAAAACAATTCTCTATTTATCAGTGTTAATGCGCATCCATGACATTCTGACATTTAATGAAGTTCTTGTAAGTCTTTCCAAGTTAAATGCATGCATCATGTCAATGTCATTCCTTTGATGAAGCCATCCAAAATAAAACTTTATAAAATCACAAACTTTTGTACAAACCAAAGATGGAGGTAGAGTCTGTTTCTTTCAACCACAAACTTGACTGTGCTGCGGTCCCTGGTTTGTCATCACCAGGAGTGGTGTGCATCCACCTGCTCCCCACCCTGCAGGCCCACCCCCAGACTGCGAGTGTCCCTCCTATGCTAAGGAAAGAAGGAGGCAGTGATGACTAATTTACCTTCTCCAGCAGAGGAGACAGTGTGTGTTGTGGGCTGAATAGTGTCGCTCTAAATTCCTATGTCAAATACATCCATATATAGAAGCTCTGATCCCCAGGACCTCGGAGATAGGGTCTGTACAGAGGTGTTTAAAGTAAAATGAGGCCATATGTGTGGGCTCTGATCCAACCTGACTGGCGTTCTTGTAAGAAGAGATAAGGACACGCACACGCACAGAGGGGTGACCACGTGAGGACAAAGGGAGTGGGTGGCCATCTGCAAGACAAGGAGAGAGGCTTAAGAGAAACCAAGTGGCCCACACCTTAATCTTGGACTGCAATGCAGCCTCTGTGACTGCAAGAAAATAAATGTCTATGGTTTAAGGGACCCCATCTGTGACACTTTGTTACAGCAGCCTAGCAAACTCATTCAGTGTCCTCACCTCATGTCAAACATTTCTCCGTGATCCGTGCATCCAGGAGGTAACATGAGGAACAGGGTTCCAAGTGTGGGGCTGAGAATATTGTCACACAGTGTTCAAGATGTCCTCTGCAGTCATTGGACACTATCTGGGGAAGGAATTTGGGGTAGGAACTGACATAAAGAGTCATTTCATACATAATTTTTTCCTTTAAGTGATTTCATTTGAATGTCTTCCAAATCTCCACACTCTGGCTTAGTAGGAGGATTTATCCAAACTCTGCTGTGTGGTAAGTTTCTTTAACATCTTTTGTACCTTCTGGAGAAAGGAAATAGCCCCATGGTTCTCTGATCCTATTGGATGAATCAACAATCTTTGGTAAAATTTTGTAATAGATTAAATAAGGCTACCAATTCCTTACCACTTTTCCAATCAAGAGTTGGGGTCTGTTTTCCCTTCCTCTTGACTCTGGTTGGTGGGGGAGGGGCTTATGACTTGCGTTAACCACTGGAGTGCAGTGGAAATGACACGTGTGGGTTTAGGAGCTGTATTAGTCAGGGCTCGCCAAAGAAACAGAGCAACAGATCAGTAGGTAGACAGAAGGTAGATGCAGAGAGATATAGTATAAGGACTTGCCTCACGTGATCACGGATGCAGAGAAGTCTCAGGACCTACCGTCTGCCAGGTGGAGACCCAGGAAAACCAGTCCAGATCCAGGAGTCTGTGGACCAGAGAGCAGACGGTGCAAGTCCAGTCTGAGCCTGAAGACCTGGGAATCGGGAGAACCGGCGGTGGAAGATGTGGTCTGAGTCCTCAGGCCCGAGACACAGGAGCACCGATGGGGCAGTTCTGGTCCAAGGGCAGGAAAAGAGCAGCGTCCCAGCTCAGCAGGATGGCAGAGAAAGAGAGTCCAGCCTCCCTTTTGCTCTGCTAAAATCCTCCACAGATTGGGTCTAGGGTGGGTGGGCCATCCACTTTACAGAGTCCACCGATTCCAATGCTGGTCTCCCAGAAACGCCCTCACAGACACACCCAAAAGAGTGTTTACCAGCTCCCGGGATGCTCTGCGACCCAGTCAGGTTGACATGAAATCAACCATCACCAGAGCCTCGGACTTCAGATGACTTGCATCCACTCCCCAGCTGTGCCTGGGCTCCACCTTCACCCTCTTGAAATGCTTCCTGAGACCACCATGCCAGGAAGAAGCCTGGGGTGAAAGGCCGCGGGCAGTTGTCTCAGCAGAGCCTGGCTCTAGGTGACTCCAGACCTGAGCCCAGGCAAACCCAGCTGCTGGATCCGCTCGGAGCATCGTGAGGGGCATTAACTCATTTTAAGCCTCTCCCTAATGTGGGGTGGTCTGGCATACAGAAGGATAACTGCAGTGCATCTCTTCCATTTGGTCTATGAAGAAAACAAGCCAATCTGAGTTTGATGAAAAATGAGCTTTCAGGAATTAAAAACATATATCTAGTTATATAAGTTTTTTGCAAACAAAGGAAACAAAGATGTTGTTTAATAAAATTGTTAGGGGACACAGGGTCCTGGAGCAATCATTTAAAATAATTTGTGATATCATTAATTGTATGCAAATGATGCTTCCAAAACGCTGGGAAACAATTGATTCTTTTAATAATTTAAACAATGCCCCTGAAATCCTTTGCAACATGATTTGCCTAGCAAAGTACTTCTTCACAAATTGTTCCAGGGAAGGCCTTGATCGGCCCAAAAATTATACCATCAGGAATTCTGCACACCATGGCCTGCGTCAGGGATGTTTTCCCATATTTGACCCTGAACCCACCTTCCTTGCTTTTCTTTCTTTTCCCCTTGGGGGCCTTTTTACTCAAAATAAAGTTTGTTAAGTTAGCATATTTCCCAAAATATAGGGCTTATGTCGGACTTCCCCTGTCACAGCACACAAAGCAGATGTTTGTAGCACTTTCCTGAATACGCTCCAGGAACTGATTTCCACTGTGTGTATGCGTGTGTGTCTGTGTGTTTGTGTGTATCTACCTCTGTGTGTATGTGTGCCTATGTGCCTGTGCATATGTCTGCATATACATGTCTACATGCATGCATGTGTATGTCTGTGTGTGTGTGTACATGTGCACGTGTGTTTGCCCGGGTGTATGTATGCACATGTGGGTATATCTTTGTGCGTGCATGTGTCTGTGTTGTGCATAGATGTGTGCATGTGTACTCACACTTTTTACACAGCTCTGACCACCACCTGTGTCCTGTGTGGGTGACGGAGCCATATCGATGTCCCTAACCCGACATCATGACTTCGAGCTCCCTCATGAGTTGGCTGCTCATTAATTCGTGTCACTGTCCCACTTCAGGAATGCAGCTCCCCAGGGTGGGATGGATGGAGCTGGTGTA
Source organism: Smutsia gigantea (assembly GCA_032199065.1). NCBI lineage: Eukaryota > Metazoa > Chordata > Mammalia > Pholidota > Manidae > Smutsia > Smutsia gigantea. The sequence goes on from JAVSCE010007654.1 coordinate 11,880, forward strand.
AAAGGTAAAGTTCTCCCCACAGCGCTGGAAAATAATGACCAAAATTTTCTGTGTAGCTACTAGGGCTCTTCACCCCATAGAGGGCCCATAGCCCTGTCTAGGGAGCTGTGCAGGCTGGAAGCTTCTACAGGAAACACAAAGAACATTTTAAATATCCATGAGACATGACAAAAGAGAAACGGCAAATAATGGAAGACGAAAGTATTGCCCTCCCCAGAATGGCCCATTTGTAAGGATATGGGGTCAGGAGACCCCAGTCTCCTCCCACCTCACAGGCCAGTCCCTTATCGTAATTAGCTTGAGAGGTTATCTTATTTGAGGCTGAATGGCAACAGCCCCTCTGTCGGTTCTGGGGAAAATGATCAAAGAGGGATTTAATTAAATTTTCATATTTAATTTTCTTCTTTCATTTTTGCTGTCTTTTTGCTCAAAACACACTGTTCTCAGGGAGCTGAGAAGTTGCTCAAGAGAGCAGAATTCGCTAGGATGGGAGAGAAACAGAGCTTTATGGGCTTCCTTTAAAGGACCCAAATCTCCCCATCTTCACTTAGCTCAAAACGTGTGTAATTTAGGGCAGTAATGTTTGAATTATGAATTGGCTACTCCAGCTGTAAATTAAACATGCAGCAAATGGTTCCATTCCCAAGAGGCCCTGGAATCTCCTGTTGAGTGACTTGCACCCAGCCTGGTCTGAGGCATATTTGGGGAATGGAGAAAGCAGGACATGGCCGTGCAGTCCAGTCCCAAAGCCCACCTGCCTGCCTGCCCACACATCTTGGTTTCATAAAAGGTGATGCCTCTAATTCCGAAAATATACGGTGGGCATAAATGATGCAGCAGGTGAAAACAGCCCACCAGGAATGTGTTTGCAAAATGCAGATCCCTGTGAGGCTGGTTTGTTCTTACAGGGAGTGTGGTGACGAGCCTCAGGGTTTCTCTTGCCTGCACAGAGGCCAGTTTCAGGTGTCCATCCTTACTTCCCTTGGCTCCATGGGTGGACATGGGAAGAGGGGATTCCTGAGCCAGTATAGGTGGAGCTGCAGCGATTCTATTGAGATGCACACCTGGGCCTCCCTAACTGGGAATATGTGTTCATGGGCATAGGGCCCTGCAGCACTCCCTGCATGGTCTGTGACAAGGATCCCCCACCAGAATGCGGGCTGCGGACACGATTATTTAGAGCCACCTGAAGCAGAAGAAATCCATGCCCATCTGGGGCAGCACTTACATACTCATAATCCATGTGTTCATAACTCTCTACTCATTAGAACAGGCCCTCCCGGGGACATCTTCCAGAAGGCGTGTGCTAGTCCGATCAGAATTGCATTCAAACATCGGCCTTGTCCCATGCCCCACTGGTGAGGTAGCAAGACAGATTCCCAGTTCCTGCACCTCCCACAACCCAGACCCCAGGGGTGTGGCTCTCTGGCTGGCACATTTGAGCTGTGCCCAGGCCTGGGTAAGGAAGCAAGGTGAGCTCTTACTCTGGAGAGCTGGTGAGGCCACCTGGCAGTTTTTATGGGTGACTTGTGTTCCCCAAAAGATATGCTGAGGGCCTAACTCCTGGTTCGTATGAGTGTGTCCTGATTTGGAAACAGGATCTTGGCTGATGTAACCTAGTTAAGATTGTTAGGGATTGTTGACTTTATTTTCCTCTGTTCTTGTCCCCACTGTAACAAAGAATTGAAGGGCAGAGATGCCGTAGTGAAGCACAGTTAAGGTTTTCTTTGAATCCACTCCAAAGGATGAGCGGGACAGCGTCAAGGTAGATAAAGACAGGTTTGCTTGAATAAAATGGAGGAAGGAAAAACAGGGAGAAAAGGGAAGCTCACTGAATGGTTGCTCAACATAGGGCAGATCCGTCGCTCACTCCTAAAGCCAGTGTCACCTGGCGGCCAGTGTCCGCTTGCATCTGCCCCGTGTGGGAACTAGGCCCCTCCCGCCCCAGGATTTGGGGGAGCCGCAGAGCACCAGATGGAGTGAGATTATGTTCTGAGAAACTTCCAAAGGCAAAGAAAAGAGATTTTCAGGCAGGCTACTGAGGAGGAGGATGGTGCAGCTGGAGTCCTGTCCAGGTCACCCAGGCAACCGGAACCTGCAAGCCCAGAGCAGAGCTCTCAGCAGCCCCTCCCTACTGATCTGCAGTAGGACAGAAAGCGTGACGCACTCAAAGAAAGACAGACAAGGGTGGGCAACCTCAGAGAGGAAGTGTGCCTGAGGGTTTGGGGCCTGCAGTTTTATAAGGCTTTTTTAGGTAAGGGTCGGCCTAAGGCGTAATGTAGACAGGTGATTCATTTCCGAGGTCCGTCTCCTGCCCTGATTACAAAGTTACCTGATCAGGGGCTGGAGGAAGAGGAAAAAACAGCATATAGGTTAAGTTAAAGAACAAGCTGAGCCTTTTTGCAGGCTAAAGTAAATCTTACAACATTATGATCTAATCAAGGCAGTGAAGACCTGGGCTGTGCTCGGATACTTTTCTTTATCTGGGGACTATCCAGACATTCTAAGTTACTCCTGGCCTTTGGAACTTCAAGTAATTCACTCATGAACTCTGTGAGTCTTTTCTCTCTCTTGTTATATCTGGTTAACTCTTTGAGTCCATTTAAGTGGGCTTTACTGACCTAGTCTCCCTCTACCTGCTCATATCTGTTTTTCTGCCTAACGAGATGAGGTCACACTGGATTAGAGGGAGCCCTAAATTAATTTCTGATGGCCTCATCATAAGGGAGGAGACACATACCCAGGGAAGATGGCCACGTGGAGATGGAGGCAGAAACTGGAGTGATGCATCTACAAGCCAAGTAATGCCAAAGGACACCTGGAGCCATGAGAACTTGAGGAGGCAGGAAGGCTGGTCCGCTGGAGGCTTGGGATGAAGAATGCCCTCCCGACACCTTGTCTTTGAATTTCTGGCCTCCACAACTGTGAGGATAATGCCTATCTTTTAAGCCAGTTTATGGAACTTTGGCTATAGCCCTGGAGAACACCTCCAGAAGTTCACCAGAAATCAGTCACACCTGGCCTGGAGCAGGACAGCCAGTGGAGGTGCCCTTGGGGGCTGGTGACACACTCGTGATGTGAATGGGCAAGCCAATTCAGAGCCATGGACACACTGAGCAGTGGAGGATAACACCCTGTGTTTGGGCAATACAGTGACCCAGCCATGCATCAAGGGTCCCAAAGTGCTCGCCACTCAGCAATTCCCACTCTGGGAGTTGTTCTGCTGACATGACCAGGATGCACATCAGGATTCCAGCATTGTTACTTAAAATAAGGGATAAGCAGAGAAACCTCATTCTATAGAGGAATCATTTATTGCGGCTCATTCACAGATAGATTATTGTGTAGCTGCAGAAATGATATTGGGAAGGTTTTTTTCACCATGACAGACATTTTCACAGCATGATTTTTAGTGACAAGAACAAACACGAACTATCGATCCTGAACATCACACTCAGAGCCACACAGGCTGTGTGTTGGCGAGTTAACGAGGAGTTTACACGGCCGCGATCGCCTCTGTATCTCCAGGTTTCTGCAGCACCTGCTCTATCATGACCTCAGACACGGGGCTGAAAGCCGACCGCTTCCCCTTCTCTTCCCCTCCTGCCCACGCCTTTGGTGGGGTTGAGAATCGGCATGATTAATGCAAACATATTTTGGAATCGCCGCTGTGACCCCTCCAGCCCCAAAACCCTGGTGGTCAGGGTCTCTCCTCCCATCCCCCGCCCCTGGATGGGCATCTGTCACTTGGGTTTGAGTCATTTACACTCAGCCCTGATGCTGTGTGAGATCCTAGCTCAGGGGCTGCTGGCCGCATATGGCCCTGAACTGAGACGTCCATTCTCCGTGTGGGAAGAGGACAGGGAGGGGCTCTATAAGGCCAGGTGGGAACAGGCCCAGGTGACGTGCCCCTTTGCTCTTGTCTCCTGGCTGCTTCTTTCTACCACAGGAACTGCAGGGAGGGGTGGTGGGACCTGCAGGGGTGGGCCAAGGATCCTGGTTTCCAGAAGCCCCTGTCCAACCTCACCAGGATTCACCCCCCTCCAAGAGCACAGAGTGGACGGGTGAGCTTTTGAATTATTTCAGCCACGGGCAAGGGGAAGGAAGTTGGCATCGTGTCCACATTCCACACCTAGAAATCAGAAGAGTCAAAGCGTTCCCTGAACTGGCTGTCTTCTCATTTGGGCAGGGACCTTCCCGCATGCCAGCTGTGTCCTCCTGCACTCCATCAGCCAGAACATGTCACCTGGTCACCACCGGCTTGCGGAGAATCTGTGCCCCCCCCACCCCCGCCCTGGACCCGGGCCAAGTCTCGGGGCTGTTCATCAGCGGGAATGGGGAGGTGGACCCCGGGCGGGCCCCACAGGCCATCCGTGCTCGGGACACTGGCCGCCCTTGGAAGCAGGAGCCCCTCCCCAGCGTATTCCTGGGATGCGGAGCCACACAGAGCTTTGGGAGACCTTGATTTCCTTTGCTCTTCTTTTATTTCAAACATTTTTATCGAGATGACATCGTCCTTCCTTGCAATTCACTCACTCAAAGAGCACAAAGCCACAGCTGTCGGTGCCACGGCAGGCCTGCGCAATCATCACCACAGCCAGTGTGAGGATCTTCCCAGGATCCCACAGAGAAGCTGCTGCCCTTAGCGGTCCCTCCCCAGTCCTCCTATACCCACCGCCAGCCGCAGACAGCCCCTGATCTACGTTCTCTGTACCCCAGACATTTCACACGAATGGGGTCATATGCTGTGTGGCCTCTGGTGTGTGGCTTCCTGTTCTCCGCATAACGTTCTCACGGTCCCCCCATGCCATAGCCTCTATCAGAACTCGCTCTCTGGTTCCCGTTATCCCATTGTATGGAGGTGTCCCGTTTTGGTATCCGGTCCCCTGTGGGTTTTCTCCTCTCGGCTGTCATGAGTCGTGCTGCTCTGAGTGTCTGTTCACATAAGGTTTTGTGTGGCCGTGTCTCCACATCTTGTGGGCAGACACGCAGGCATGGACTTGCTGGTGATTCCTACTGAATATAGTCAAGGATGTGCACCGCCTAGGTTCTGTCGCCTGGAATACTTCGTGTCAGTGGTGTCTCATCAATAGATAAGCAAGAGACTCATCTGTCTTTGTCAGGCCTCGCTGTGTCGTGAATTACCCTACGCCTTCCCTTGCCCCCAACAGGAGAAAAATGATGGCTCAGGCATTTTCCCCCCACCTTCCTTCCATATGCTAATTGTTCTTACAAGAAAAAATGTAAACTGCTGATTAGCAGAAGCCGAAGCCTGCTTCCCTGCCGTTCGCTCCCTGTTCAGCTATTGTTTCCTCCAGCCTGAATTCCAGATCCCCCGGTGGAGGCCCAGCCCCTGCCCTGCCCACCTTACCAACACAGCCCCTGCCCGGGCAGCTGGCAATACTTACAGACCCGTCCTGAGGTCTCACTGAGAAGCCGAACCCTCCATCCCCACCCTCAGCCCAGCCTGTGCTCCCGGGGACACAGAGTGCTGACAATGGTTTTGCTTTTGTGTGTGTGTTTGCAGAACATAGCATTGAGTTGGTATAAGGGCAATACCAACCCTTTCTGGCATTTCCTACTGCAGTTCATTCTTTTTCAGTGGCTTCAACCTTCTCCCAGACACCAGAGGGTGGTGTGATCAGCCGGGTGTTTGGACTGGGGTCAGACAACTCCTTCTCCATTCATTGTTCCTTTGGTAATTCAGTCCACAGCGTCCTGTGCCAGACCCAGTGCTAAGACTAAAGACACAGAACCTAAACCCACAGGTTCTAGCGGGTGAGAGAAGCTGGGGCCAGACTCTGAGATGCAGGGGGCATGCGGAGTCCTGGACTCCCATGGAGAGCCCAGTGCCCCATTCCTTGCTCCCTCTTCTTGGAGAAGGCGAGTCAGGGGACTGTCTCCCATCAATCAGCTTTCATATCCTCTGTAGACTCATCCCCAAAACTTCTGATCACCTCCTGGTCACCCCTTTGGTGAGGGCAGGACCCCCCGTTGGAAACCAGGCAAGATGCTGGACACACAACACCAAGGTTGGACAGAGGCGATGGATGGCAGTTCATTGATAACACATCTCAACAGCCCCTGGGAGGGGGCCTGCCCCCCCGAGGGGCTACCCAGGGGTGCATTTGGGGACAGAGTAAATGGCAGGGCTTGTGGGAGGTAGAAGGCCATGAGCCTGACTCCCACAGGGGATGTGACCAGCTGGTTTGGTCAGTTTTATGAACTGACAGAGGTGAATCCTGCAAGGTGGAGCACAGGTGAGGGGAAGCTGGTCCACCTGACGGGTCCTAGCCAGACGGGCCCTTCTGCCCCAGGGGGTGGGGGAGGAGGGCACCTCGGAGAGAGCGGGGAACGGACAGTTAGGCCGCCGCAGCCTGGGCAGGTGCAAGGAGCGGCAGGGAGACCTCCGTGACTTTGCCGGTGAGCAGGCGCTGGGGGAGGGCCGAGGCCCCATTCCCTCAGGAGGACGGCCATCAGGAGGCCGGGGTTTTTATTCCAGATGAGATGGGCACCGTCAGAAGGACCCACAGCGGACCCCATGAGCCATGTGCGGGTTCTGAGCATGCCCACAGACACCTACACGGAACTGGAGTCTCAGCCACTTCAGCTTCAACAGAGCCTCACTGTTTTCATCTTTTCCCTCCTCAGGTTGAAAGAAGCCATCACGTCTCTCACACAAACATCACATGGACGGGCGCCCAGAGCTGCTTCCGGCCGCGACCACTCTTCCCGCCCAGGCTGAGTCCGCGTCAAGTGCACGACCCCTGCCAGCTGCCATTCATCAGACTGAAGTTTGATTTGCACATTTTTATGGGGAAAACTCTAGGGTGATTTTGAATCAACACTAATATTGATTGTACAGTTTTCTTGGTCCATTTTGGAGCTGTTCATTGTTTCTCCAGGTCTCACACAGCTTTGCAAACCCGTGGTGGGTCAACGGGCCTGGCCGCACCCAGGGCCTGCCACTCCCCCGGCGCCTAAGCCTCCTCCCCACCTCGCCTTCCTCCTTCGGGCCGGCTGACTGGTGGGCGCTCAGCAGCAGAACTCCCTGGCACGGGTCCCTGCCCTCCAGAACATTCTGCCCTTCCTGGGAACATGCCTTTGCGCTCGCCTAAGTCTGGCTTCCCTCCTACACACCCGCAGGGCTGCCCGCCTCCCGGGGATGGCGGCGCCTTCCCCTGCACCCAGGTGCCTGGTGAGCATTCATTTCACACAGATGACCGGCCTCTTTCCAAAAGGACTAAAGATAACTCCTGCCACTCAGTCATCTCTAAAATTGTTCCTTAACTGTTCCTGTCCCCAGTTTCATTTTTCCTAGGCATTCCATGAAGTTAAGCTTCTACAGCACACCCATTTTTTCATTCTCCTGTTTTACACCGGATAATAAACAGAGACAGGGCCACAGGGTGCCTCTCCCCGTGGCCTCCTCCTCTTCCCGTCACCCCTCATCCCTCTACACTGTGTTCCCTGGGTATGTCTGAGGGTCTTGAGGGCCTCACACTCCGGGCTCCATCCCAGGCTTGGTCCCTGGGCTGGTGGGAGGGGGCAGGAACTCCAGAGTGGCTGAGCCTTTCCTGTGGATGGGAACCCTGCTTCCCAATCTCTGAGCCAGCAGTGGCTGGAGGAGAGAGGCTGCCACCACGCAGCAGCTCTGTGACTCCGGAGCCCACGCCTCTGCTCAAGCCAGCTCCGTCCTGCTCAAGGTCGTGGGAGCACAGCACAGCAGCCTCCGAAGCCATCCCGGCAGGTGCAGGGGTGCACTTGTCGTGTGGGGAGTGTCCAGGGATGGGTGTCGGGTTTGAAGGCAAAGTAGTCTTTGTGAAAAGAAAAGTATCGTTTACTGAACCATTTCTCTAGGTCAGGTTTTGTTCTAACCCCTCAGTGACATTATTTTATTTTGTCTTCACTGAGTTATAAAGCATAGGCATCATATTTGCCTTTTTAAGGAGAAAACCGACAAGGTTCTGAGGAACGCAAGAATGTCCCCAGTAGGTGGTGGCACCAGAGCTCAGACAGACTTCAAGTCTTGTCTTTTTTTTCTGTCAAACCATCTGTCCCTGGCTCTCCTCCCCAAGGAGGCCTCACTGGTATTTCCAGAATAACTGCTCTAAAACCCTTAGCAGCTGGCCAGTCAGCTCCTCTTGGGGCTGAGGCTCGCTGAGACCGGGAGGCTTAGGGCATTGGTCCGAGAGAACCCCGAGAGGGCAGACTGTGGGGTCGGGCTGTCTGGTTTGTTGCCCGCCCCACCCCTTCTCTGCTACAGGGTCTTTGCCTAGCCTCGGTTATTTCATCTTTAAAATGGGGTCCGCTGCCCTAACAGGAAGACCACAAACCCCAAAGGCTGCAGAGATAAACGTGCACTTTTTTCTTGCAGAACCTTCACAGGTGGTGGCCTCATCCGGGGAGCTCATCGGGACAGGCCCTTCTTCATCCTTTTTCTCAGCAGCCCGCTGGGGTCTTGTCCCCTCTGCATCTGGAGCTAGCCCACAGCTGATTACTAATGAGCTGGTCACAATCCAGCTAAAGGCGAGAGGATGGAAAACACACCGAGGACAAGCAGTTTCATCGCAGGGACATGCCATGGATTTGCCCTCCTCACCTCTGGGCACTTTCCAGTGGGGACAACAGTCCAGAGGCTGAGTCTAGCTGCAAGGTAGGCTGGGAATGGAGTCTCTCACCAGGCAGCCGTGCACCTGTTACAGCTCAGCGTAGGCGGATCATGAGTGTTTTGTAACATCACCAAATAATTCTCCCATCCTTGGGGGATGCTGGCTTTCCTACAGATTTAATTCAACGTTGACTCTATCAACCTGGAGGTAGCTTCTAATCCCACAGGTTAAGCACCCCAAATGAGAAGGCAGCCCCCACCTCAGCACCAGCCACATGTCTGGGTGTCATCTGTGCTTCTAAGTGGCAGTAAACCAGAGGTCCCAGTAACCCCTTCCTCAGGTTTGACTGATTTGCTAGAGTGGCTCATGGAATTCAGAGAAACATTTGTGTATGTTTGCCAGTTTATTATAAAGGATACAGATGAATGTCCAGTGGAGAAGCATACCGCACAGGGGTCAGGGAGGCTCCTGAGACCTGGACCGTCCATCCCTTTGGAACTCGAGTGTGCCATCCTCCTGCCTTGTGGATGTGTTCACCAGCCAGAAAGGTCTCCAAACCCCATCGTTTGGAGGCTTCATGATATAGGTATAATTTGGTGGTCTATTCAATCTCTAGCCCCACTTCCCTCCCAGGAGGTCAGGGGCAGGGCTAAAAGTCCCAACTCTCCCCACCTAGTGGTTCCCATGGCAACCAGCCCCCATCCTCAGGTGACCCAGGGGCTTTTCCTACACTCACCTCATTAGAATAACAAGAGACCCCTCCATTGCTTGCATCCCTTAGGAAATTCTAGGGCTTTGAGAGCTCTGTGTCCGGTACTGGAATGAAGACCAAACACAGGCACACCTCTGAGATGTTGCCCCTCTGTTCCAGGCCACAGAAATAAAGCAAATATCGCAATAAGGTGAGGTAAATGAATTTTTTTGTTTCCCAAAGAGGCTGTGTGGTGCATATAAAAGTTATGTTTACACTGTACTTTAGTCTATAAAGTGTGTACTATGTTTTAAAAAATGCACATATGTTAATTAAGAATCCTTTATTGCTAAAAAATGCTAACCATCATCTGAGCTTTCAGCGAGTCCTAACCTCTGCTCCGGAAGGTCTTGCCTCACTCAGCATTGACAGCTGCTGGCTGATCAGGGTGCTGGCTGCTGAAGGCTGGGGGAGCTGTGGCGGTTTCTTATAGTAGGACGTCAGTGCAGGTTGCTGCATCGATGGACTCTTCCTTCATGAACAATTTCTCTGCAGCAAGCAATGCTGTTTGATAGCATTTTACTCAAAGTAGAACTTCTTTCCAAATTGGGGTCCATTCTCTTAAACTCTGCCGCTACTTCATCAACTAAGTTTACATAATATTCTAAATCTTTTGTTGTCATTTCAACAGTCTTCACAGCATCTTCACCAGGAGTGGATTCCATGTCAGCACACCACTGTCTTTGCTCACCCATAAGAAGCAACTCCTCAGCCGTTCAAGTTTCTTCCTGAGATGTAATAGTCCAGCCCCATCTCCAGGCTCCACGTCTAACTCTAGTTCCCTTGCTGTTTCCACCATGTCTGCGGTCACTCCCTCCACTGAGCTTTGAGCCCCTCAAAGTCAGCCAAGAAGAGCAGAATCAACTTCCAAACTCCTGTGAATATTGATATTTTGACCTGTTCCCATGAATCATGAATGTTCTTAATGGCACCTAGGATAGAGAATCTTTTCTAGAAGATTTTCAATTTACTTTGCTGTGATCTATCATTAGAATCACTGTCTGTGGCAGCTACAGCCTTACAAAATGTATTTCTTAAATAAGAAGACTTGAAAGTCAAAATGATTCCCTGATCCATGGGCTGCAGAATGGATGTTGTGTCAGCAGGCATGAGAACAACATTAATATTTTGTAATGTCCATCACAGCTCTTGGGTGACCAGCTACATTGTCAATGAGCAGTAATATTTTGAAAGGAATCTTTTTTCTGAGCAGCTGGTCTCAACAGTGGGCTTAACTCAGTAAACCATGTTGTAAATAGGTGTGCTGTCATGCAGGCCTTGTTCCATTTCTAGAGCACAGGCAGAGTATTCTTAGCATAAATCTAAAGGGCCCTAGGATTTCCAGAATGATCAGGGAGCATTGGCTTCAACTTAAAGTCACCAGCTGCATGAGTCCCTAACAAGGGAGTCGGCCTGTAGTTCAAATCTTTGAAGCCACACATTGACTTCTCCTCTCCAGCTATGAAAGTCCTAGATGGCATCTTCTTCCAGCGTAAGGCTGTTTGTTCTACAATGAAAATCTGTTGTGAGTGTGTGTGAATTATCTGCGCTACAGCTTCTGGAGAAGTTGCTGCAGCTTCTCCATCAGCCCCTGCTGCCCGCCTTGCACTGTCATGCCATGGAGACGCTTCTCTCCCTGAGCCTCGTGAACCAGCCTCTGCTGGCTTCCCACTTTTCGGCGGCTTCCTCGCGTCTGTCAGCCTGCCTGGGCTTGAAGAGAGCTGGGGCCTTGCTCTGGATCAGGCTTTGGCTTAAGGGAATGCTGCAGCTGCTTTCATCTTCCGTCCAGACCAGTGAAACTTTCTCCCCATCAGCAATGAGGCTGTTTGGCTTTCTCATCATTCGTGTGTTCACTGGAGCCCTTTGAATTTCTTCAAGAACTTTTCCTTTGCATTCACAGCTTGGCTAACTGCTTGGTGCAAGAAGCCCAGCTTCTGGCCTGTCTCAGCTTTAGACATGGCTTCCTCACTAATCATTTCTAGCTTTTGATTTAAAGTGACAGATCTGCAGCTCTTCCTTTCACTTGAACACTTAGAGGCCATTGTAGGTTATTAATTGGCCCATTTCCAATATCCCTGTGTCTCAGGGAATAGGGAGGCCGGAGGAGAGGGAGAGGAACAGGAGACAGCTGGTCAAGTAGAACAGTCAGAACACACACAACACTTTTTAAGTTCACCATCTTATATGGGTGCTATTCATGATGCCCCAAACAATTACAATGGTAACGTCAAAGATCACTCATCATGTATATAATACAATATAATAACCTAATAATAATGAAGACTCACCAAATATTACAAGAATTACCAAAATGTGAGAGAGAGACAGGAAGTGAGCAAATGCCGCTGGAAAAACGATGCCGGCACGAAGAACGAAAAGCTTTCTCAGGGCCGGCTGGCTACCAAACTTCAGTTTGTAAAATGTGCAATATCTGCAAAGTGCAATACAGTGCAGTAAAATGAGGTGCACCCACGTGTATTTCTTATTATAAATCATAATGCCACAGCGGAGTTCTAGTGCTGAAAGGATAAGGGAAAATAGATGCTACGGGATAATTAACAGTCTCTGCCAAATGTGATAATCCTGGACTCCATAGGTTTTCTGGGAGGATTAAATGAGAAGAACATACAAAGCTCTGAGTATAAATGGCTGGCATTTGCTAAAACCTCCTAAAATGGTTTCATTACTATCATCACCACCATTCTCACCACCATCACCATCATCTTTATGTTGTCCGTCATCTCAGGTAATGCCTACCAACCGCCAGCAACGACCATCACCAGGTGTGTATGAATATTCCTGTTTTATGGCCAGTGGCATATTTTCCTAAGGGCTTATGCCTCCATTTGCTTTCAGAATTCAAGTGCAAACAGAGGCCTAATCTATCATTACATCAGGTTTAGCAAATGCTAGTTTGATGGACTAATTCTTGGAGGTTTTAAAAACAGTTTTGATCATAAGAAATTCATAGTAAGTCCTATAAATTTGTGTATAGTTTTAAAGTGGTATACTCCCTGACCCAGAAATTTTGCTTCTGAGATTTGATGTGAGGGAAATAACCGTGGAGAGGCAAAGAGATTTATCTACTGGGATATTTCTCTCGGCAATATTTATAACCATTGAAAAATTGGAAACAAACCCAAATGTTGAAGAATGGAGGCTTGGTAGAATAAATTATACTACACCCGTATGATGAAATACTATGTAGCTTTTAAAATTTATGTGGCTGAAGAATATTTAAATATGTGGAAAAATATTCATAATATATTTGTTAAATGAGAAGACAGATTTCAAAATACTGTGTAAAATTATAATCTCAGTGGAGGGGAAAGCAACCACCAGTCAAGAATATGGGCTCTGAATATGGAAAGACATGAATCCCAGTTCGGTCATGTGCTGATCACAAGAACTCAGGCAAGTCACATGACTTCCATGCCTCAGTTTCCTCACTTGCAAAATGTAGATTCTCGGAGGGCATCCTGGGAAAACGCCTTCCCCTTCCTTCAGTACCGTGTTGCCTGCAGGTGGCCCTCCAAGCCCTGGCTGTCTGTTGTGGACAGGACCCTCACCACCTCCCCTAACAGTGATGACTGACTGCAGAGACACACGGAGTGGGCAGAACCCACCATAAACACGTCCTCCAGGCTGGGACTTGAGCTCTTTGGTCATTACCAATAAAAGATGGTGGGCAATTGATGCATATGTGATATTGTTGCAAGGATTCAGTTTCTTTCCTGCATCTGGAAAAAATTCACGTTAATTGTTCCTGTAAAGCCATCTGGAGACTAGCCCAGAGATGTAGTGTTGCTAATAAACAGTGCTTGACTCCATGGTCAGGGGCTAAAGGCAGACCATGGAGTAGCTTAGTTATGGAAAAGGAGCAAAACAGAGCCCTCAAATGGGATAACTTAGGAAAATGCCAAGGGCAGGGTCTGACATCAGGATGGAGATCAAGAAATGCTCAGAAAATCCGCCCCAGCTCTGCCAGTAAAGAATCTGGTGGCCTTGGGCAAGTCACTGCACTCAAGGTTTTAGCGTCTTTGGCCTAGAAAGGCGAGGTAGGGACAAGTAGGGGTCTCAGGCACCCTTCTAAGTGAGGTGGCCCTTTAAGTGCTGCCTCACACGGAGGCCAGTGTGCCAAGCAAAGGAGGGAAGATTCTGTACCCAAGGTGGGGGACGGGGCCCAGGGCATCCCTGCTGTCCTCCGCACGTGCTCCTCTGCAGGAGCTGGCCGCGCCTTTATCTCCATCCCTCCTGTGCCATGAAATTAGCACCTGCAGCTCTGCCCACAGCCCAGGGCAGGAACAGCGGAAACACCTATCAGCAGGAGTGGGCAGACAAGCCGAGCCTCGTCCCCCCCGGTGGAGCGTGACTCAGCCATGGAAAGGAATGAAGTCCTGACACACGCGTCATTCTGGATGAACCTGAAAACGTTCTGCAAAGTGAAAGAAGCTAGTCACAGAAGGCCACACGATCATACAGAATATCCAGAATCGGTAACTCCTTCCAGGCAGAAACCAGACTGGGGGTTGCCAAAGACGGGGAGGGTAGGGGCTGGGAGGAGAATGGGGGAGGGACAGCTCCCAGGCGAGGGTTTCCTTTGGGGGTGATGGAAGTGTTTTCCAAAGGAGGCTGTGGTGGCAGGACTCCATAAATGCACTAAGTGAAATTGTTCCATTCAAAAACAGAATTGTTCACTTTAAAATGGTTAATTTTATTCTATGTGAATTTTTTAGCTCAATAAAAATAATCCCAAACAAAGTGATAGCAACATCTGCCCGCAGCAGGGGAATAACACTAACCCAACCCACACAGGAACCTGCAGAGCAGTTTGCGTTTTACAGCCCTTGTTTCAGCCTCTCCACCCATCTGCAGGCAATGCCGCCGTCTCTTTGCTGTCACTTGGCCAGGCCTAGACCCGGGTGGCTGGGCTCCTCACCTGATGCTCTTCCCTCCACCGGACAGCTGCCCATCCCCACTCCGAGGCTTGTCCCCACAGGCACTCCAGCGGCTGCTCATGGCCCTGTAGTGGGACAGTGGCGTGGCCATGGCTGGGCAGGCTGCTCACGGTGTGGGAAGTCGTGCTCATGGCCCTGACGACTGACAGCGAGGTGCCCATGCTGTAGATGCACGTCACCAGGTCCTGGCTGCCACCCAGGTGGTGGTGCGGCTGCCCCATTCCTTCAACAAATAATCCGTGAGCACCCACTATGGACACCCATGCATGCCCTGGGCTGAGTGCTGGGGCTTCAGTGTTGAAGGGGACTTACCTGGGGCCCTGGAGCAGCGGGCTCATGTCCCAGCTCGGGAGACCAGCTTCCTAATGAGGCCACTGTAATGTAACCTCTTGAATATTCTGAGAGCAGAGCAGGGGGGTGAGTTTCCATGTGATGGGGTGTCCCAGAGGGCAACCCTCCAAGCTTTTACTTGAAGGAGGAGCAGAACTGTCATCCACATCACCCAACCCAGACAGGGGTGTGGGGAGAGATTCAGGGAGCCCATTCCCCTCCCCCCACGGCCCAGCCCCCTGTAGCAACGTTCTTGAGCAGGGGAAGTGGGCCCTGTGCAAGGAGGACAATGACATGATCGGGGATGCCCCCAAGTGCACCTGGGAGACTAGATGGAAGGACCCTAAACTGGGTGGCCAGGTGAGAGGTCACATTAGGTTCCTGGACAATGGGGAAGGCAGTGAGCCAGGAGAGAGGGGTGGAGTCTGGTGAGATGCGGGAGGGCGCAGCCGGAGCTGGTGTGGAAGGCCTGGTTTGGGGGGGTGGGGAGGAGGCAAGAGTGGAACATCCAGTCAGGTGTTGTTGAACTTGGGGCCTTTACTGAGACTGGGACACGGTAGGGGAGGGGGTTCTGGCTCAGAAATGTCCTGGCAATGGCAGAGTGACAGCCCCAGGCACTTCATCGTTGCTGAGCTCATTGAAGGCCTACTGTGTGCTGGGCTTCGGGGCCACAGGGAGCTGCAGGGCACAGTCCCCACCCCAAGTCTCCTCTGTCGTGGGTGGGGCAGGCAGGTGGGGAGGGTTAAACAGAGTCAAGATAAGTAATAAAGATGAGCTCAGCACAGCACCTGGCCCATAGTAGGTCTCTTGCTCAGCACCTTTACATGGATCTTCCTGATCAATCCTCACAACACACTGTGAGGCCACTGTAGTCTGTCACAATGTAGAAAGGAAGGAAACTGAGGCACAGTGAGCTTGGGTAACTTGCAAAGCACTATCTCAGTCCATTCGGGCTACTATAACAAAAATATCATAGGCTGAGGGTGCTTAAACATTTACTGCTCATAGTTTTGGAGGCTGAAAGTCCAAGATCAAGATCAAGTCTCCAGCAGACTCAGTGTGTGGTCAGGGCCAGCTTCCCGGTTCCTGTGTCCTCATGTGATGGAAGGGGTGAGGGATTTCTCGGGGGTCTTTTCATAAGGGCACTAACCCTGTTCATGAGGGCTCCACCCTCAGGACCTAATCACCACCCAAAGGCCCCCCCTTGATGCCGTCACACCAGACGTGAGGATTCCAACGCATGAATTTTGTGAGGGCTCAGACATTCCACCCATGGCAATCACAGGGCCAGGAAGGGAATCCCCACCCATACATGGCATCCCATACTCAGCACACGACGTGGAGTCCACTGCCTCCTGGGGGCAGCTGACCTCTCAGTGCAGCCAACTTCTAAGAGATACAGTGGAATAATACATAGTTTGTTTTTCCTAGCTTTACTGAGGTATAAGTGACATCTAACATTATGTAAATTAAGGTTTATAGTGTGTTGATTTGATACATTTATATAATGCAAAATGATTAGCTAACCCTGCAAAACATCACATAATTACCATTTCTTTTTTGTGGTGGGAACATTTAAGATCTACTCTTAGCAGCTTTCAAGTATATAACATAGTATTATTAACTATAATCAGGATGTTGTACATTTGATCCTCAGAACTTATTCATCGTCTAACTGGACGTTTATTTCCATAGACCAACCCCTTCCCAGCGCCCCCAGTCGCCAGCCCCTGCTAACCACTGCTCTATTCTCTGTTTCAGTGAATGCTGCTTTCTTACATTCTACATACTTAAGAAAGATCACACTGTATTTGTCTTGTCTGACTGACTTCACTTAGCATATTGCCCTCAAATTCCATCACAAATGGCAGGATTAGCATTTCTCTCCTGGTTGAATAATATTCACTGTGTGCATGTACCACACCTTCTTTACCCAATCATCCATTGACGGACATTTAGGTTGCTTCTGTGTCTCCGCTACCATGAGTAATGCTGTGATAAGCATGGGAGTGCAGACATCTCTGTAGGATCCTGTTTCCATTTCCTTTGGATAAATAACCAGAAGAAGGACTAATGGATCAAATGGTATTTCATATGTTTAATTTTTTGAGGAACCTCCATACTGTCTTCCACGGTGGCTGCACCAGTTCACTTTCCACTAACAGTGCATGAGGGTCCTCTTTTCTCCACATTCTAAACAACTCTTGCTTGTTTTTGTCTTTTTTTGAAATAACCATTCTAACAGGTGTGAGGTGAGATCTCATTGTGGTTTCGAGTTGCATTTGCCTGATGATTAGCGATGTCGAGCATCTTTTCATGTACCCATCGGCCATTTGTGTGTCTTTGGGATAATATCTATTTGGTTCTTCTGCCCATTTTTAAATGGGATTATTTAGTATTTTGCTATTGAATTGTATGTGTTCTGTATAATTTTGGATATTAACCCCTTACCCAATGTATGACTTGCAAATATTTTCTCATACATAGTTTCAAACACATCTATAAATACCCATTTAAAATTTTCTTTTCTCAGGGGCAGGTGACACGGTCAACTGAAATCATCAGGCCTGTTGCATATAAGAAAACATTTCTGCAGCATCTCCTGAGGATCGCGACCCCAGAGCAGCTGAACGGTGTGTTCCAATAAACTGCTGCACCACCCTTTTTGGGAATGTCTTCAACATTTTTTTGACAAAGAGGGTGGGCCCAAGGAAGAGGTCATATCAACCAATACTTCAGGGCAAGGTTGTAAAAGAGTAGACGATGAATATTCTGATGGTATTTATGGCAAGAGGAAGCGACAATTAGGACTGCTAATAATTCTCCTAAAGGATCCTACCAAGGACACAAGACCCAGACCAGTATGAGCATTCCAGGCTGGTTTTCTGGTCACAGGGGAGGGACGGGCAAGGGGCTGTGAGTCGGTGACACAGGCAAGAAGGCTGCAGGGCATCAGCTCAGTGCAGCAGGAGCCCGCCTGGCTGGTTTGGGGCCTCGGCAGTTTGCACAGCCCTTTGCCTGTGGGACCAGCGTGGGGAACCCCCAAATTTCACTTTATTTCATAACACCCATGGTTATAGACAGCAGGTGAAACGCTGCCACCAGATTCTACTCCATTCCAAGGTTTAGACGTTTGCCACCTTAAAAGTATTTGGTGAAGTTTAAGAAAATTCAAATAAACTTTAAAAGTGAATTGACTAAGACTCCATCAAGCAATTCATTTAAATGGCTCAGGAAATGGAATGCACGACAAGTACGCAGACCCAATGGTAATCCCATTTTTCGTGAAACATCATGGCAGAGCTTGCTTTCCATACGACTATGACTCAAGAGCGAGTGGAGCTCACAATCTTTTGGTGGGGGGACTTTATTTTTTTTTCTTAAATTGAGATTCACCTCCAAAGACTCAGCATTCTTCATGAATAGTTGGTGTGCCTTTAACCATGCAGCTTTATGCTCCTGGGTCCAAATCAGGCATTCTCTTTCGACCCACCAGTGATCCAGGCTCCTGAAGATGGTTCCTCACAGCCCCCGCCGGGAAGAGCATCTCGGGATGGAAAATGACTGGACACAGAGGCAGAGCCTGAACTCTAAAACCAGCCCCTCCCTGCACCCCGCAGCGCAGCCAGGACAGTGCCTTTCAAATGCAAATCCCGCCTCAAACTCTGGGCAGAGCTAAACCTTGAACTCTGAAGCCATTTCACAATTAGCCTCGAATCCCACAGAGAAATTCAGCCTTTCGCAATTTCAAACTCATTGCTTGAACAAAGGGTCCCTGAAAACTTTCCTTTTAGCTTGTGAAACTAGGGGGCTCTTAAGCACCGGGAGTGGTTTCCCGTTTGGACGGCGCCCTCGGCGGCCTGCCAACGCCCCCCCACACCCCACCGGGGCCCACTTAGGGCCGCACCGCTGCTCTGTGCAGCGCATCACAGCGTACCAGGCAGATTCCGGCGTCATCTCGTGGGGTCCCACAGCCGGCTTCCCCGTAGACGGAACAGCGGTGTTACTGTTGGCAGATGAGGAAACCCAAGCAGGAATGGGCAGGGGATTTTTTTAGGTCCTTAGTACCTGTTGTAGCCAGTAAATTCTAGAATAAAGGGGATCAGGATATGCCCCCCACAAATGGGCCGCTTTGCAAAAAAGATTGCTTTAAGCTGAAGGCAACTGGGAAACAACAAATGCAGGAGAAACGCTCTGCCTTCCCACATTTGCCTAAAAACAGGCCACGTGTTTCCTGTGTGCACGTGCTGAAAGAACCAAACTAACGCCATGACAGGCTTCAGGAAGCCTCAGAAACTAGAAGGCCTAAGTTTCAGTCTCCCCGAAACTATCAGGTAGTTACATATTGCCCAAAGCATGTAACCACCCTCCTGCCATCCAATCAAGAGAAGCCGAAAGCCTCCCTACATTCTTGAGGATGGGGTCTGCGAGCCAGAGATATAGATAAGACCCTGTAAAAGTTAACCTGTTAGTCATCAGACGAGACCCTAAGTTCGCTCTGTAATTGGTTAATTTCAAAGATACCTTAAATATTGTGATTGGATCCCGCCAAAAGTAACGGATGCTCCAAATGATATGTATGGCTGGAATTGTCGTCAATAATGTTGTGTAACTATGATTGGATTGCTGTGTCTATGTCCCAGTTTCCTGTAACCCCCTCTTCCCAGCGCTCATAAAAATCCTGCCCGCCTTTGTCCAGGGCTCTCAGCTCACCTCCACTACCTAGGTGGAAATGCTGGGAGTCCGAGCTTAAGCCCATAATAAATGCCCTTTGCTCTTGCATACGTGACTCCGTCTCCCTGGTGGTCTCTGGTCTCTGAGGATACTGCAATCCGGACATAACAGTGCCACCCCTTGTACTAGGGAGGGAAGGACGACCTTTATCCCTGGAGGCGACAGCATCAGACAAACCTCTCTGAAATACCCCTTATCTTCCAGGAGTTTCCCCCATACATTTCCCCAACCACGTCTCACCCTCCCAGAAACCCCTTTTCCTCTGCCTTGTCTGATCGACTGTCCTCGGCAGTTTATCACCCTCTCAATATGGTACACAAGCCCCTGGGTCTGATGGACTCCTTGGGCCTTTAGTTCCTTTTCTATGAGTCCCTCGTGTGCACATTAATAAACTTATTCTGTTAATTGTTTTACCAGTTTGACTCATGGTCCCTGGCCACGGAACCTCAGAAGGCAGAGGAGCGTGTCTTGTGCCCTATCAGGGCCAGACCCCGGCGCCACCTGCTGGCGCCTGGCCACCTTGGCGTCAGCCCCTCTAGACTCTATCAGGAAAAGAATGCTTTCTGGGTTTCTACAGATTTGTGCCATCAGCAATATTTTCCCGTGCAGGGTCAGATAATATAAGTACTCTTGGTTTGAAGCCCAGACAAGTCCCAGTCCCCACATCTCAATCCTGCCATTGTGATGGAAAGCAGCCACAGATGATATGAACAGATGAACATGGCTATATTCCAATAAAACTTTATTTACAAAAACAAGCCCTGTGCCAGACAACAGACTTGGCCCATGGGCAATAGTCTGTGACCCCTAGGGTGATGGTGCTGACAGATGTCGGCATCCAGTGGGTCATAGCAAAGTGTGAGCGAACAATACGATGAAACTATTATTCCCAGGTTCTTGAGTCTGAACAAATCATTAAAAAGTTTTCCCTTATGGATGATCTACTCCCAATTGCCACTGTTTTAATTCCTCATGGAATAATTGTCTTCTTCCAAGGGGATGGCTGCGGAGTGACCAGCTGATGACAGTGGTGACCACAGTTGGCAGCCCCGCACCGCCTCACTGGCCCCCTCCTCTGAGCCTCACATCATTATGTGGGGGGCTGTGCACCTCAGTTTGCCTGGGAGAGACTTAGGACGGGCCCGTGGTCCCAGCGAGGCTGCTACAGCTCCCTGTTCGCTCTCAGCCGCCTGCTGTGCGTGAAGAATCACAGAGCCGCCCCATCAGCACGCAGGGGGAGACTGGGCACTCTCACCCAGCACATGTGCAGTGAATGCCTGCTCCGTGCCAGGCAGGGTACCAGGCTCCAGCCAGCCAAAGGCCAGTAAGATAACTGCACATGTGTCTGTGCACAGTGAATATGCAATGCTTTATATATACACACAGACAACGTATATACAACACTGCTTATAAATATATATGCAAACAGTGTAGGTGCAATATTTTATACGTACAATGTATATATAATATTGTGTGCATATATACACAATGTATACACAATATTACATAAATGGACACACAAATATATACAAAATATTGTGTATTATATACACAAAATGTATATATATGTTGTGTATACATATTCACAATGTATATATAATATACTGTATACACATAATGTATATACAATATTTTATACATATACACACAGTGTATATACTACATATATTTCAATGACCTCTCTCAGCATTTACATGCATGTATATATGTGTTTGTGTTAGTAACATATTGCACACACACTCACAAAGGTATGACCCATTATGTGTGTGTGTGTTTGTGTGTGTGTATATATATTATATAGGCATGACCCTTAACTCAAGTAGCCCTAGCCAGGTGGGGAGGGCAGAGGAGGACACAAACACCATGGCAGGGGAAATTCTAAAGCCATGACAGCAAACAGACAAGGCTTCCTGGAGGAAGGGGCATCTGGACAGAATTATAGAGGATACAGAGGAGTTAGTCAAGAAAAGGAAGGATTCAGAGCGCAGCCGGCCAGCAGTAGGGACAGCAGTGTTAAAGGTCAGAGGTGAGGGGCCACTCTTTTGTGCAAAGTACTACCTATATTCTAGTGCTGCTGGGAAGCAGAGATCTTTCAGTTAAAAAATACACATATATGTACACACAGAAACACATCCCTCCCTATTCACTTCTTTAGTATAAAATACTGCTTCTACACTATCCCGGATTCCTCTTTATTAGTAACAGAGCTCATAATTTGCATTTGATTTGTTAGTGGTTAATATCTAATTAATCGTTCATCAGTGAACACGCCTCACTCTAACTGAGGAGCAAAGACAGCCACCACTTAATTAACCAACACAGCACCTACAAACCACCTCACAAAACAGGAAGGAGCCGCATGCATGCAGTCACCTCCTTGCAGTGATCCGCCCACCTGGGCTCTCTGAAGGGACCTCGTGGATGTCACTGTGACATGCACCATGCACAAGCCCCCTTTGCATGTCCTCACTGCACGTTCCCACCACCCTCCACCCAGACCTGGGATGACTCAGAGTTGAAGGGAACCAGGTGGCTGAGTTACCCCTTAAACATCACCAGTGTGTGTGTGTGTGTGTGTGTGTGTGTGTGTAAATAACCTGCTGCATGGTAAACACTATATTGTACACAGTATCCATTTTACTACCAGCTTATGACAAAGAACACAAGTAGAACAGAAAACTCAGAATGCAGATGTGTATGGCAGTTTTCGATTACTGCTCTAACAAATCATCACACACACTTAGTGGCTTAAAACCACCCCCTTTCCTTGCTTTTCCCTGGGCCAGAAGTCCAGGCACAGCACAGTCAGGGCCCTCAGCCGGCATCAAGGTGTCCGCTGGGCCAGGCCCCTGCCTGGATCTGGGGGACAGATAAGTTTCCCTGGGTGAGTTGTGTCCCCAAGCTCTCTCAAGCTGTCAACCAGATTCAGTCGCTCATGCCTGTTTCCCTGCAGGCTGTCAGCTGGGGGCTGGTCGTTGTGCCTAGAGGCGACCCAAATCCCTTGTCACGCCTTCCATGGGGCCCCCTCCAACAAGGGCAGGGCAAGTCCCCCTTACACTTTGAATCTCTGAATCATTCTGCTTTTGAGGGCTTTTATGGTTACACAGGGCTGCCTAGTTAATCCAGGAAAATCTCCCTGTTTAAAGTCAGCTAATGGTGACCTTCATCCATCTGCTGAGCCCCTTCACGGCAGAACCTAGTTTATGTGTGAATTAGCATCCGGCGGGAATCGTGGCCGGCCATCGTCAGAATTCTACCTCCCTTTACATAGGCACCTAATGGATCGACATTAGGTAACATCAGCCACACTGTGGCTGCTGGTCCTATGACAAATGGCCCTAAAATATGTTCTGATTTAAGGAAGGCACATGACAAAATATGATTCCCTGGATTATAAAAGAAGAAATAGTTACTTACCAATATTTTATTATCCAATTGAAATGTTAATTTTCCGAATGTGTGCTTTCCTGTGGCCATGAATGACATCTGTTAGAAACATGTATGGGTCCAGACACCATACATGATTCTAAAAGAGAATTTATCACACAGCATTGAGATAATCCAGATTTTCCAGATCTGTTCTCAAAAAGTGCAACACGTGAAGCCAGTGAGTAAGTGGCAGAGTGCAGATTAAAATCCATAGCTTTCCGCTGTCCTTAGCTGTACTGCTCAAGTGGAAACAACCCGAATGTCCATCAGCAGATGAATGACAAACAAAATGTCTTGTATCCATACAAGGACCTATTATTCAGTCATAAAAATGAAATGTAATTCATGCTACAACATGGAGGAAATTTGGAAATGTTGTGCTAAGTGAAAAAAAAATCCAGACACAATAAACCATGTATTAAATGTCCAGAGTTGCCAAATCCATGGGGCTAGGAAGTAGACTGGTGGCTGCCAGGACAATAGGGAATGGTTGCTAAAAAGTACAGGGCTTCTTCCGGGGATGACACTCTTTTAAAATTACACAGTGGTATATGGTTGCACAACTCCGTAAGCTCACTAACAACCACTTAATACACTAAAATTCACTTTAAAAGGGAGGGTTTCACGGTATGGAAACTACACTTGATAAAGCTTCGATCTACGCTCCACACTGCACTCCTCAGACTCAGTCCCATTGATGATGACGCAGGGAAAGGTTCCGCGCAAGAAGACATGCTCGGCTTTGCATTTGAGCCATTTCTTTGTGCACAAACATGTGCCTGCAGTGTGTTACCAAGCGGCAAAGTCCCCACCAGAGCACCGGGAATGGGGACCCAGGGAAGAATGACACGCCCCTTCCCTTTTGGAGTTCAGTCTCGTGGGTGAGACAGACTTTAAACCACTAATTATCAGAGGCTTATCACAGACAGATGTTAAAGCACTAATTACTACATCTATAAATTATTATTAATAACTTGTGTGAGTGTCTGGAGCAGGGAAGGGTATGGTACAGGAGAAGCAGGAGCCATACCAGTCTGGGGGCACAGGTGTGGTTTTCCTGAGGAAACGGCACACAGGTGAGATAAGGAGAGGCCAGGCTAAGCCAAGGGAAGGAGCAGGTGCGGGAGGCAGGTGAGAGCTGACTGTGGAGGGAAGAGCAGGGGTGAGGAGCCAGAGAGAAGGGTCCACAGGCACTGGGCATCTGGGGGTCCTAGGAGACAGAAGCAGAGAGAAGGCTGAGGATGGTGGGGAGGCAAGGGCTAGACCCCAAAGGACACTAGGGGCCCAAGTGAAGATTTGGGACCATATCCTAAGGGCAAAGGGAAAACCCAGAAAAGTTTCAAGCATGGGAATGATGTAGTCATGTTTGTGTTCAAAGAGATTATGCTAGAAGACTTGGGATTCCAGCAAGACAGACCAAACGTGTCTCAGTCCATCCAGGCTGTCATAGAGAAACACCATAGACTGGGCCTTACAACAGACGTTTACCTCTCAGAATTCTGGAGGCTGGAAGTCCAAGATCAAGCCACGGGCAGATTCAGTGTGGGCTTCCTCACCGACAGCCATCTTCTCGCTGGGTCCTCAGAAGGCAGAAGCAGGTGAGGGCCCTCTCTGGGGTCTCTCCTTACAAGGGCACCAATCCCATCACGAGGGCCCCCCTTCATGACCTAATCACTTCTCCAACACCCACCTTCTGATACCATCACCCAGGTAGGCTCCAAGGTATGCATTTTACGGGGACACAAACTTCCAGATGATCATCAAATAACTCAAATAACAACCCCGTATATGCTGGATAAAATCTAGCAAAATGTATTTCAAGTGCATATGTAAGCTTCCAAAAATGAAAGGAAAGCCCCTGGTCTTGGCGTGGAAAGATCATTGAAAGCCAGTGACAAGCCTTCAGCTAAGGCTGCTGCTCCCGGGGGAAGTGGGCAGGTGAGGCAGGCAGGTGAGGGTATAGGTGAGGCAGCAGATAAGGTGGGTAGGTGGAGGGGCACACATGAGGGGGTCAGTGAGGTAGGCAGGTAGGCATACAGGTGAGTGGGCAGGTGAGGTGAGCAGGTGAGGTTGGCAGATGAGTGGGCAGGTGATTGGGCAGGTGAGCAGGCAGGTGGGTGGGCAGGTGAGGCAGGCAGGTGGGTGGGCAGATGAGTGGGCAGGTGAGTGGGCAGGTAAGGTGGGCAGATGAGTGGGCAGGTGAGTGGGCAGGTGGGTGGGCAGGTGAGTGGGCAGGTGAGGTGGGCAGATGAGTGGACAGGTGAGTGGGCAGGTAAGGTGGGCAGGTGAGTGGACAGATGAGTGGACAGGTGAGTGGGCAGGTGAGGCGGTCACTGAGGTAGGCAGGTGAGGGTATAGGTGAGGCAGCAGATAAGGTGGGTAGGTGGAGGGGCACACATGAGGGGGTCAGTGAGGTAGGCAGGTAGGCATACAGGTGAGTGGGCAGGTGAGGTGAGCAGGTGAGGTTGGCAGATGAGTGGGCAGGTGATTGGGCAGGTGAGCAGTCAGGTGGGTGGGCAGGTGAGGCAGGCAGGTGGGTGGGCAGATGAGTGGGCAGGTGAGTGGGCAGGTAAGGTGGGCAGATGAGTGGGCAGGTGAGTGGGCAGGTAAGGTGGGCAGATGAGTGGGCAGGTGAGTGGGCAGGTGGGTGGGCAGGTGAGTGGGCAGGTGAGGTGGGCAGATGAGTGGACAGGTGAGTGGGCAGGTGAGTGGACAGATGAGTGGACAGGTGAGTGGGCAGGTGAGGCGGTCACTGAGGTAGGCAGGTGAGGTGGGCAGGTGAGGTGGGCAGATGAGTGGACAGGTGAGGTGGTGGGCAAGTGAGTGGACAGGTGAGGGGGCAGGTGAGGTGGGCAGGTGAGTGGGCAGGTGGGTGGGCAGGTGAGGTGGGCAAGGGAGTGGACAGGTGAGGGGGCAGGTGAGTTGGCAGGTGAGTGGGCAAGTGAGCTTATAAATATAAGCCTGAGCTTAACACCAAGACATCAAGAGCAGATGAGGCTGGAAATGCATCCCAGCTGGGGAGTCATAAGCAAGACCCCCAAGTGGAAAACCACAGTCACAGTGTGGGGAAGCTGGGGTTCCTATGGCCAGGATTCTCACTGGACTTAAACCACCTGATGATGTAACTGGCCTTTGCTAGGCTACTGCTTCCACACCTTCAGGCAATAAGCTATTATTGCACTCTATAGTGAGCTCAGCCCAGTGCTCTGGGGGGAGGCAGAGACTCTAGTGCTCGACCTACCGCCAGGAGAACAAGCTGGGTGATAAGCCCTTTCACCCCAAAGAAATGTTCTACTGTTATTACTTTGGTCACATTGAATCCATAGCAAACTTGCCCGGGGCTGAAACCCATTGGCAAGACAATTGGCATAGTCGGCAGGATTCATTATTGACCAAGGAAAAAGGCTGCCCTTATGGGAGGGGTGCTTCAGCAGGCTGCCCCTATGAATGGGGGGACAGTGGATTGTCCCCCAGTGGGTATGTGGTCTCAAGTGGCTGGCCTCCTAGAGGGCTGGGCCCCATCCCAGGACTGGAGGCAAGTGGAGGTGACACCTGAGGCAGTAGGGGAGGCCCTTGGTATGGTAAGTAGGTCTTTTGAGAGACAGACTGCTCGTGAGGCAGCGAAGACTGTGGGTTGGCTGCTTCTCACAGTATTAAAAAAGACCACAGAAGAGAAGGACATGCTCCTGAAAAAGACCCAAGAAGTGGCGGCATGAGAACATGAGCTGCAAACTTCTGTGGATTCCCTGAAGAAGGAAATGGCACTGATGCGAGAGAAGGCAGCATGAGAACACCGGCAGCGAGGTGCCATTGAAGAGGTAAAAGATTCCTTTCAGAATGAAACGGCAGCGCTGCCATGTGCTCTGAAGGAGGAAAAGGCCATAAATGAAAAAGATAAACTACTGAAGGAAGCACCAGCAGAGGTGGCATGAGAACACCTACTGTGAAGCACTGAGGTGAAGGCAAGAGAGCTGCTGAAGACTGAGGTAGCATTGCTGTGAGGTACAGTAGAAAAGGTAAAGGTTGTAGCAGGGGAGGCACTTGGGGGAGTGGAGAGAAAGGTGCCATCAGCCCCGGAAATGGAGGAGCTGGGGAAGGACGAAGGGGTGATGCCGGAGGCACTGGTGCCTCCTCTATTGAAAGCACCCCCAGAGGTTGTAAAGAAAATAAAGACCCAGCAACTGAGAGTTCCCCAGGGAGAGGAGCAGCCCCCTCCCCAGGTCCTGGAGCACTCTATGGTCCGCCCCTATACTCAGGCTGAGCTGGTGGATTTGGGCTCCTGGTTTAGGCAGAAGCCCTCGGAGTCAATATCAGCTTGGCTCCTGTGTCTGTGGGACTGAGGGGTGGGTACAAGACTGGACCCGAAAGCCAAGGAATGGTGTGGCACAAATGCCCACACTGGCCAAGTGGGGTGCTTACCTACAGCAGCGTAGTGCCCTCTCTAGTAGCCCCCTGAGTGAAGAACTCCAAAGCTTATTGGAGCCAGTGACATATACTAGTGAAAAGCAGGAAGAACTTGCTTTTGAACCATTAGTAGCAGAGAGTCCCTATTGGGAGGGAAGAGCTCCTATACCCGAGGATGCATGGTACACAGATGGCTCCAGCCGTGGGCAGCCCCCAAAATGGAGGGCCATAGCTTTCCATTCTAAGACTGAGACAATATGGATGGAAGATGGTGAGGGGAAGAGCAGCCAATGGGCAGAGTTGCGGGCTGTGTGGTTTGTGATCAGTCAGGAGCCCTCCCCTTAGTTGTCTGCACTGACAGCTGGACTGTCTATCGGGGCTTGACCCTGTGGCTACCAGCCTGGTACCATGCCAACTGGCTGGTTGGTCACCAACCCCTTTGGGGGCAAGAATTGTGGCAAGACTTATGAGCCTGTGGTCAGACTAAAATAATTACAGTATACCATGTGACAGGTCATTTGCCACTGGCATCCCCAGGAAATGATGAAGCAGATAAATTGACCCAGATACATTGGTTAGAAGGAAAGCGTATCTCTGATGTAGCCCAATATTTACATCAGTGTTTGTTGTATGTGGGGCAAAAGACAATGTGGGCTGTAGCCAATCAGTGGGGCTTGCCTTTGACCTTTGAAGAAGTTAGTAGAGCCTGGCAGGAGTGTGTCGTGTGCTCCAAAAGGGACTTACACCGAGTTCCACAGCAACATGGGACAATAGCTAAGGGGCCTATACCCCTCGTCAGGTGGAAGATAGACTATATTGGGCCTCTACCTGTGTCAGAAGAATATTGGTATGCCATGACTTGTGTGAACACAGCTACTGGACTTCTGATTGCTTTTCCTACCCATTGTGCAGACCAACAGATGACCAGAAGAGGCCTGGAGCATCTCTTTGTTGCCTATTGCTGACCACAGGTAATTGAGAGTGATCAGGGCACCCATTTTACTGGACATACACTGCAAGAATGGGTGCAACAGCTGGGAATCAAATGGAAGTTTCATGTGCCATACAATCCTACCACAGCAGGCATGATAGAGAGGCACAATGGCTTGTTAAAATCCGGACTAAAGTCAGACACCAATAGTCTGCGGGGATGGTGCTATGGCACTTGAACGAGAGGCCCCGAAAAGGAGTCCTGGGCCCTGTAGACATATTAACACATATGGCTGCCTCCCCTATACAACTGCAAGTACAAACCAAGGAAGAATCACTGAAGCCGAGGTTTGGCCACCAGAATAACATCGTGCTGCCAGCACCAACTGCACTGAACCCCAGAGACTCCATTTAGTGGACGTGGCCTTGGACCTTTTGACACATGGACCAATGATGGCTGGTTCTCCTGGCACCTTGGGGACAAGGCGTGGAAGGTGGCCTCCTGTGTAGTTCTGGACTAACAGCAGAGTGGCCCCCAAGGTCACAGTAGTATATCCTGAATGGCCAGAAGGTAAGAGCATCTTACCGGGGAGTTTTGTTTTATCATTATGGCCAGTGCATGCACCTCCAGTAGCACTATATATAGACGCTTCAGTAACCCCATGGGGAAAGGAGTAAAAGTATGGTATACTAGACCTGGAAGGGACCCCCTTCCTGCTACAGTCCTATCACAGGACCACTCTCTTGCATGCATCCTAGCTGGTGGACAAGATTGGCCTATGTTGGTGTCATTAAAACATGTGTCTTATTGCCTCTAAGGTCTTTGTGGGTTAGGAACCTCCTCTGGCTTAAGGATTATTATAATTTTTTTTACCTGTAGCAAAATCTTATTGTATCTTAATTTTTGTTATTATCTCTAAGTCGTTGTTAGCCTCTGTTGCTGTTGTGGAATCTGGTTACAGTGCTCCAGCTTTCTCGCACAGGGACCATTGTGGAAGATTGAGAGCATGTAGATTGTAAGGCGAGAATCCTGGAGGGGTGGAGTGTGGGAAAGTCGGGGTTCCTATGGCCAGGATCCTCCCTGAACTTAAACCACCTGATGATGTAACCGGCTTCTTGCTAGGCTACCACTTCCACACCCTTAGGCAATAAGCTGTTATTGTGCTATAGAGAGAGCTTGGGCCAGTGCTCTGGGTGGAGGCAGAGACACTAGTGCTCGACCTACCACCGGGAGAACAGCCAGGTAATAAACCCTTTCACCCCAAAGAAACATTCTTCTGTCATTTCTCTGGTCACACTGAATCCATAGCGAACTTGCCAGGGGCTGAAACCTATTGACAAGACACACAGGCTCACTGAGCTCTGAACACCCATCTGTAGGAGGCGACGTGGGGCAGTTCTGATCCCTCCGCCTGGATTCTGGATGAAGGCTGTTGGAGCACAAAGCTGCTGGCACCAAGCCACATGCAGGTGATGGGGCTTCCAAATCACCGTGGTTTCGCACTTCCTCTGGGATGCGTGAGCCCAAACCCGTCCTGGAGGGACCCTCCCAAGGAAACACAAAGCTGTGATAAAGATGAGCAGCTAGTCAACAACCAAGCCCTGTGAGGACTGTTCCTGCTAGGTGTGGGCTAGAGCACACGAGAGGGTAGAACGTGCAAGAGCTTGCAGGAGGGCCCACATCCTGCAAGGAAACCCAGGTGTGGTTAACACTATGGTAGGCACAGGCAGGGATGAGGGCCCGGGCCCCCAAACCCAGGCTTCTCTACCCAACTGCCTCAAATCTCCACTTGGGGTCTGACAGGCATGTCGCACTACTGACCCCCCGCCTTCTCCCAACTTATGTCCTCCAACTAGAACCCATCTCAGGAGGGGACAAGGCCACCTTTCCAGTGACTCAGGACCCGATCCCTGGGGTTATCCTTAACCCTCTTTCTCTCACACTTCACACCTGACCCCACTTTAGACTACAAAACAAATTCCCTGGAAGTGAAAGAGAATTTCCCAATCTTGCAAACTCTCTGAAGCAATGTCATTGGTGCTTCTGAACTGTGGGCTGTGCATTTTAGGTTCGGAAAACAGTTTTGATGAAAGGAAATGTCAGATATTAAATTATTGAATTTAGCAGATTGATAAAAGAGAATGGAATAAAATAGAAAAAGAAAATGTCAGACAGAGTCACATGTCATCAGGGGAGTAAAATTTGGAGCCATATCTGTTTCAGTTGTATGTGTACTTCTACAAATACGTGAGCACTGATCAAAGTATCCAGACATGGGTGTGTGTGTGTGTGTGTGTGTGTGTGTGTGTGTGTGTGTGTGCCGCTGTGGGTCATGAAAGGCACTGTGACCGAGTATATTCATCAGAATACATGTGGCCAACTTGTACTTTAAGGAGACGTGCCAGGAACAGTCACTTTAAGGTGAGGAACAGTGACAAGGAGGAGCATTTATATTCAACATTGTGCTGGAGGTCCTGACCGGCACAGTGAAACAAGAAAAAGAAATGAACCTTACAAGGGTTGAGAAGGAGAAACAAAATCCATCATTATTCACTGCCTTTGTGACTGGCACACAGAAAGCCCCAGAGGACAGAGATGAACGTGGAGTGTAAGGAAGAGATCTCTGTACAGCTTCTGCTCACGAGGGCCACCTCTCAAAATTGGCGGTGGTGGGCCTTTCGCCCAGCAACAGACAATAACAAAATAGAATACTTTAAAAATATCATTCCATATAGGAAAAAAAATACAAGGCATCAAGAATAAATCCCACAAAAGATGTGTGAGGTTCACGAAGATAACTAACTTCGTTGGTAAAGGAAACCTACGGGAATTGAGAAGAAAGATGCTATGCCATAAAAATATGCCATCCTCCCCAAATAAATCTAAAAGTCAACCTAATCTAATCTCCACAGAATGCTAGAATTTGTCAAAGGACTTAACAAGCCTATTTTGAAACTGACCATGGAAGAACAAGGAGCTGGGAATGTCCAAGGGAAAGAAGACAAGGCAGAGACAGCTTGGGAAATGTGGGAAGAGAAATGCAGCATGGAGTGGCACAGAACTCTACCCCCAGAAGTAGTGCTGCCTGCCTGGGGGAGCCTGGCACAGGAGCCGTGCCCCACGGAGGGGTGAGTTTTGTCTCGTTGGGGTACTGGGGCAGCTGGGCAGCAAGAATGGAATTAGACCTGCGTGTGGCCGCCACCCTCCACTCCACTGGGATCTTTGAGAAAACACGGAACAGCATCTCTTTTGTCTCCTGGCTTCTGAACACACTGAGATATAAATCAAACTATAGAACCTAGCTTTTTTAAAAGGTGACAATAGAACCTTTGTTGTGGATAAGGACTCTGAGGAGGCTACAAGCTGAGTAGGCGGAAGCGGTTTTTTCTTCACAAAGAAAACATGACAGACTCTCTAGATGACGTCAAATAGGGAAGGGCTTTCCAAACAAGATGAGAAAGACAACCCATAAAAGGGATCAATACATTGGGCTAAGTTAGAGTAAAAGATTTCTTATAAGCTTGTCTTATAAAATAATCTTGGAAGAGATCCCATAATAAAACTGGGGATAGGAGATGTTTGTGACCCACACTTCTTAGGCTGCTCGAGCTACCATAACAAAGTAACATGGATGGTGGCTTAAGAAGCAGCAATGACTTCTCTCACAGTCTTGAAGGCTGGAGGCCCATGGCCACAGTGCCCGTGTGCCCACTTTCTGGCGAAAGCTCTCCTCCGGGTTTGCAGATGGCCACCCTCATAAGATGTGCTCACTCGGCCTTCGGTGGAGGGTGGGGAGAGGGCGGAGGAGAGGAGGGGGTGTCCCTGTCCTGCCAGACCAGGCCCGCCCTTATGACCTCACTTGACCTTAATTACTTCCTTAGCTGCCCCATCTACAAATACAGCCAAACGGGCGGTTAGGACTTCAGTGTATGAATTTGGGGGTAACAAAAACATTTAGTCGTGCTTCAAATTGTGTCCCACCAAGATTCACAGGTTCAAGCCTACCCCAAAAGTGATGGTATTTGGGCGTGGTACCTTTTGGAGGTGATTAGATGTGAGGGTGGGATCAGACCCCAGGGAGCTCCCTTCCCCCTTCCCCATGAGGGGATGCAGTGAGGGGACTGCCATCTATGAACCCCAGCAAGGGGGGACCTTGCCAGACACCGAATCTGCCCACACCTGGATCTTAGACTTCCAGCCTTGAGAATGGTGAGAAATAAGTGTCTGTGGCCAGTCCATGGTGCTCTGCAGCCGCAGCCCAAATGGACTATGACAGCCCCTAACACGTGTAACCATCACTTGACTGACGCCAGACTATGTATAAAACTTCTACAAATCAAGAAAGAAGACGAACCACCCCATGGAAAGGGGGACATATACGAGTCAGCCGTCCCCCACCTGGGAGAGAGCTCAGGAGTCTGGCCCCATCTCCCCATGGATACGTGAAGCTCCTCGGGGCAGTGGGATGTGGACGCTGTCCAGTTGTCTGTCAGGAGTGGAATGGCTAAGAAAAGGGTAGTGAGTGTTCCCAGTCTCAGGCAACGGACAAGACGTGTGCAGAGCAGTGAGTATCTGAACACTGACAGTCCAGGGGGCAGAGTCAGGAACAAGGGGCATCTATAGCACATGATCAGTGAGGCGGACTCCGTAAGGGTTTATGCATACTTAATGACATCACTGTGGGTGGCTGTGAAGACGGAGAGAAGTTAAAACATTACAAAGACATAACTGGAGGCTCTGAAGATGGAGCAGGTGGGTGGGGCAAGGGTGCTAAAGGGTCAAGGGCAGCTCCCGGGTGCCTGAATGAGCCCCAGGGAACCCTTGGGAAAGGAGGAGGTGGGGGCAACCCATGGGGACTGAACAGAAGCTGTGGCTCCCATTTTGGACACGGCAGAGTGTCATGGTGCCTGTGAGTCACCCACAGGGGAATTTTAAACGGGCTTGAAGACACTGGGATTCCAGAACTGTGTGTCTGAGGGGAGCCGTGAGCTGGGAGCGGTGGGCTTCCGGGCACACCAGGCGGCCGGGGAGGGGTGTGTGATGAGTCCCTCATCTGGCAGCTGGTGTGGAGGACAGACGGGACAAAGCTGAATCCCTACCCTAAGATGTCCAATAGCCAGCTCACTGGTGAAAGCCTATGAAGCCCTAGGCTCCCGTTCAGTGTTTCCCCAAACCTCCATGTTCTGGGCACATGCTCCCTGGAGTCAGCCCTCTGCCTGCTAGGGCTTGTTTCTACTCAACAGCTGTCCACCTGCCTTTCCTCCCAGCTCACCCGTCCCATGGATCCCCCGCTGAGCCTGCAGTGGAGATGAGGGAGGAACATTTGGAATAAAAAAGCCGACATTTGTATCTCGACTCTGACTCTTGACGAGCTATGCCCAGTGGTGAGCAGGTATCTGATCCCTCTGAGCCTGGGGAATGGAGGTTACATTATAAGGTTATTATGATTGTCCTCCAAGCCCCGTGAACTGAAGCTTTCTGAAATCTGTTGGTGCCCTCAGCCTGCGAAGGTGCTCCGTAGAATGCAAATGTGCGGGGCGGGCTGTTATTAGTTCTATTCTGGGCTCTTGGGTTTCTGACCTTTCTTACACTGCATATTTTGCAACCATTCTTTCCCATTTCTTCATTTTATATGGGGAACAGAGCCTATACTTGTACAATTCTACCATAGCTATTATGGCATCCATCGTCTTTGGGGATCCCATAAACTGTGTGAATATCAGGCACAATGAAATGGCTCCCCAGGGGACCCAGGAGGAGCTTGAGGAGGTGCGGTCAGAGCTGGTGGGGGCTGGGACGGTGTCCGCAGGACTGAGGTGCACAGCGACAGAGGCGGTGTCCCCACGCTCCCTCTTCCTGCCCACATTCTCCCCTCAGGTGTTGACAGAGCAGCCATGACCCCAGGTAGTTGAGTTGGGGTTACTTTTAGTCCATGTGAGTGAACAGGTCCTGTGGATCATGGATCACAGTCACTTCCCACAACACTGTAGTTATGGCTGGTGTATTAGTTTGTCAAGTTCACTGTAACAAAGTATCACAACCCTGGGCTTAAACTGCAGACATTTATTTCCCCCAGTTCTGGAGGCTGGAGGCTGGAAGCCCACGATCAAGGTGCCCGCAGGGCTGGTTCCCTCTGAGGCACACCGACGGCCCTCCCTCCCTGTGTCCTCACCCGGTCACCCCTCTGTGTGTGTCTGGACCCTCATCCCCTCTCCTTACAAGGACGCCAGTTACATGGGATCAGGACCACCCTGATACCTCATTTCTCTTAACCACCTGGATAAAGACCCTCTCTCCTAATAACTTCAACATATGAATTTGGGGCAGACATGACCGACCCCCTAACAGCTATGTCTCTATGGAGGAATGGTTCCCAGAATCCTCCCACCCGCTGGGCCACATCACCCCACGGCGAGGGGGCACCAGCAGAGCTGGGTCAGCTGCTCAAATAAGGTAACTACCTGATGGATGTATCTGTGATGTTCACTGTATGTGTCAGCTTTTTTAAATTTGACATTTTTCATGATATATTTACTCATTTTAAATAAATGTGCATGTTCACATTAAATTTTTCTTAAAGAAGGCATTCAAAATTGAACAAGTTTTAGGCCTCAGCACACCCGTGTCTGCCCCACCGCTGGCTTTTACTCTGCCTGTAACTGGCTGCCCCCATGAGATATTTTCAGGGTGAAGGTGTTGAAGAGAAACACAAAACATAATGTTCACATGAAAGCAGTTTTCCCAGGACCTGGCACAGAATAAGTACCTAGTAAATATGAGCTTCTTAGTCTGGTTACCCTAAGACACATCTTAGGAGCAGGTAGTTCACCTGCCAGGCAAACCGGGAAGCATAGGTGGGAAGTGGGGAAACGGAGAGACAGGGAGGAAGAACCGAAGAAAGTGTGTGGCTTCTGCTCTGGGATTCAGTCCTGCACAGGCCCCTGGGAGAGCCACAGGGACCCTGCTGCAGGACTGTCACACAGATGCCCTCTGACCTCCTTGCTCATAGGTGGAGGGCTGCTCCTGGGAATACAGTGACCCCCCCTTCCTCCTACCCTCTGTCCATGGCTGCAATTAACTCAGGTGGCTGAGGTCATGGGGCAGGATGCTAACAGCTCCCTCATTTATGGGTCAGCCTTGTTTCCAGTCTAGGAGACCTGATAGTGAAAATTTTGGTTAGCTGACATATCGACATGACCCTCAGGTACCCCACGGTAACGTAGAAGCCCACTTCAGATCCAGGAATTTAGGAATCTGTGTATGTCAGGGGTCAGCAACTGAGGGCAAGATGATAAATATTTTAGGCTCTCAGACCAAGTGGTCCCTGCAGCAGTTGCTAACCTCTGTTGTTGAAGGGTGAAAGCAGCTATAGGTGATACAGAAATGAATGGACATGTTTCAGTAAAACTTTATTTACAAAGGCAGAGCGAGGGCCAGGTTTGTCCTATGAGCCTCAGCTGCTGGCCTCTGGTTTATGGGTTTATCACATTCTCCCTCAAAGGCTGAGCGCCAGACACTTATGTCCTCTGCACCTTCAGTTTCTGGTTTAGGTTTCTGGAGCTTCAAGCAGTGCTATCCATGGTTTGGTGAGCAGTCCACCCATGTTCATCTATTTCTGATCCTACTCAAGAAATAAGCCCAGAAAAGGTCAGCCTTACCTCAGGCATCACTTAAGACAGAACAAATTCATTTTGAAGGGGAACAAAACAAAAACAAGCCTTATTAAGTCTCTTTGTTCACAAGAATCTTCACCAATCCTGTGTGATGATCTGTGCTGATACCCACTTTTTTACTCTCTCTGGGTCTGTTCTGTCAGGTCTTAAAATAGGGTAAGGAAAAGGGGAAGCCAGCTGGCTGTGCTTATACTACGGGGCTGTTTTCAGGGAAAGGGACCTGGGTCTGCCCATTGTCTTTCCAACACGCTCACTGCCACCCCGTGTAAAGAAGGAAAGATTGACACTGGGGTCGGTGGGGAGGTCAGGCCTCCCTGCCTCTCTAGGGACCAGGGCAGAAAGGCAGCGACACCATCCCTCTTCCTCCTCGGTCTTTCAATCAACCTGACCTTCTCCGAAGCCTGGGGACATGGCAGGTCTGATGGCTTAGAATGGCTGATAAATGACCTCCCTCTGAGCAGGAAGGGAAGGCATGGCCAGGGAGTGTTGGTGTTGACAGATTACAAATTTTAGATAGGTCACACTTCATCTGCTCTGAGTTATCGGGCCCTCGCCCATGATTTCTCTCCCTGGCAAAGGCAAGAAAATACTTGCCTTTTGCTGGAATGGAGACTTTCCCATAAATTTGGGAGGTACTGACTGCTGGGTCAGAACAGCAGGACCGGGGGCACTGCCGTGGCTGGTGGCCTGCTCTCTGTTGGCTGTCCTGAGGTCACAGAGACCCACCCCTGGCAGGTGTGCAGGGGGGAGGCACGAGGGGCCTCTGGGGGAGGTGGTAGATGACCTGTCTGAATCTCGATGGAGAATGACCCTCATGCCCACACACCCGCGGGGGTCAGCCTTCCAAACAGACGGGGTGGATAAATGCTCCCATGCACGGTGGCAAGGGTGGCGAACTGTGGCTCTGATGGGCGGTGACCCCGCTGGGCTCCTCTCAGCTAACGGACAATGCTGATACCCTTTCCCAACTGGTCATGACCCCTGCAAGGTATCTCGGCCGTCAAGGGCACACCCCACGCTCAGGCAGAAAAAGCAACCTCAGTGGCGCCTCTAGCATTATCTCCTTTTCCGTGAGAATAGCAGAGGTGGGGTTTTATGACGTAATTAAAGCAAGGGGCTTGAAAGTCCTGACCCTGTGGGCACACAGTGAGGGTTGCCTCACCAAGGCAAGTACCTCCTCTGTGCTCTGAACGTGTCTTCTGGCAGAGCCAAGGGCAGATTTCAGGATGCCCCAGGGGTGCTTGGCAGCTCCTCAGTGAGCAAAGGTTCCATGGGGAAGCAAGACAGGAACACCACATACTTAAATCAGCCACCGCCATAGGGTACTGCTCACACCATTGCACCTCCTGGACTCAAGCTCGGGGGCCCCCACAGCCCCCGTGTCCACAGGCCAGCGGAGTTTGGCCCGTCCAGACTGGCCTCAGCTGGGCAGGGCTCTAGGCTGGTGGGGGTCCTGTTACGATCCACATGACTTTCATCCTGCTTAGACTAGAACTTCTCAAGGTATGTTTTCTTGAACCTAAAGTGGGCAGCGCCAGTCCCAAACGCATTTCAGATCCAACTTGGTCACATCCTTGAATACCTCATGGTCAAAGCAAGTCACATAGCCTCAGCCAAGTGGAGGGGGACGGACATGCATGGCAGCCCCCACAGGGCCATGGAACACCACTGCCGGGGAATGAAGAGATGGTACCCAAATTCTGTTGGCCAGAATATGGCACATTCTCAGGGCACAAAGCACAGCCGAGTCTGAGACGTCCTGTTGTGACAAAACCTGCCTAATGTAGCCCAGCATTTCCCATCTTTTAAAGCATATGTCCTATATGCAGAGAATTTCTTTTATAATCTGTGTGAGCAGCCTTCTGCAGAGCACATGCCGAGAAGTGTGGCCATCACATGAATAATGCGCGATTCATAACAGCAAGCCTGGTTCCATCTGAGCTGCAACGTCTCCTGGACTGAAGAAGCCACCGATCCTCCCTCGTGCCCAGCCCCTCGTGTCTCCTGCGATGACGCGATCTGTCCTACCAACCTGCCAGGGCCAGGAGGAGCACCAGTCGAGGTGACCGTGAGCGCCCCGTGGTGACCGTGCGGCGACTTAGACACATCTGTTGCCACAGTGTGTGAGGAGTCCACTAATGCTTGAGCTGAGAGGTGTGGGTTTGGACTCGTCCCAAGAACTTGCCAGGAAGAAAGCCAGTAAATGAGGTTGTTTCTATGCTTGGTTTCTTATCATCCTGTCCTGCCAGCATTACACACACATGCCGTGATCGTGACAGTTTTTTTTTACTGGGTGTGTGATGCTCCATAAATATTTCAGGCTGAGAAATGTGCATTGGGCACCTAATCCTTGAGGCTGTTTCCATCTCAGCAAACAGCACGGGCATCTTGGTGTGTGGACTCCGGTCATTGTTTCTCCAGGGCCTGGGTCCACAGAAGTCCAGAGCTCCCTCTCGGGAGGATTTCTACACTTTGTGTCTCAAATGAGGATTTAGGGACAAGATGGTGACATGAGTCAGCTTGACTAGGAGAAGCTGCCGTAATAAACAGCCCCCAAGTCTCAGAGGGTCAAAAGGCCAGAGAGGGTCCTCCTCTTCTGGGGCCAGTGTGGTTCTGTTCTGTGTGCTTTCAGTAGCCGGTGGGTCCTCCCAGCACTGAGAAGAGCAAGACCAGCGTCGGGAGCTTGGTGCCTCTGAAAGCTTATTTGATCCTACAGCTCCTGCCCTCGGTCGCACGGGTAACACGGCCGCACCTGTAACTCAGCTGCATTCAGCACCAACGCAGTGGAGAGCGCTCCTCTCAGAAGGGTGCTGGGAGTCACTGGCCGAGGGCTGGCGTGTGTGTGACCCTGCAGGAAAGAAGGGAACGAGCTGTCTGCCATCACACCCAAGAAGCTGATAAACCTCCAGGCCCACCGGAGACAGTCATGGAAGTCAGTCCCCTCTACACTGGGGGCTCTCTGCTTAAAGGGCAGAGGCGAAACTCGCCTGGTTAAGGGACTTGCATGGTGAAGGCATTGATATCATCATCCCTACAAACAACCTATGTGGGACCATGTCTCCAGGGTAACGAGCCCAGACCCTCTCCTTTGGGAATCGGTGGGTGATGGAAAGCTGGGGGCCCCAGTTTATGGAACACTGGGCTGCAAGGACTCCTTTTCCCCTCCATACGTGCATCACAGTGCCCTGCCAGGCTGTGAACCCCCAGTGTCCTTCTGGAGGCCCTACTCTGTGCGCTGAGGCCCAGACTCCTGCTCCTATGCTCCAGGGGCCACATGGTGAAGAAGGAGCAGAAATGGTCGTGTCCCATTGAGCTGAGGCAGCATCCCATATGGATTCTACTGAAACCTGTGTACGTTCCAGTCACAGCCGCTTCTCTGCATAACAGAGACACCTACACAGCAAAGATGTGGATAAACCTGAGCTATCTGTAAGCACCTTCAACAAAAGGTATGGATTTTTTTTCAAAATCATTGGGACTGTGGCAGCTGAGGATGGTTCACTGTGTTAGCAGCAGCCCAACCGCTGCTTCTGCAGTAGAACTTCATGCACACAGAGGCATAAGGTAATGTCCCCGGCAGTGATCTTAAACCTCAGAACATCACCAACTAGGTAGGCATAGTGTGCTGCGTGCCCCCTTGAAGCCCACCCACTGGCTCTGATGTCCCCCAGGGGCAGATAGTACTCTGGGTTCACTCAAGGGGTCTCTGACTGCATGGGGTCTCCTGTGACT
Organism: Smutsia gigantea; assembly: GCA_032199065.1. Taxonomy (NCBI): domain Eukaryota; kingdom Metazoa; phylum Chordata; class Mammalia; order Pholidota; family Manidae; genus Smutsia; species Smutsia gigantea. The sequence continues at coordinate 51,434 of JAVSCE010007654.1, forward strand.
TGCTCATTTCCATGAAGGGAGAGAATACCCATTGCTGCTTTAACCTCATCCTGGTGGGCAGGGTCACACACAGGCCCACACTCTCAGACACACACTCATACGGGATAGTGAGATTGGACAAAAGAGTGGCAGATGACTCTGTGCTGCCATCCGAGGCCACCAAACAAGAGACATTTCACTCTCAGCAAATCCCTGAAGCCCCCTGACCTTCAGCTCTGCAGGGATGATAACATTGGCCTCAGAGGGTCAGAGACCTTGAGGCTGACCTCCCATTTTTCAGTGAGGCCCAGGGAATGGAGTCCCTCACCCTCGACCTCGGGGCTGGTGAGGGGCCAGACCTGGACAAAATGCAGGGTGACTATGTTTCCTGATGTCACCAATCTCTGCACACCTTGCAGGAGAAACTGACAGAGCTGTTGTCTAAGAAGTAAGTAAGTCTTCCTAAAGAAATACATTCCATCCTTCCAACAAACACATTTAGCACAGTGAACTGTCTGCAGCTCTGGGCCTGCACAACGAAGCCGTCCAACACAGAGACCTGCAGCGAAGCTGCTCGGCTGTGTGCCAGTCCTGGCCCCAGCCCTGGCCCAGGGCACAGAAGTGGCAAAGTCCCTTCCCACATGGAACATTCTAGTCTGGGCAAAGGTCTTAAATGCTTAAGAAATCAATACATGGTGTCTCAGTGGGGATTAGGTACAGGTAGAAAAATGCAGCCAGGTAGGAACAGAGAACAGGGAGGGGCTTTGGAGAGGGTCGGGGGAAGGCCTGTCCGTAAGTGACATTTAGACCTACAAAGCAAGGAAGGAACCAAGAACATTCTAGGGAGACAGAACTTCAGGAGAAGGGAACAGACAGGGCAAAGGCTCAGAGACCAGACAGGAGGAGGAGATGCAGTATCAGAGGAAGGCCTGGGGGAAACGTGCCAGCCTAGCAGGCTAGGGGAAAGCTTGCGGGTTACTCTGGGGGCCTGGGAACCACCAGAAGCCAAGGGGCATCACAGTATGTCTCACCTTTAAGCATGGCCTCCACCCCTTAGAAGAAAAGATATTTCCAGGGATGCAAGTACAGGTGAAACATCTTGGCTAGGAGATGTTGCATGAGGCCAGGTAAGGGAAATGAGAATTGGAAGGAGATGTTGAAATTCTGCAGCTACAGAGGGCTTGTTCTTGGAACGACAAATGAGTGCGGGGTGCATTTGGGTCCATCATTGAGTCCCTGGCATCTTCTGGCCGTTTTCTCCGCTGCCTTCTCCAGCTGCCCTGAAGACTGTCACTACTGAGCATTCTGCCACGCTACCCCCTCACATCACCTCGCGATTTTACACCAAACTGGCTTAGACCAAACAGCCAGTCCTGTCCACTTGTTGCCCAGTCGTGGGCCAACAACATAGAAACAATTCCCCATATAAAGATAAAATGTTTAGAAAGAGAAGGAAGGAAGAGAAGACTTTATTAAAATGACTCCATCATCCCAAATTGACACCTTTAGTAACTCTTTTGTCATTCATCCTTACAGGTATAAAATTATAATCCACACAAAGAATGTTAATAAAACTGACATTTCTCCATCAGTCAACCTAATTCACAATATAACATTTTCCCCATCCAATTACGCTTCCTGATGACTGACGTCTCGTTGAACATTGTTGCTCATGTGGAAAGTGCATGTAAACGGCCCTGTGATGATGTACCACACAGAGAGAGCTGCCTCTTCAAACCAGGCAGGCATGTGAAGGCCTGGAGGGGGAGATGCTCCTCTCAGAGATGGGTTTGCGAAGACCCAGCAGTGCGCGAGTCCCTGGTTGTGACAGCCGGTTGTGGAAGGAAAGCCACGTGCAATCCAGAGAAACTTGCCTCAGACTGGACCCCACCTGGACTCTGCCTGGGTCAGCCAGCAATTCCTTCTCCCCACTGGGGGTCCCCTTCCATTGAACCTCAGCTCTGCGCTAACCCCATGCCCACATCCTGTGAGTAAATTCAGCCCTTGGATCAAATTCCCTATGATTCGGTTTCCTGGGGGCACATTGGACTTACAGACCAGGCCAGGCTTGGGGGAAGGGTCTGGTTGGCGATTCCAAGGTTGCAAAGGGGTCTCCCAAGGCAGCTTTAACCAAGCACCCCAGACCTGGTGGCTTACAACACAAATGATTCCCTCGCGGTTCTGGAAGCCAAGATCAAAGTGTTGGCAGCTGGTCCCTTCTGGAGGGCCTCCCCACATCCAGTGCTTACCTGGTATTGCCAATGCCCCTGGGCTGGCAGAGGTCCCGATCTGATGTTCCCCTTCATCTTCCCATGGCCTCTCCCTATGTGTGTCTCCTTTCTAGGAGATGTTGAAGAACTGTTCTGATGCTTGTCAAAATGGCAAGGAAGACATTATTCAAGACTATTGCCACCGGAGAGAGAGATGGAGCTCAACTCTGAATGTAGCCAAGACAGACGAGGATTTATAGCCAAGACACAGAGCGAGGAGGTCAGTGGGTGGACAAGTATCAAGAGGGGACGTCGCAGCTGGGGGCGTCTCACTAAGTCGACTTGGCAGGATTCTTGCCAGAGCTGGGCTCAGCTGGCCAAAGACAGCGTGGGGGCCAAGGTCAGGGCCTCGTCCAGGTGGGGCCCAGAGGAGCCTGATAAAGTGTGGTCACAGGACACCAGGCACACTGGATTTGGGGCCATCTCAGTGACCTCATCTTAACTTGATCAGCAAAGACCTTATGGCCAAAAGAGGCCACAGTCACAGGTCTTGGGAGTTAGGACTTTAGCCTCTTCTGGGCAGACACAACCTATAACAGAAGGCGTCCCCCATTCCTTACCTTCAAAAAAGAGCCACCTAGGAGGGTTATCAGCAGGTCAGGTCCTATAGAAGCAGAGCCTGAGACAAGGATCGATGGCTCAGGGCAGGAGTGTTGTCAGGAGAAACCCGAAGGTGAGCGCAAGTGACACGTGTGCGGAGACATGGGCAGGACGAGTCTGCTCTGTAGGCTTGTGGGTCCAGAATCCTATTTAAGGTCTTGGGATGCCTTCAATACATACTTTTTGGGATAAAAATATTTCCTATTTAAAAAAAACATTGCCAGGAACGAGTGTCCTTCAATGTAATCAAGCAACAGGGACAAAATCCCTAATTTTATGCCTTTTCTGTTCTCCAGCGGCAGTGGCCGTGCCCTGAAGAGGTTTCCGTTGACCAAGTACAATTTATCTGACCAGGGGAAAGAGCAGGAAAAGGCCGCCCTGGCCCAGGGCCATGCTCTCTCCAAGTACTTACTTGTCTGGGTGCTCCCATGGGATGCATGGCCGTCAGCTCAGAGCCAGTGACCGAACTTGTTCCAAATTGCTCTAAATTTTTCCCCCTTCTGAGATTGGAGAAAAAGTACTTTGTTTCAGAAGGATTTTGTTTTAAACCTTCAAGGACTTGTACTGGGAACAGCACAAAAAGATCCTTTTTGTTAGATACTCTAACAGACTGATCGGTGGTTTGACTGTGTGCAGGATGGAAACAGGTGAGGAGACTTCATGAATTTCTTCTTGAGAAATCTTAAAGAAAAAAAAGTTTTCCTGAAATATAGGGCAGAATGACCCTAAATCATTGAAGGACGAAATTTGGGGCCAGCTTAAAAAAACACTTCGCATATTTGCACTGCTTGGTTTCCATGGGAACCTAAGAGGAACTGTACAGTGCCTTGAGAACTTCTGTTTTTCTATTAACCCTTCCTGTTACAAAGGAAACATAGAGGGTGGAGCAGAGTGGGGAGGGGGTGATTTAAGGATCCGCTTCTCCTTTCAAGTCGGCAGGAGTGCGCTGTGACTGAGGAAGCCCCCCGACATCTGTCTGACAGCAGAAACCACATTGTGTGTGTCATCCCTAAAGAAAAAGCGACTGGGGGAAAAGTAATATGCTTCATTCGGTCTTCTCACATTTGTGCTCTGCCCGTGGACGCCATTCCACGGAGCAGCACGTCAGGCTGTAATCTGTGGGGCCCCAGCCTGGGGGACCTGATCCTGGAAGCAGTGGGAAAGGTGGGCAAGTTGATTTTTACTCAGGGTTTGCACTGGCTCAGAACTGATGAGCAGGTCTGGGCTTACAGCAGCCCCGGACACCCTGGGAGCAGCCTCGAAGCCATCCAAACATGAATGAAGACCGCCTTTTGGGGTGTGATGTCAGCCTCAGTCTACCCAGCCTCCTGTCTCCCTCACCCATGTCTCAGCCCCCTGGCATCCATACACGTGGGCTCCTCTCTGGGCAGGACATGAGGAGGTACACCTCGTGCAAAGTCCCATCCACTGCGGGTGTGATGTGATGTGTGTCACTGACGTCCCTAAGCCCTCCCGACGTGGGGGGAAAACACCACCAGCACAATAAAAACAGCAGCACGGGTGAGTAAATAGGAGTGGGTTTTTTCAGGTCACATTTCCCCCGAAAATAAACTTATTTTAAAAATAATATGTGAATCAAACAGCAACAGGAAGCTGATGAAGCTAGATGTGAGCACCTGTTTTTCCTACACAAGAAACTAAAATAAACTCACTGTAATGAAAATCAAGTGCAAAAAAATGATTGCCTAATTAATTGAATGCTTAACTGATTAGCTGTGCTCGGTAAATGTCTCTGATGTCTCTTCCATTGATTGACGGTGCAAATGACAGACAGAAGGAGGCACCCTGCTGATGGGGAGCACCTAGGGGGCTGGCCCTGACGGAGCTGCCCGCTGTCCCAGCTGCCCAGCACGTGGGCACACTGTGGCCAACACCCCAACTCTGGCCTTGCCGCCCTTTGACCCGTGGAGGAGTAAGTACCTGGTGGGAGCACCAGGGCGACCTCAGGGTGATTACCGGCAGAGGGCTAAATGGCTAGGACCACAGGAGGCACGCGTACCCCACCTGTCCTGTTGGATGTCTCGTCGTCGTAACTTCTCACATATTTCATTGGCATTATCTCTCCAACCAGACTGTGCGCTAGCTCCATGAGGGCCGAGAACAAGCCGGTCTGGTTTTCCCCCATCATTTTCGATTTAACACCTATTCAAAGGCTGGCACATAAGAAGAACTCAATACGTATTTCTTGAATATGGTTAATGTTGAATATGGTTAAGAAGACAGAAATAATTAATACTGGGTGAGTTTTCTCTTGCTGCTGGGACCAATCACCACAGAAGACTGGCATGAAACAACATAGATTCATTCTCTCACACTTCTGGGCCCTGAGAATTGGGTCTCACTGGGCTGAAATCAAGATCTCGGCCGGGCTGCGCTGCCCCTGAAAGCTTGAGGGAAGAACTATCTCCTTATTTTTCCAGCTTCCAGAAGCATCTGCAATCCTTGGCTTGTGCCCTTTCCTTCATGTTCAAAGCCAGCCACATCAGGCCATCTGTCTCTCGCCGTCCTCTTTCTTACTGTCTTCTGACTCTCTCCTCCTCTCTTAAGGACTTCTGTGATGAGCTCGGGCCCACCAGATAACCCGGGACAGTGTCCCATCTCAGGGTCAGCTGACTGGCACCTTAATGCCCTCTGCCCTCTTCACCCCTGTTTGCACGGGAGGCCACACAAGCACAGGTACAGGGCATTAGACACGGACATCTCTGGCAGTGTGATTATTCCAACACCTACCACATGTCACCAAACTAAATAGAACTTTGGGGGGGAAAAGGAGGCAGCTATATATCAAGATGTGTTTTCATTTTTGTGCCATCCAGGGGGCCAAGCAGAGGAAATATGTGGTGGGTGTTTGATTAATAAATGTTTGTGGAATAGATTCATCTCCTACACCCCTCTATCTAGAAATGTCCACCTGGGCTGTGCTGTTAATAGCTCAGAGTCACTGGAATAGAGAGGAATCATGCCTCTATAATTAACGCCCAGGCTCCTTGGTGACAGTAACCAACACAGAGTATTCACAACTCGCTAACATTCAGAGAGTGCTCGCAAAACGGCATCTTTTTGCAAAACCTTAGCCCACTGGATCTATATCCCCACCCTGCGGGTGGCACTTCCTAGTTCCATTTTGCAGAAGAAAAAACGCACATTCAAAGAAATGGGTTGACTCAGTCAGGATCCCATATCCAGTCAGGGCCCCATCTTCTTGACCCACATCGCAAGCCTGTCCAACCACCACACTGCCTCCCTCTGAACAGAGAGATGAAATAGCCCATCCTCAGTGGTGTGGTGCAGGATAGGAAGCCTGGGTAAGACCTGGCTAAGACCTCTCTAACATCCAGGAGTTAGAGAAAGTCCTGCAGCAGGGCAGACGCACAGGAAAGGGGGCAGGTCTGAATAGCTGCAGGAGGGGTGAGAGGTACAAAGGGGTGTCGGTGCCCCAGGAACTCAGAGGCACCCGACACTCTGATCCCAACTGGCTATCTTCAGGTTGCATCCCACCACTCTCTCCGGGCACTTCATGATCTGTCCCTGAAGACTCTCACCCCTGCAACCGAGCTCCCCTGTGTGAGAAGTCCAGTAGGGACCTCTACAGGCTTGTTTGCCTGAATATCCAGCCCCTGCACCGTGACAGTCCTGTGGCGAAGCCACACCGGTGTTGGTGGGACCCACCTGATCATCACTTCCCTGATTTATTCCACTCCGAGACAAGGAGACTGCAATGGAAGGAGCAGGGGAGGGGCGGGGAGGGAAGGGGAGGCGGGGTGAGGGGATTGCGGGTGGGACAGGTGGCTTTCCTGGGACTGATGAGAAAACCTCTCAACTCCTAAAGAAAAACCTTTGAGAATGTTTCTTCACCTCCTGGTTTTCTCTGTGGCCCAGACTTTTTCTTTAACAGATTTTCTGAAACATTCATAAGGAACAGCGGGGGTGTCCAACCCCACAGAAAGAAAGTCAGAGCACCCTCCCCTGACCTCAGTTAGCAATGTGTGGGAGGGAATTCCCAGTCCCCCGTGCTTCCTAGCCCTTCTGGCAGATGAGCCGCATGCCGCTACCCCAAGGAAGGGTATCAATTCTGCCGTGCTGACAAGCAGGAACAGACTCGGCCCAGGACCCAGGTCATGGGTTCAGATGCATGGATTGTGAGGGGTAATAAAGGAACTGAAGACCCCCCTGCCTGTGGGAAATAATGTAGTCAGGGGAAAGGTTCCTAGTGACCTATGAAATGAACAGAGACGATTTATTTGCCAGTGTGTGATTGTCACATACGCTGCACAGCACATTGGTGGGAATGATGAAAAGGAAGGGGATTGACATGATTCCCAAGCTATCATGAGGCTGGTCAGCAAAGTTCCCACAGAGGCACTGCCTGATTCACTGCAATGTATTAACTGCTGCAGATTAGGCTTGACATCAGGCCCAGGGATGACCAAGGGACTAAGGAAGCTTCCTGCCTGCACGGACCGCTGGGAAACGCAGAGCTGCCCTGAGCACCGTGAGTTAAGAGAACAGGAGGAACGGGGAACGGAAACAGCAGGGGCCTGTGGTTAGGACCCACACCTGCCACCTGGTTGCCGGTAGTATATCTCTCCTGGCAATTACCACTCACCGTTACCTCCTCTGTTGAACTGTTTCTTGAATGGCACCACCCCCCACACCAGAATGTAAATTAAATAGGGGCAGGTGGACCTCCCCCAACATCCCTACTTCCAACACAGTTTAAAACACATTATCCATGCTCAAAATTAATTGTTGAATGAACGACAGTGTGAATGATGAGATGCATACCAAACAGTAGGTTTTTTTCAACCCAATAGAGGCTGTACACACACCGGAAAAAGGATTTTTACAGACGTGTGAAGGCCAAGGGTTGCTGGCTGTTCGGTGGGACTGCAGCTCACAGCGGCACCCACCATTTTTGGAATCCGCAGGACCACCTCAGCGCCTATGCCATTCTGCTTTTCATGCCATTTTTGTGAAATGGGCAGCGTTTGTGCTACAGTAAAAATGAGATCACTGACCTGCATTTTTGGGAGTTGTTGCAGGCTGTAGGATCCCCGTCAGCACGAGGAGATGTCCCATCATGGCTGAGCAGGCTCGGTGGGTGCATGGTGACGCCGTCGCTGTGGGCTTCTCTCATTTGCTTTTTAAATTATGGCAAGAGTACGCTGAAACAAAACACAGCACCGCAGGGAGTGCTTACCAAGGGGATTCCACAGAGTGTTTTCAGAGCTTTCCCTGCAGTTGAGGTCCTGGACTATCTGGACTTGAGTAGATGGGGCAACTGATCTCTAAACTACTCGCTTTAGTAGTTACTTGCAACACTGTGGGTTTTCAGGATGCATCTCCCTCTCCACAAGCTCTGACACCTTCAACAGTCGAATCCCTTCTTGGCAGCTGTGAAAAGTCAGTATGAGTCTAGAGGCAGGGTGAGGACCTTACTGAGCTCCAGGACCTCATGAAGGAGATGGAGACAGACCTGGCGCAGGAGCCAGAAGCGCCAAGCAGGAGGCACTGAATGCGGATCAGTTCAGGACGTGCACACACATTCTCTCTCGCCCTGTCCCGTGGGTGCACATCTGCCCCGTGCCCAGGGGTTCTGAGACAGAGCTGGTCTCTGCGAGTGCAGCCTCCCTAACGTCAGCTCTGTTTTCAGCTGCATATCATGTCAGGGAGCAGCTAACAAGGGGATTGGAGATGGGAACGTGTCGATTATCTCCCCCGAGTCAGTGGACCTGTGTCTGCCATGACTTCATTTAACATCCCATTAGGATAGGCAGTGCCGCCAGCCCACTGGGGAACAGCCTCATTATCTGCCTCACCCACCGGCTGTGCTGGGGCCTGATCTGCACCAGCCTGCCCGGCTGGCTCCAGCTCTCCTCCTGCGCCCTCCTCTCCAGACTCCAGATAAGGAGCCCCACTATGTGCCTCCAGTGGCCTTCGGCTTAGAAATGGACTCTGCCTGTCCCTCCCAGCACTGGAAAGCTCCCTGCCTGTGCTCTCAAAGGAGGTGACAGCCCTCACAGGCCCCTAAGTGGACCAGACCGGAGATGCTGACCCTGCTGCCCTCATCGGCGGACGGGCTCCTCCCCTGAGCCAGGCCTGCAGGCCACGGATGGCTGTGTTTCCAGGCAACTTTGCATCTCATTTCAAACTTACACTGTGCTCTTCTCCAACACAGCAAAGGCCAATTAAATACGTGATTGGAGGCACTTAGCAATGCTTAAAGAGAACATGAAGCTCTCCATGGACCCGAAACGACAACATGGAAGGAAGAGGGCTGAAACTGTGGGCGTGTCGGGCTCTGGGGCTGAGGGTCCATCAGAAGCGGCAGGGGCTCCGCTGGCTGAGGCCAACAGGGGCCCAGGCGCCCCCATGTTGGGGGAGATTCCCAGCCTGGTTGCAATGAAACTAGGAGCAAGTGGAAGGAGGCCGGGGGAGCCGGGAAGTCCCACATGGTTGGGACTTGGACTGTGCTGCCCAGTGGCCCATGACTCCATCTGTGCCCTGCCATGGGAGCCTCCAGAGAAAAACAGCCACAAAAACACTAAACGCCGTCAGGTGGGGGCGGGGAAGGGAGCACAGGTTCCAGACCATTCTGGAGTCTTACGTGAACCATGAAGCCCACACACTGCTTAACAGGTTGCAACATTCACCACAGTGAAGGCAAACCAGGAAAACCTCACCAGTGATGCTAGGTCACCTGTAAGAGCTTCAACCAGGTAAAGAAAGGAATAATATCCATAAACACAATGAAAGATTATGAATCAGATAAGAATTTAAAATGGATCAGCTTTTTAAAATCCCAGTGAAAGACCCTAGGCGGGAGACATATAGTCATTGGAATTTTTTTTAAATCACATATGGATGTGAACCTGGTCAGAGGAAGAAAGTGCATTGGAAGGCTCATTCTTGATGCAGTGCAGTACCTGGAGATAAAGCATTAAGATGTGTGAAAAACAAATCAGAGACACAGGAGAGAGACTGAGCTTCCAACATACACGCAGGAGAGAGGAAACAATATTTGAAGAATGTACGGCTAGAAATGTTCAAGAGCTGATGAAAAAGCATGGCCCTTCAGCTCCTGAGCCCCACTGAGTGCAGAGCAGGGTAAATATAAGCAAATCATAATGAGACTGTTATAGAACAGAAAGGAGAAAGAAAATATTTCATGTTACCAAAAAGAAAAAGCCTGTTATTACAAAGAAATGATAATTTACTGACAGCAAATGTCTCCTCAGCCACAGTAAATTCCAGAAAGCCACGGAGAAAAGCCCCTGAGTGTTGGGGTAACTGGCAGTGAGCATAGCATCCAACATGCCCTCTGAGGTGACTGTTCAAGAGGGGGAACAAAAGAGGCCAAGACGTTTCCGGAATATGAAATGAGAAACGTGCTTTACTACCCCTAGACCACTGCAGAGAAAACTACTCAAGGGTGTATTTCAGCAAGAAAAAAAGTGAGCCAGGGTTGGAAGAAGTGCCTGCCAGAGACAATATGGAGCAAAGATACTGATAAAAACATTTTGGTATATCTATTTAACCACATATTCACATGTTTATTTAAGAATATCGAATTAAAATTCTAGACTGCCATGTAAGGTGGGGAAAGCTGGAGAAGGAGAAAAACATCAAATAACTTTAGATTTTGTTAGAAAAATAGACAGTTAACAATTTAAGCGTACTAGCTAAAAAAAAAAAAAACTCTAATACCTTCCAAACTAAAGGGGAAAAGACTATAAGAGAAACTTTATCTATACAATGAAAATCAGGAAAGGAGAGAAAATTGGAAATATAAATATGAAATAAAAACAAATCAACAGAGATGAACATAAATACATCTATACTCACAATAAATGTGACAAAATTACCTAGATGTCACAGGCTATCTAACTGGGTAATAAAAAATCCAGTTACATGCCATTTAAAAGAGATAAAAGCCAAATAACAGAGACATATTTAAAATAAACAAGTGGAAAAATCTGTACTAAGATATATATACAACATAACTCGTGGTTTAAAGAACAAATCAGATGGAAATAACAAAATATTTAGACCGGATTGAGAGAAACGCCACTTTATATCAGGACTCAAGGCATGGCTACAGCAGTCCTTAAAAGTAAATGTATAGCTTTTCGTGATTTTTTTTTAACTCATAAAATAAATGAGCTAATCATTCTATTCCAGAACCTACTAACATAAGCAGAGAGTGGAGAAAGGAGAAGGTCAGGAAATCACCAAGCATAAGACAAACAAAATATGACTGTAATCCATAAAGACAAATCTGTTTCTTTGGAAAGAAACTATTAAATAGTCAAGGCAAAAAAAAAAAGAAGGCATAAATAGAATTAAGAAATAAAAAACAGTTAAGAACTACAGATAAACAGCCGTGTTAAATTTTTTTTAAATATTATGAATAACTTTTTCCCAACATACTTGAAAATTTAGAAGAAACAGGTCATTTCCTAGGTGAAAATTATAAAAATCATTCAGACACAGGATTTGATAGTTTTACAGGGAGAGTTTTACAAAAGTTTCAAGGAACAGAAAATTCTTTTATTAAACAAATTGTTTCCAGAGAACAAATGAAGATGAAGAAATAAAACACCTGACTCATTTTTTGACACCAATATCCATTTCATATCAGAATTGGGTGAGAGCATTATGAGAAAAGAAAATTACAGGCCAGCCTCCCAGAGAACCTCGATGAAACAATCCTAGATAAAACATTTGAAAATCTAATCTTAAAAAGTATTGGCAAACAGCCCATCACAGCCAAATGGGTCTGTTAATCCTGGGAAGTAAGAGGCAGTGCGGGTAAGAGGCCCAGCCTGCTCCCGGGGGCGCTGCCTCCACAGTCAGGCGGGGTCCCCACGTCCACTCTGCCCTGCAGGATTCAGCATGCAGTGCATGGACAAAATCCAAACCAGAACAACAAAAAACAGATCCTCCCAGCAAATCCAGAACAGGAGGAAACAAGCATTGTCTACTTGGTAAGGAGTCAACAGGGAAGGAGGGTCGGGGGAAGGAGAAAGGAGTTGATGCAAACACTGAGTTTACGGGTGCCATTCTGGGCATCCCTATCTACCTGGCAGCCCGAGGAAGCTGCCACCATCCCCGTTACCCCTCTGCAGGGGGCCGGCCAGCTGCACACTGACCGACGTGAGGACTGGGAAGAAAGAGGCAGAGCCACCATCGTTTGCAGACTGGCTCCAGGGAACTTGCGAGAGGCTCTACCAGCAGCAGAACTAATGGGGGGTTTGAGGTGTTTTCTGGATTCAAAATCAATATACAAAAACCAGAAGTCATTCCATATGTGAGAAAAAGCCCACTGGAAAGTATAATAGAAGAATTTTTTTGCTAAAACCACAGAAACTCCAAGTCACCAGGAATAAATCGAGGGAACAGATGAGCTAGGAAAGATATTTATGAAGCTTTATTGAAGGACCTAAGTAAAATAAGAGCTGATTAAACAAAACAATATACTTTGGCCATAGGTAAAAACAGCAACATAGTAAAGAAATCAATATGTCCTCAAATTAATCTATAATTTGAATGAAATTCACAATAAACATTTTGTCATACTTGAGACACCAATTCTTAGTAAAATTCATATGGAAGAGTAAAAATCAAAGACGAATCATGACAATCCTGCAGAAAAAGAAAGAAGAAGGTGCACGCCTTGCCCAACTAGAGAGTAGTATTCTCTATGGAAAATTATCCATGGTAATTAGGAGGTTATCCTATGGGACAGGCAGCAAGACCTATAGAAGAGAGTAAGAAGCCCAGAAATGTGTGTGTGCACACATGCAACTTTGTTGTAAGATACAACAGATGCCAGCTCTGCTATCTGGTCATTCTTCTTAGAACACCCAGATTTTGTCTGGGAACTTGGCCACTTGGAATTTCCAACTCCTGAAGTCTGGCAGGAGATGCAGAAAAAACTCCAGATGGTGGCTTAGAATACAGGGGTACTTTGCCCTCTTCCCTATTTTCCCTCCATCAGGCTGCTTGGAGCCTAGATGGGCGGTGGGAGCCTCACGGAGGACCATGGGTCTAGGACCAGGCCCTGGGGCTGGAGGAGCCTGAGTTTCAGGAGCACACCTGCCAGGCCAGCCCAGGGAGGCTTGCACACTGCTCTTGTACACCAGAGAGAAATACCCTTCCGTTGCGCTCCAGCCTCTTACCTCGGGGCGTTGGTTCACAGCAGGTCTTCATCTTAACTCACATGGAAAGTGTTACAAATCAGTGGGGCCACTCAGTAAACCATGCGCAGAGACTTGTCTACCTGTATGAAAAGAAGATATAGTTAGCTGCTCCCATCATGTGCAGAAATAAACTCCAGACAGATTTAAAAGCCACTGTGGAAAATAAAACTTGAAGGCAAATGGACGAAATTATAGACCACCTTGAGCACAGCAGCATAGACGAGAATGGCTTCAACAGCCCAAAGCAGAAATTGTTCAGGGCAAAGTTAACGCAGTTGACTATGTCAAATTATAACTCCCGTGCAACCGGCAATCGTAGGCAAAAGGCACCATAAATAAAAGAAACAGCTACTGGGAGACCACACTGGGGATTATAAGACAAAGTGATGGTTTCCATAATACCTGAAGAACTTCTACGAATCATCAGAAAAGACTCCCCATAGTAAAATAGGCCAAGGCTGTCAGCAGAGGAGCCACAGCAGAGGGGGCCCAGGTGGCTGGTGAGCGGCAGAGGGGCCCAGGTGGCTCATGAACGGCAGAGGGGCCCGGGTGGCTCATGAACTGCAGAGGGGCCCGGGTGGCTGGTGAACAGCAGAGGGGGCCCGGGTGGCTGGTGAACTGCAGAGGGGGCCCGGGTGGCTGGTGAACTGCAGAGGGGGCCCGGGTGGCTGGTGAGCGGCAGAGGGGGCCCGGGTGGCTGGTGAGCGGCAGAGGGGGCCCGGGTGGCTGGTGAACAGGTGCAGGGAAACTCCACCTCACTCAGCATCAGGTAATAGGAGTTAAACAATAACACGATGCCATCATATCCCACACAGGTAAAATCAAAGCCTGCTGCAACAGAACAGGAAGGTGGCACCTGAGGGTGGGGCAGGCAGGGAAGGCCTGGGAAGGGGAAAAGAGCCAGCCACGGAGGTGTTGGGGAGAATGCATTCCTGGCAAGGGGACAACGAGGGCTCCAGGTGGTTGGACACATGTCTGGAAGCCCACCTTTGGCAATGAAAGCAGAAATATTAGAGATCGCCAACTCACCAGTGGAATTTGCTTGGCTTTTGCCCGGCTTCTCTCTGGGGCAGTGTGGAGTAAAACCGCCCAACCTCTCTCAACCAGAACGCCTGGGGCACACGGGGCCCTGGTGAGGTGGGTTCCTAGCGGCTGAAATGCCCAGAAATATCTTTTTGTTTCAGTACTGGTTGGCATTTTATAATGTCCCAGGTCCCTTTCCTGCCTTAGGAGGTGGTGTGGACGGGCCCAGATGGAAGAGGCCCTGGACACCGGGCTCACGGCACGGGGGACCCACACGTGGGCAGAAGGGAGGCGGAAGGTGCAGAACTTGGGGCTGCATCTGCGCTTCCCATTTGATTTGAGGTCCAGTTAGAATTCCTCCCGAGCCCACCCATGGGATTCCCTCCTGCAGCCTTTGTGCCTCGGGTGCCTGGCTGGGGTGCAAATACGATCATTCAGCAACGTGGGAAGTTGTACTCACCTGTTCGGGGTACAGCCCTGTGGATGAGACAAGCTGTAAACACCAGCATGGCCGTGAGTGATGGCCTTGGGACAAGGTCACCCTGAAGACACACCTGTGACAGTCGCCGTGATCAGGGATGAGGGACGCTGCCCGCAGCCCCCAGGAAGTGCAACTCCAGGGAGGGCACAGGGCAGCACAAGGCATCTGCCCTTCGGGTGGTCATGGGGGGCCGGCACTGTGCCCTAGGCCGAGAGCCCCCGCCTGCTTCCCCACCAGAGATGGAGGTGGAGCCGCACCAACAGAGGCCCATCTTGGGAAGAGTCAAGTGCAGCGTTCACGTTTAACATGAGCCACGGCAGCCCCACTCTGCATCTCCCGACCCCTGTGTGCGCCCTGTCCTCCTGAGCCCCACACCTGTCTTCTCCGGCCCACAGACAGCCACCAGACCCTCCCTCGCCAGCATCTCACTTGAAATCTTCTCTGCTGCTTACCCTGCAAACACTGACTCCATGCACTCTTCCCACCTCTCCCTCCAGCTCTCGCTCATGCTCAGTCGTGGACCCCAACTCCACACCAGCTGTGATGCGTAGCATAGGGAGGATGCCTGGGTCCATGCTGCCATCTGATCCCTCCCCTGAGCCAAGGGTGATGAAAATAGCACACAGGGCAGATGTGAGGATGCGAGAAAAGATCCCTGACACATGGCAGGTAGAAGGAAATTGAACTGGAGCAGTAGTTCCATTGGACAAAATTCACTGCTTTCTCCCACCCCTCTCCTCCTCTGTGGTTAAGCAGAAAAGGCCACCTGTTTCTGTGCTGGGGGGATAATGATTAGGAGAGAGACCTAGGACAGAGAGGAGCCGGCATCTTAGGGAACGGAGGATTCTGGACCCTACTGCATTCCACTTATGTGCAGGTTGTGGACCCTAGAACTCCCAGGCTGTGTACGGCAGATCCCTGCAAAAGGCACAGGGACCCTCCAAGCTAACTGACTTAGTCTCTGGGCCCTGCAGGATGTTCTGAAGCCTGGCCGCTCCTGATAATCACAGGGGCTCACAAACCAGAGATGAGTGCTTGTAGAGGCTTCTAAAAGGCTGCATAAACATCACCCCTAAGCTAAAATCCAGAATGGTGACATTGCCATTTGCTCTGGCATAAAATTGCCAAGCGTGTCACCATCTCCTTTCTGACCCCTCACCTGCCCTCCCCACCTCCCTGCCAAGCGCCACCTCTTCCTCATTTGAATACTCTCCTTTGCTAATGAGGATTATTTGTTTAAAGGCAATGTATCTCATCTGATCATCACATGCAGCAATATCTTAGGCCTTCGTGGCTCTTTGGGGATACAATTTGTGTATCGCTTGCTTTTTATTGCCTTTTATTGGCTGTGGGACGTTGGAAAGCAAATGAGGACCATTTATCATGCACAGAGGAAATCTGCCACAGAATTCAGTGAACAGCAGCCCCCTGGGGGGAAAGGCAGCCAGGGGTCAGTCAGGGTGGAAATCAGTCACCGGGATAAAACGGTGAGGGCCAAGAGCGTGAGCGCACCTGCGAGGTCTCCCATCCGGGCAGGAACGCCCGGCACACACGACTCATCAGCCATCGTGTGCCCATTGGTTGTGCAAGAATCATCAGTGTTTACAGAGGACAGATCAGCCCTCCCGGGTCGTGTGCAAAAAGGATACTTCAGATCAACTGCAGACAGCACACTCCGCCTACCGCAGGCACTTCAGGAGGTGGGAGGCTAGCAGAAAATGCGGCTTAGGGGCCACTGCGCCCCATGGGGAACCCTCGTGGGGCTGAGAATACAGAGCAGGGTGGAGACATCAGGTCAGCACATGCTTTTATAACACAGGCAGTGTGGAGTCTGAGTCTCAGCTTGGACCACTCAGGGAGCCCGAAGTTTGGAGGGCAGGACACTCCACAGCTCACACTTTGGTGGGCTAGGGACCAAGTAAAGAGGAATTTAGGTTTTGTTTAAATTATGGTAAACTACACGTAACATACAATTTACCAAGTTAACCATCTTTCGGTGCATGGTTCAGCCGCATTCGGCACATTGTCCCTGCAGTGCAGTGTCCCCACCCCCCACCCCCAGGACTCTTTTCCTCTTTCAAAACTGAAACTCTGTCCCCATTAAACACTAACTCCCCTTCCCCTCCCCCGGACCCTGGCACCCACCCTTCTACTTTCTGTCTGGGTAGTTTTGACTGCTCTAGATAGAAGGAAGGAAATTTTAAAAATAAACTGTTTATTTTAGAACAGTTTTAGACGTACGGAAAAATTGCAAAACTAGTTCAGAACCGTGTCCACTCCACACCCAGTGCCCCACCGCAGCCGCGGGTTCCAGCAATCTCACGTCACTGTACATTTGTGACAATCGACAAATCCCTAGAGACACCTATTATTAACTAAAATCCACACTTTATTTGGATTCCCCTAGTTTTTACCTAATGTTGTTTTTCTGTCCCAGGACCCCATCCAAGACATTCAGTCATCAGGTCTCCTGGGCTCCTCTGGGCTGTGACAGGTGCTCAGACTTTTGGGTGACCTTGACCATTTGAGGCGTCCTGCTCAGGGGTCTGCAGGAGGCCCCTCGGTTGGGATGTGTCTGACGGTTTTCTTCCGATTAGACTGGAGTGATGGGTTTTGGAAGGAAGGTCACAGAGGGTAAAATGCTGTTTTCCTCACATCAGATCAAGGGGACATGCTATCATCCTGATTTGTCACTGCTGATACTGACCTTGGTCACCTGGATGAGGTGTGTCTGTCCACTGTGAAGTTCCTCTTCACCCCCTCTTTGCACACATGCCCTTTGGAGGGAAGTCACTACGTGCAAGCCACTCAGGAATGGGAAGTCATGCTCCCCCTTTATGAGGAGGGATTTTTTTCTTTCCTTCTTCTCTCTCTTACACTGTTAAATTGCAGAAGACTTTCATATTCCATTCACACTGTGCAAATGCAAAACTCTGGACCAAATTCCACAGTGAGAGAAATGTCCGACTAGAGCCCGGAACCTTAGAGAGTGTGCAACATTGGGAAGGTCCCTGGCACTGGGTCCAAGGCTGACCTCAGCCACTGGACGTCACTCACAATGAGAGGTCCAGACTCTCAGGACTGCCCTGACTGCCATGCTCCAGACACACATGGATCCCCAAGGGTGGTGGGTGCCCACCGCAGTCTGGGAAGGAGGCTGCAGCTCTGTTGTACCACTGGCCACCTTGCATTGCTCTTTGTTTATTTCTTGCCCGTAAACTCAGCTTCCTGGCCAAGCTATGTGGTCCTCAAGGGAAAGGAAACAAAGGGAGAGCTTGTCCACCAGCGTCAGCAGCACCATCCTGCTGACCTGCACCCCTCACACACCCCAGGAGAGCACTGGCTATGGGTGAAGATATCCACAGATTCTTGGCCGATGGTCGGCCACCCAAACTCAACGAAGGCCAAGCTTATTATACAGAAAATCCAGGGATCAAACTTTGAACTTAATTAAGTCACACAACTTGCACCACCTTCTCCTCCCCAAAGAGGAGGCCAGCTGAGTGCACCCCTGCCAAGAGGCAAGGGGCCCAAGCACAAGAGCAAACCTCACTGCCTGTTTGGCAGGTGTTTATTGTGAGGCGTCTGTAGGGAGCTCTAGCGCAGACCTGGAGCAACGGCAATGCAGAAAGTTCTGGTGCTGAGTCTGACTGTGGGAAAAACGAGGCAGCTAAGATGCCGTGAGTGTCTTCCCCAGGCACGGCTGCAGAAGTGCCCTTACAGATTAATCACACAACCACCAGGGGTGTTCCTAGTGACAGACATGCCCAGCAGTCACAGGGCCAGAGCTGGAACTCAGGACCTCCAGGCCCCTTCTTGCTAATGCTTCCCACAACCCCAATTAAGGCCCGACTTTCCTTCCAAGTCTTCCAGAATCCCACCTATCTTGAGAGGCTCTTCTCCATAGCCAAGAGGAGAGAACCAAGGCATCCCTTGTGCACAGGGATTCGAATAAGCCCAGGGCACAGCAAAAGGGGCCACCCTGTGCTGGTGATGTGACGATGAGCTCTGAGCGCGGTGGCCAGGTGACTTCTGCTCTTTCCCAGACAGAAGACTCCTTCATGGTGAGAACTGAAAGTGTCCTGGCGGTCACAGAGGCTCCACTAGTGGAGTGGGCGTCAGTCAGGCTGGGCCGTGGGGGGCAGAAGCCCCAGATGGGGAGTCACACCAGGTGCTCGCAGGTAGGCAGGTGGGAAGGGGCTTAGTCCCGCACCAGCAGACACCAGCTGTCAGTCCCCAGTTGCTAACCCAAGTTCCGCCTCTTTGAATCGTGCTCACCTTCCCTGGAGAACACATCAAGGCTTGGGAAAGGTCCTGTCTCCTGGCAAGGATGGCAGATTCCTGCAGAAATCCCAGGGCAGGTGGAGGGATTACTTCCAGAGCCCCCTGCGAAGATTCTCTTACCTGCCAAATCTGGGGCAAAGGAATGAAGTGCCTCAGGTCCCACAGCCCCTCCGGAGAAAGACAGCCAGGAACTGGGCGCCAGCCCCCCTCCGGTAGGGTGGACAGCTGCCCTCTCTCCTTCCACCAGGAGAGGACTTTGAGGCCAAGAAGTGACTGCTGATGGAGGAGCCCTTGGGGGGCCCTCCGTGCACAACTCTACCCAAAGCACACGCGGCTGCCAAACTGAATTTAAGGTCAGGTAAGATGGCAAAAGGTTGACATTTACGTCCTTAACTAAATAAGGGGGCAGGGGAGCAAAGGCACCTTTTGGTTAACATTTGGGGTTGGAGCCCTCACAGTACCCTGCCCTTGGAGACCGCCCTCCTTCCTCAGCCCCGAGGCTGAAGGACCTCAGTCACGGTGGGATGGTCCCAGTGTCCACAGCCCTGCTGGAGGGCAGAGCTCTAACCACAGCAGGGGCACACACACGGATGCCTAGTTCCAGCCTTGCGGCCCCATGCCCACATGGGGGACCTAGCCATTTCCTCAATGGTTGCCAATAATAACCTGGTTCTGTAAAAATCAGACTGAAAACTGCGGCCCAGGAGACTTTCCAGAGCAGTTTGCTCAGGACACAGTAAGCTGCTCAGTCACTTCAGCAGGTGCTGAGGACCCCCCTCCACCGGGTCAGCCGCCTGAGGCCTCAGCGCCACCTGGGCAGCGGGGTGGACACACCTGCCGGACCGTGCAGAGCAGCCCTCCCTGTTCCCTGAGCCCTCCAGCTCGGCTTCCTTTCCTCGGAACCCAGGGTCATCTGCAATTGCCGAAGAGTTCAGAGGTCAGGCCTGAATGAAGGGAAGAAGCCGATCTGGTCCCAAATTAGTGACTCCACCTATAATTGGGAGTCCATCCAATCTTGACTGAGGTGTTCATGTTATCACAGGGGCTTATTTAAATTGTAAACAGCAAGTACCGGGTCACGTGGACTCACTTGCTGTTCCCCCAGGCCTGTCTGCTGGCTATCCTGGGATCCCAAGGCCTCAGAAGAAATGAACTCAGTGCTGCTCACCGCTCCACATCTGAGCAGAAACACTGGTGTTTGCGACATTCTACATACATAATAAATACTGAGATTGATCTCTTGTTTTTCGATCCACGTCACTTAGAGAAGTGGCATTTGCAGCGACAGGGCACATCTGGCACAGGATGTTGGTTCTGTGGACAGTTTGTGTTTGGACGAGGGGAGAGACGGCAGGGGGCCTGCAGACCCAGACATGAAAGCTGTCCTCGCCCTCATTCGGGGAGCTTCTGATGTCTGCTGTTCATGTCCCACTCTGGTTCAAAAAGGAGGAAGAAGAGAACATTTAGAAACAGCAAAATTCCAACCCACACCAAAAATATCTATGTTAGGTCTATATTCACAACTCATTTGGTGCGAAAAAGGCATCCTTGTTATCACCGCTCAGTCATGTGAGCTCGTAACCCAAATAGGGTGTTGGGCAACCAGTCAAGTGTGATCCGCGGCCGCGCAGACGCGAGCCAAGGACTGGGAAGCCCACAGCCACCAGAGGGCCATGGGCTCGGCTAGCTCCCGCCTGCCCCAGCCTGGCCACAGGCCTTCACAGAATAAAACCTGATTTGGCTTTTACTGGGGTCGGGTCTGGTCCGCTCCCCCAGAACCCCACAAAGGAATGGCCTCATTTGCGGGGCGATTTTCCCAGACTCGCTCCGGTAGCTCTGGGCAGGGCCAGGCTAGGCCCCCAGGAGCAGGGGGAGCCCAGTGACATGGACACCCTCCCTAGGCCTCTTTCCACGTTTCCCACTGGGCACATCCCCCAGGCCCACGTAGGCTCTACATGGATGGCCCCACGCCATGCCCTCCGCTCCACACTCCCTGCCAGGACATTTTCCTCATTGGGGCGGCCGTCAAACCCGGAGCCGAGGGCCTCATCACACAAGCCCAACGTCACACGTCGCCCCTGCTGAGTCCTGGGTGGACAGACATGAGGGGTCCCGCTCGTGCCTGGACGCTTGGGCAGACCACTTGTCCTTGTTCATGACCCTCCTGAATGGTGTGAGAAGATGAAAATGCTTTATCTCCACCTTGCTTAGTTCACCACCTCCCTGGCACATACAGGCTCTCAGTAATACTCACATATAGTTATTATTGGCAATTATGTTTCCATTACCCAGGCTGAGAGTTCTGGAAACCTCCATCCACTGTCCTCATCACAGCTCATGTCCAGCTCTCACCCTAGAACTGCACTCTGCCTCTAAGTGTCCTGGGCGTCTGTCCCTTCATCCGTTCTGTCTGCCGGCCTCCATTCTCCTGACCTCCAGGCTCCCTGGTGTGGGTGCACCCCTCTCCACATGAGCCTGGCCACAGACCCCACTCCTGGTGGTCTTCCTAAGGCAATGCTCAGTTCTGCAACTCTCAAAGTCAGACACCGTGGGGGGCTCTGTAGGCTCAAGGGTGGGCCCCTCAGAGAACAGTGGCAGACCTAAAGCCCTGCCAGCTCTCTAGAGGATGCTTGATGCATCCTGGCCCCGCCTTTTCCTTACATCTAAGGCAGCGCACATTCTCTGAGGTGTTGTCCCCACTCGCTGCCTCCTGGATGGCCCTTCCTGCATTGCAACTTATTGAAATCTGCCCCCGCTCAAGACCCAGGTAAAAGCCCCAATTGCAGCCATGTAACCATCCCAAATACCTGTGGTTAGAGAATTCTAGATCCCCTGCTCCATGCCCCAGGTACAAATCCTTGCTCCTTCCATTTGTCTGCTCCTTCACAAAGCTGTGCTCAGGGCACCACCTCCCCTTGCAGACTCTGAGCACGGGGACTCAGCAAGGCTGGCCAAACTGACATAAGGCAGGGTGACCTCCACCCAGGCCATGCTCCTGGACCTCAGCTTGGCACCCACCTTCCCTTCCCTCCGTCCTCTAGACAGAGTCTCTGGGAGGATGCCACACACACACACACACACACACACACACACACACACACACACACACACACACCACCCACGTGATGAGCCCCAATCGGCTCCCGGAACCCTTCAGAACCTGACTGGTCCGTGTGTTGAAATGCTAACCGACTCCAAGTTCACAGCTGTGATGCAAATGGTGGAAACTTCCTTTTTCCAAAATAGTCTGTGCCAAAGCCAGAGGACATATTGCTCATAAAACATTGGTTCTTGGCAGGGAAGCAGACTCAAGGGACAATTATATTATTTTTAAATCAACTTTATTGAACTATAACTTAGATTAAATAAAGTCCATCATTTCAATGAGTTTTGACAAGTGTATACACCATTGCAATCAAGATATAGAATGTTTTCGTCACTCCAAAACGTCCTAACTACATTTTTAAAAATTAAACAACTTTTTAAAGAGCCATGTTAGGTTCAGAGAATAATTGGGGGGAAAGTTCAGAGATCTGCCATATTCCCCTATGCCCTATACGCATGGCCTCCCCAGCTATTCTCACCCCCCACTGGTACATTTAGTCCAATTGACTAACTACATCAATATGTCCTCATTACCCAGTCACTAGTTTACGTTAGGGTCCTTCTTGGTGTTGGACATTCTATTGGTATTGACCAACATATGCCGTGGATCCCCTATTACAGTATGCCACAGAGTAGGTGTACTGCCCTAAAAATCCTCGGTGCCTGGACTCATCCCTCCCTCCTCCCCAAACCTGGCAACCACTGACCTCCACAGTTTCCCTTTTCCAGGATGTCATATAGTGGGAATCATGCGGTATGTAGCCTTGTCAGATTAGCATCTTTCCCTTGGTAATGTGCATTTAGTTTTATCTATGTCTTTCCATGGCTTCACAGATCATTTCTTTTTAGCTCTAAATAATACTCCATTGTGTGAATGAACCACAGTTAGTTATCCATTCACCTACTGAAGGACATCTCGGTTGCTTCCAAGTTTTGACAGTTATGAATAAAGCTGCTATAAACATCCGTGAGCAGGTTTTTCTGTGGGCGTAGTTTTCATTTCACCTCAGTAAATAACAAGAAACATGATTGCTGGATCATAGGGAAAGAGTATGTTTCATTTTGTAAGAAGCTGACAACCATCTTTCTGAGTGGCTGGACCATGTGGCATTCCCGCCACCAGTGAAAGAGAGTTCCTGCTCCTCCACATCTTCATCAGCATTTGGTGTTGTCAGTGTTCTGGACTTTGGCTATTCTATTAGGGGTGCAACGGTGTCTCATTGTTGTTTTAATCTACATTTCCCTGATGATTTATGGTGTGTAGCATCTTTTCTTTCTTTCTTTCTTTCTTTCTTTCTATCTTTCTTTCTTTCTTTCTTTCTTTCTTTCTTTCTTTCTTTCTTTCTTTCTTTCTTTCTTTCTTTCATTTATTTTCTCACTAAGCTATTATTGATATACACTCTTATTTCAGGTTTCACATGAAAAAACAATGTGGTTACTACATTTACCCATATTATCAAGTCCCCACCCATACCCCAATACAGTCACTGTCCATCAGTGTAGTAAGATGCCACAGATTCACTATTTGCCTTCTCTGTGCTACACTGTTTTCCCTGTGACCCCCACACCATGTGTACTAAACATAATACCCCTCAATCTCCTCCCACCCTCCCCACCTGCCCTCCCACACCCCTCCCCTTTGGGAACCACTAGTTCCTTCTTGGAGTCTCAGAGTCTGATGCTATTTTGTTCCTTCAGTTTTGCTTCATTGTTATACTCCACAAGTGAGGGAAATAATTTGAACTTGTCTTTCTCTGCCTGGCTTATTTCACTGAGCATAATATCCTCCAGCTCCATCCACGTTGATGCAAATGGTAGCATTTGTTTCTTTCTTATGGCTGAATAATATTCCATTGCGTGTATGTACCACATCTTCTTTATCCATTCATCCTCTGATGGACACTTAGGTTGCTTCCATATCTTGGCTATTGTAAATAGTGCTGCAATAAACATAGGGGTGCATATTTCTTTTTCAATCTGAGAAGTTGTATTCTTTGGGTAAATTCCAAGGAGTGGGATTCCTGGGTCAAATGGCATTTCTATTTTTAGTTTTTTGAGGAACCTCCATATTGCTTTCCACAATGGTTGAACTAGCTTACTTTCCCACCAGCAGTGTAGGAAGGTTTCTCCGCATCCTTGCCAGCATTTGTTTTTCTTAGTCTTTTGGATGCTGGCCATCCTTACCGGTGTGAGGTGATACCTCATTGTGGTTTTAATTTGCATTTCCCTGATAATTAGTGATGTGGAGCATCTTTTCATGTGTCTGTTGGCTATCTGAATTTCTTCTTTGGAGAATTGTCTCTTCATATCCTCTGTCTCGGGTTATTTAATTTTGGGATGTTGAGGCATATAAGTTCTTTATATATTTTGGATGTTAACCCCTTGTCGGATAGGTCATTTAAAAATATATTCTCCCATATTGTAGGATGCCTTTTTGTTCTGTTGATGATGTCCTTTGCCATACAGAAACTTTTTAGTTTGATGTAGTCCCATGAGTTCATTTCTCCTTTGGTTTCCCTTCTTGAGGAGATGCGTTCAAGAAGTTCCTCATTCTTATATTCAGGAGATTTTTGCCTATGTTGTCTTCTAAGAGTTTTATGGTTTCATGACTTACATTCAGGTCTTTGATCCATTTCGAGTTTACTTTTGCATGTGGGGTTAAACAATAATCCAGTTTCATTCTCTTGCATGTAGCTGTCCAGTTTTGCCAACACCAGCTGTTGAAGTGGCTGTCATTTCCCCATTGTGTGTCCATAGCTCCTTTATCATATATTAATTGACTATATATGGTTGGGTTTATATCTGGGCTCTCTAGTCTGTTCCATTGGTCTATGGGTCTGTTCTTGTGCCAGCACCAAATTGTCCTGATTACTGTGGCTTTGTAGGAGAGCTTGAAATCCCCCCAGCTTTAGTCTTCCTTCTCAGGATTGCTTTGGCTATTCAGGGTCTTTTGTGGCTTCATATGAATTTTAGGATGATTTTCTCTAGTTCGTTGAAGAATGCTGTTGGTATTTTGATAGGGATTGCATTGAATCTGTAGGTTGCTTTAGGCAGGATGGCCATGTTGACAATATTAATTCTTCCTATCCATGAGCACAGGGTGCATTTCCATTTATTGGTATCTTCTTTAATTTCTCTCATGAGTGTCTTGTAGTTTTCAGAGTATAGGTCTTTCACTTCCTTAGTTAGGTTTATTCCTAGGTATTTTATTCTTTTTGATGCAACTGTGAATGGAATTGTTTTCCTGATTTCTCTCTCTGCTAGTTCATTGTTAGTGTATAGGAATGCCACAGATTTCTGCATATTAATTTTGTATCCCACAACTATGCTGAATTCAAATATTAGATCTAGTAGTTTTGGAGTGGATTCTTTAGGGGTTTTATGTACAATATCATGTCATCTGCAAGCAGGGACAATTTAACTTCTTCCTTACCAATCTGGATGCCTTTTATTTCTTTGTGTTGTCTGATTGCCGTGGCTAGGACCTCCAGTACTATGTTGAATAGAAGTGGGGAGAGTGGGCATCCTTGTCTTGTTCCTGATCTTAAAGGAAAAGCTTTCAGCTTCTCGCTGTTAAGTATAATGTTGGCTGTGGGTTTATTATGTTGAGGTACTTGCCCTCTATACCCATTTTGTTGAGAGTTTTTATCCTGAATGGATGTTGAATTTTGTAAATGCTTTTTCAGCAGGTATGGAGATGATCATGTGGTTTTTGTCCTTCTTTTTGTTGATGTGGTAGATGATGTTGATGGATGTTCGAATGTTGTACCATCCTTGCATCCCTAGAAGAAATCCTACTTGATCATGATGGATGATATTTTTTATGCATTTTTGAATTCGATTTGCTAATATTTTGTTGAGTATTTTTGCATCAATATTCATCAGGAATATTGGTCTGTAATTTTCTTTTTTTGTGGTGTCTTTACCTAATTTTGGTATTAGAGTGGTGCTGGCCTCATAGAATGAGTTTGGAAGTATTCCCTCCTCTTCTACTCTTTGGAAAACTTTAACAATGATAGGTATTAGGTCTTCACTAAATGTTTGATAAAATTCAGCAGTGAAGCCATCTGGTTCAGGCGTTTTGTTCTTATGTAGGTTTTTGATTACCAGTTTAATTTCATTGCTGGTAATTGGTCTGTTCAGATTTTCTGTTTCTTTCTGGGTCAGCCTTGGAAGGTTGTATTTTTCTAGAAAGTTGTCCATTTCTTCTAGGTTATCCAGTTTGTTAGCATATAACTTTTCACAGTATTCTCTAATAATTCTTTGTATTTCTGTGGTGTCCATAGTGATTTTTCCTTTCTCATTTCTGATTCTGTTCATGTGAGTAGACTCTCTTTTTTTCTTGATAAGTCTGGCTAGGAGTTTATCTATTTTGTTTATTTTCTCAAAGAACCAGCTTTTGCTTTCATTGATTCTTTTTGTTGTTTTATTCTTCTCAGTTTTATTTATTTATGCTCTAATCTTTATTATGTCCCACCTTCTACTGACTTTGGGCCTCATTTGTTCTTCTTTTTCTAGTTTTGTTAATTGTGAGTTTAGACTGCTCATATGAGATTGTTCTTCTTTCCTGAGGTAGGCCTGTATTGCTATATACTTTCCTCTTAGCACAGTCTTCACTGCATCCCACAGATTTTGCAGTGTTGAATTATTGTTGTCATTTGTCTCCATATATTGCTTGATCTCTGTTTTTATTTGGTTACTGATCCATTGGTTATTTAGGAGCATGTTGTTAAGCCTCTATATTTGTGGGATTTTTCATTTTCTTTGCATAACTTATTTCTAGTTTCATACCTTTGTGGTCTGAGAAACTGGTTGGTAAATTTTCAATCTTTTTAAATTTACTGAGGCTCTTTTCATGGCCTAGTATATGATCTATTCTTGAAAATGTTCCATGTGCACTTGAGAAGAATGTGTATTCTGTTGCTTTTGGGTGTAGAGTTCTGTAGATGTCTGTTAGGCCCATTTGTTCTGATGTGTTGTTCAGTGCTTCTGTTTCCTTACTTATTTTCTGTCTGATTGGTCTGTCCTTCGGAGTGAGTGGAATGCTGAAGTCTCCTAGAATGAATGCATTGCA
Source organism: Smutsia gigantea (assembly GCA_032199065.1). Classification (NCBI taxonomy): domain Eukaryota; kingdom Metazoa; phylum Chordata; class Mammalia; order Pholidota; family Manidae; genus Smutsia; species Smutsia gigantea. The sequence continues at coordinate 78,473 of JAVSCE010007654.1, forward strand.
TTCTATTTCCCCTTTTAATTCTGTTAGTATTTGTTTCACATATGTAGGTGTTCCTGTGTTGGGTGCATAGATATTTTTAATGGTTATATCTTCTTGTTGGATTGACCCTTTTATCATTATGTAATGTCCTTCTTTGTCTCTTGTGACTTTCTTTGTTTTGAAGTCCATTTTGTCGGATACAACTACTTCAACTCCTGCTTTGTTCTCCCTATTAATTACATGAAATATCTTTTTCCATCCCTTCATTTTTTGTCTGTGTATGTCTTTGGGTTTAAAGTGAGTCTCTTGAAGGCAGCATATAGATGGGTCTTGTTTTTTTATCCACTCAGTGACTCTATGTCTTTTGATTGGTGCATTCTGTCCATTTACATTTAGGGTGATTATCGATAGGTATGTACTTATTGCCATTGCAGGCTTTAGATTCGTGGTTAGGTTACCAAAGGTTGAAAGTTAACTTCCTTACTATCTAAGAGTCTAACTTAACTCAATATGCTATTACAAACACAATCTAAAGGTTCTTTTATTTGTTCTTCCTCCTCCATTCTTTATATATTAGGTATCATATTCTGTACTCTTTGTCTATCCCTTGATTGACTTTGGGGATAGTTAATTTAATTTTGCATTTGCATAGTAATTAGCTGTTCTACCTTCTTTACTGTGCTTTTATTACCTCTGGTGACAGCTATTAAACTGTAGGAACACTTCCATCTATAGCAGTCCCTCCAAAATACACTGTAGAGATGGTTTGTGGGAGGTAAATTCTCTCAGCTTTTGCTTATCTGAAAATTGTTTAATCACTCCTTCAAGTTTAAATGATAATCTTGCTGGATAAAGTAGTCTTGGTTTGAGGACCTTCTGCTTCATTGCATTAAATACATCATGCCACTCCCTTCTGGCCTGTAAGGTTTCTGTTGAGAAGTCTGATGATAGCCTGATGGGTTTTCATTTGTATGTGATCTTTTTTCTGTATCTGGCTGCTTTCAATACTCTGTCCTTATCCTTGATCTTTGCCATTTTAATTACTATATGTCTTGGTGTTGTCTTCCTTGGGTCCCTTGTGTTGGGAGATCTGTGCATCTCGATGGCCTGAGAGACTATCTCCTTCCCCAGATTGGGGAAGTTTTCAGCAATTACCTACTCAAAGACACTTTCTATCTCTTTTTCTCTCTTCTTCTTCTTCTGGTACCCCTATAATGTGAATATTGTTCTGTTTGGATTGGTCACACAGTTCTCTCAATATTCTTTCATTCTTAGAGATCCTTTGTTCTCTCTGTGCCTCAGCTTCTTTGTATTCCTCTTCTCTAGTTTCTATTTCACTTATCATCTCCTCCACTGTATCCAATCTGCTTTTAATACCGTCCATTATGCTCTTCAACGATTGGATCTCTGACCACAATTCATTCCTGAATTCTTGAATATCTTTCTGTACCTCCATGAGCATGTTAATGATTTTTCTTTTGAACTCGCTTTCAGGAACAGTCATGAGGTCGATGTCATTTAAATCTTTCTCAGGAGTGGTATTAATAATTTTACTGTGAACCAGGTTCCTTTGGCATTTCATATTTGTATATGGCACACTCTAGTGCCCAGAAGCTCTACTCCCTGGAGCTGCTCAGCCCCTGAAGCAATATTGGGCAGTCGCAGGGGAGTGGTATTGGTGCCTGGGGGGAGGAAAGAGCTGTTTCCTGCTTCCCAGCTGCTATGCCTGTCTCCACTGTCTGAGCCAGTGGGCCGAACACACAGGTATAAGCCTCTATGCTTTGCTTTTGTAGTTGCTGTAGATGGATCTTCCCTCTGGCTGGCCTAACACCAGGGTAGGGTTTGCCGGTTTGCGAGCCAGGTGGGGCTGGCTGGGGGAAAGGCGCAGTAGGCTGTATATCACGGAGGGGGTCCTTGGAGCTGTGTAGCCAGCCAGGGAGCTGGAGCACCTTAAGATTGTCTAAGGAGGAAGATTTCTTTTTCCTCCTTAAATAAGAAAGTCTATATGGCAAAGCTCCCAACCTGCTGGGCAGAGTGCACCCGGACAATTTTGTCTACCTGTCCTCTCTCCTGAGCAGTAAGCTCTGTGCAATGCCCCTTTAGCAGCCCTCTTGCTAAGGGCTTCCTTGTTAGGAAGTCTCTCAGACTGCCTGCTTTTCTTTTGTCCCAGAGCAGCTGGATATGGATCCCTGCTTTCCACAAGTGGCTGCTCTCAGTCTCTCCAGATATTCTGCCTGTCTTAGCTTTCCAACCCCGTAATTGCAAGAGTATCATGCAAGCACCATGAAATGTAGGTTTGCACTCCCAGAGCAGATCTTCGGAGTTAAGTATTCAGCAGTCCCAGGCCGCCACTCGCTCCTGCTCTGTTTCTCTTCTTCCTGCTGGTGAGCTGGGGTGGGGGAAGGGCTTGGGTCCCACAGGGCCACAGCTTTAGTACATTACCCTTTGCTGTGAGGTCTTCTATTTTCTCCAGGTGTATGCAGTCTGGTGCATTCCTCTTTCCTGTTTGTCTTTCAGGGTTAGTTGTATTAATTATATTTTCATATTATACGCGGTTTTAGGAGGAAGCCTGTGTCTCACCTCTCATGCTGCCATCTTTAATCCCATGTAGCATCTTTTCAAATGCTTATTTTCCATCTGTGTATCTTCTTTGATAAGGTGTCTGTTAAGGTCTTTTGCCTGTAGTTTTTAATCAGACTACTCATTTTCTTACTGTTGAGTTTTAGAGTTCTTTGTATATTTTTGGATAATAGTCTTTATCAGACATATATTTTGCAAATATTTTCTCTTACTCTGTGTCTTGTCTTCTCATTCTCTTGACGTTGTCTTTCACAGAGCATGCATTTTAAATTCTAATGAAGTCCAGTTTCTCAACTATTTCACTCATGGATGAATATCATAGATCATTGATATTGATCTAAAAAGTCATCGCCAAACATAAGGTCATCTCTATTTCACTTGTGCTATCTTTTAGGAGTTTTATAGTTTTCCACTTTACATTTTTGTCTATGATCCATTTAAGTTAATTGTTATGAAGAGTGTAAGGCTGTGTCTAGATTCTTTTTTTTTTTGCACGTGGATGTCCAGTTGTCCCAGCACCTTTGTGAGAATGACTGTCTTTGCCCCATTGTAATTGCTTTGCTTCTGTGTCAAAGATGATTTGACCATATTGTTGTGGGTCTGTATTTTAGCTCTATTGTTTAATTGACCTATTTCTCTATTCTTTCAATAGAACTACACTGCCTTGATTACTGAGGCTTTATAGTAAGTCTTGATGTCATTTAGTGTCAGTCCTCTGACTTGGCTCTTCTTCAACATTGAGTGGGCTATTCAGGGTCCTTTTTGTTTTCCATATAAACTTTCCAATCAATTTGTGAATATTCACAAAATTCTGGGACTTTGATTAGGATTGTGTCATATCTGCAGATCAAATTAGGAAAAACCGACATCCTGAGTACACTGAGTCTTCCTAGCCATGAACATGGACTCTCTCTCCATTTATTTAGTTCTTCTTTGATATCTTTCATCAGTTTTATAGTTTTCCTCATGTGGATCTGGTAAAAAAAGAAACAAATTTTATTAGGTTTATAACTATGTATTTCATTTGTCAGAGTGCTAATAGAAATGGTAGTGTGTTTTTAATTTCACTGCTGGCATAGAGGAAAACAATAACTTTTGTGTATTAACGTTGTGTTCTTCAACCTTGCAGTTATTCCGGGAGGATTTTAGATTCTTTCAGCTTCTCTCACAGGCAATCATGTCATCTGCAAACAGACTGTTTCATTTCCTTCTTCTCAGTCTGTGTACCTTCCATTTCCTTTTCTTGTCTTACTGCACTGACAAGAACTTCTAGCACAAGGCAGAGAAGGAGTGATAAGGGCGGATATACCCGCTTTGTGCCCATCTTGGGGCAATTCTAGAATCAGGACTTTTTACAGAGCACCTGCTCTCAGAGCACCAATGGGCAGAGGTGGAGACCTGGTGACTATGGCCTGACGGGGATACTGGCGGTGCAGTGTGACTAGCCACACACCAGGCCTGCACAGAGAATGTGCTTGGGTACATGAGGGATCAGCCATCTGCTTTGTTTGGGCAAATTAACAAATATAGAAATTGGACACTGTAGCTTCAGGGGAAAGAGATTCTTAGTTCTTGCTTATGAAAGCACTGAGCAGGGCAGAGAGATGGCAAAACTGACAGGCTGTCAGGAGGTTGCAGGTCGCAGCCAGCTCCTGGTGTGGTCCCAGGGAGCTCAGCCCCAGAAAAGCTGCAGGCACCTTTGAGGTGGGTGCAGAAATGTGTGTTCAGGGAGAGGGAGTGGACACCAGGCTCAGAGCAGGAGGGAGCACTGCCTGTTCTCAGTCACCAGCACCTGTGGTCTCAGCCAGAGGTGCAGCTAGGGTACAGAGTCTGCTGGCTGAAAGATGCTAAGAAGGTGGGTGCATGAACCAAGTTACCAGAGCAGGTTATTACCATCTCAGGACCCCTGGGCTTGTTCCCAATGTGGAAGGATTCTCAGGGATTAAGCAAATGTGGGGGTTGGAGGATAAGGTGACAGCAGAGATAGTCATCAGGAGAAGCAGCAAGAAATTTTTATTGAGATGTAAAATCAAATTGCCAACATGGCTGGAGGCACCCCAAAAGCCCCTTTGGGAATCACAGCACAAGGGCCTGGGAACACAGTCTGTCCATCTGGTGCCATGCAAGTGGGGTCAAACCTGGGATACTTCACTCCCACCCTTTGGCAAGTGAGGCCACTCTCTGGGGATTGCTTCCTCCTCTCTGAAAGGGGCATTAATAGACAGTCTGTGTACACAGCTGAGCATGGAGCCTGGCATGAGGAAGCTCATGATTTTCCCTCTCGAATTTAGTTTAACCCCACCCTTAACAAACGCTGCACACTTAGGGAAGACGGAGGAGAGACAGCAGGGGTGGCTTCATTGACGCGAAGGGGGTCACTGGCTCTAGCTGACTACAGAGCTGGGAAAGCAGACTGAGGATGCATGGTTTCCCAGGCAGGTTGTGATTGCAGAGGGTGGAGGAACGGGTAACGTTAAGGTGAGAACAGGAGACCATCAGGGAGCTGGGCTCCAGGACAGCAGCCCAGGATGCCTGGCAGCTGAAGCTGTCCAATGGGGGAGAACAAGGGGAACAGATACATCCTCCTTCTACTGCAGTGTGCCTGCCCCATGCCTGCAGCCCTGCACCCACCAGAGTCCAGGCATGCCAGCCGTCAGCACCATGTGGCCCTTTCCCAGAGACCAGTCCACTCACCTTGCCAGTCAGCCTGGGTGCAGAGGAATGGCCAGCTGGCATGGAGGAGTGGGAAGTGATTTCCATGTGGCCCATGTGCTAGCTGGGCAGGAGGCAATGACAACTGCATGAACTAGGAAGCCAAACCAAGCCCTGGCACCCTGAGGTAAGATCCACGTCAAAGGGCACATGCAGAAGACAAGAGGAAACTCCCAAGCGGGGCCTTTGTGTGCAGCATGCTTCCATCCCCACCACAGCCTTGCACGCTTGTCACAGTCCCCATGGTCACTGTGGCTCCGCACCTTATGGGTAAGGATACTGAGACTGGGAGGTCCCAGCTCTAGAGGCAGAAGATCTGGGCCACAGCCAAGGCTCCGCCCCCACACCCATAGCCCAGCGGCCCTGGGCAAGTCCCTCAACCTCGCTGGGCCTCAGGTTCTACGGCTGTCAAATAGCTCATGCCTTCGTGTCCTTCAGGTCTTTCTTCAAACGTGGTGCCACTCACAGGTAATAACTGCCCCTCCCAGGAAGGAGGGGCTTCCCTCACGCTCTGATGCCAGGTCAGTCGCTTATCTGTCCCCTAGTGAAGCATGAGAAGCAGTGATTCATTTCCCGTCTGAGAAGGAGCTTAACAGCCAGCACACCACGGACCCTTTTTCTCATCACCAACACCCCAGAAGCGTCCCAGGAAAAGATGACTTCATGATTCTGGTTCTAGAGGGAAGATGACACAGAACACAACCAACATGGATGGACACATAGAATAAATAAGAAAGAAGTCATGGTTCCAGCCCCCGAGGTTTTGGGTGTTGCTGTTGTTTAGCAAAAAGTAACCTGCCCCGATGGGTGGATGTGCCGCTCTGGGCCACCTGGCGTGCTTGCCAGTCTACCCGGCCCTCTTGCCCTGGGGCACGCCTCCTCCACGCATGATTTCTGCCCACAACTCAAGACATTCTCAACACTATGGACTCTCCCTTTATATTTTACTCATCTTCTGTCTCCCTTAAAAGGTCGTAAACTCCATAATTTAGGAGTTTTTGTCTCCTCTTCGTGACTGTATCTTTCGTACCAGGAACAGTGCTTGGCACGTGGAAGGTACACACAGAACATTGAACAAATAAACATAAAATAGTAGAAATTAATCTAGGCCTTGTCCCCAGTGAAATACATATGTATTTAATCTTCACAATGACTCCAAGTTCCAAACCCCATTATTCATATCCCCATTTTACAGGTGAGCAAACCGAAGCACAGAGGCGAGAACTTGCCCGAGGCCACACACTGAGCCACACGGAGGCCAGGCCTCCTTTTCGATCCTGTGTGGGTCAGCCTGCCGACGATACCTTCTCTGCAGCATTGCCAGGAAGAGGTGAAGTGCTCGGGATATAGAAGGAAATCAGCAAGTGGTAGAAGCCGCAGGCGGTGAGCTTCCGGCCCACTGACCGAACTGCCCAGAGTTTGAAAGCTAGCAAGAGGTGGGGTGCAATGTCCTCCCAGGCCTCTGACCCCAAAGTCCACGCTTGTTCTGGGACAGCAGCAGGTCCAAACTTGGCCAAGCCTCAGGATCACCTGGGGAGGTTTCAGAACCCCCCAGTCCCTAGGCTTTGGGGACTGAATCAGAAACTTTGCAGGGAAATGCAAATGTCTATTAAGGACAATTCAGGTACAGCTGATCCACAGAGCAACTTCAAGGCTCATGACCCGGCGGTGAGACCTCCATTCTCCTCGAGGCCAAATGACAAGACCACACAGGACTCACCTGCTAAGGGGCCTGGCCCCAGGCTTCCCATGTTGGGGAGTCAGTGTCGAACAATTGGTGGAGTTTATTTCTCCTGTTCCAGGTGAGACCCCAGCCTAGAGCCCTGGTGCTGCCAAGAGTGGCTTAGAGGTGACCCACCATACAGCAGCCACACAAAGTTCGAGGGTGTTGGTCTACATGAAATTCTAGCTTCTCTCACAAAAGTGGAGTTTCCCCCAGGTGCCCACCAGCCTCCAGCCTGTGAAAGGACAGATCTGCTCGGCAGTGCAGGCCCCTCGTGTGGAATGGTGCCCCCTGCATCTGGGGAAGAAATAGAAACAATGACCTCGGAGGCCCCTGCTGTTCTGAAACCTGGACCACGGAGAAACCCATCTCACCGGGAGGCGGAAGTCAGAAGCAAGCAAGATGGAAACAAGAGAATCTTGACGGCTGCAAAACCCCATTTCCAGCCCCCATGGACCAGGACAAGCCCAGGTCTTCCAGCAACAAATGCCCTTTGTGATCACAGGCTGTGACCAGGGTGCCGTGCACTGCGGAAGACAGAAACCCAGCTACTGCCGGTCCGTTCTGTTCAGCTGTCAGACCCTGTAAGGCCCGGATCACATTCCCAGATCCAAATCCCAAAAGACAGACTCAGCTCTGAAGGCTTTTGCTGCACACATTTGCCTGGTCCTGCCTGGTACCAGTCCAAACAGAACACCAGGCTTTCTCCTTGGAAGCACTGGCGGTCCCCTCCCCCGTGGGCACTTCCACTTTGTCCAGCGGCACAGCCCTCTGCGGCCACATGCTCAGGGCAAAGGGGGCCATTCCATCCCCTGGGATGCAAATGTGGTTGGTCTGAGCCAGTGTTTTCCCTGGTTGTAGGCAGGGAGGTATGGCTGGAGGGGCTAAGGGAATGTGCGTGCAGACTTAGAGGAAGCATTTTCCTCCCTAATTTAAGAGGGTGGGAATTATGGCCAGGAGACCCGGGTTTGCCTGTGATACCCAGAATCTGCTCCTGGGGGCCATGTGCCTGTTGCACAGCCGATGGCCGAGCAGGAGGAGCTTCAGGTCATCAGTAAAGCTGCAATAGTGGACTCTGGAACTGCCCCAGCCCTAGACTTCTTGCTTTATGGGACAGAAAACATCTTACTGTTTATGCTCTCTGGTCAGGTCTCTGGTTATTTGCAGTCAAAAGCATCCTAATGTCCATACTTCCCTAAGTAAGAATATACAGAGGGATGTCTGCCCATCCTGGGGGAATGGGCTGCTGTGCATGGTCCTGGTCTTGCATGGGTTCACAGAAGGTGCTCAGAATGTCCGTCCATAGGGAAGGATGAAAGGGACAAGCCCCTGGAGCTGCCAAACCGATGATTGGCAGCTCCCTTGAGATCCTATTCTGCAGACCCCTGCCTCCAAGAGCAGCCCAGGAGATTTTTTGCCAAGGAGTCCAAGGAATCAGGATTCACGAATAGTGTCCCTTAGTTAGCGCTGCACCAGGGACTGGGCTGTGAGAACTCTATAAAACAAGAGAAGGGAGACTGAGATATGCCGAGAGAAGGGGGCTGCCACTTTGTGTCATCTCTTTCTTGAACACATCAGGACCCAGCCTGTGAGACTGAAAGTCGCCCTGCACTCCTTCCGAGCTGCAGGAATGTCCCTGCTGCCTGCTACACACTGGCCAGGTGGTGCGTCGGATGGCCTTTCTGCTCTGGGGGACCTGGGAGGGCAGAAGAGAGCTGATGGAAAGAGCCCCAGCTGCACCCCCAACATGCAGCGTGTTGGACAGGAGCAAGAACCGCAGAAGTGTGGAAGCTTGAACTCCTTATCCAAATGAGATACAAACTTATCTAAAGAGATTGGTTTTGAGGTTTTAGGGAGTTGATGCAATACACTCATTTTTGCCTTGTGTTTAGTTTCTTACGGCTGCTGTAATAAAATACCAAAAACTGGACGGCTTGCGGCAGAAATGCATCTCACGCTTCTGGGGGCCAGAGTCCAAGGTGCAGCCGACAGCAGAGCCAGTTCCTTCGGGGTGCTCTGAGAAGAGTCCTTGCCTTACTTCTCCCCCATCATCTGAGGGTTTGCCAGCCGTCTTCGGGCCCCTGGCCTCTCAGTGCTGTGTCCTGGGATGCTCCCAAATGCACGTCTATGTCCATTTCCCCTTATTATAAGGACACCAGTCATACTGGATTGGGGTCCATTCTAATGGCCTCATCTTAACCTGGCAATACCTACAAAGACCTTATTTCCAAATAAGGTCACATTCCATGGTATAGGGGAGGGTGGGGGTTAGGATTCCAAATTATCACTTTTAGGGGATACTCATCAATCCATGACACCTTAGTTCAGAGCAAATGGTTTGAGAGGAAATGTGTGTGTCGGACAGATAAAGGACAAAATAGCAGCCCTTGCGTGCTGGTAAACCTGATTGAGAGCACGTGGCTTAGATCAACAACCTCAGTGGGTTCCCCAAATTGAATGTGTCCCTTTCAAACCCTCCAGGGAAACTCAACACTCAGTGGAGTACATATCAATACAGCCCCTTTATGGGCAGGCAATGCAGAAGCAGAGAATTCCCTCCCACCTTGGGCTAAGGCAGGTTCTATGGATATAGCTACATGACTCAAAATAAAATAACTATAATAGACTGTCCAGTGATCTAGACTGGGTGACAGAAATACATAAATATTTCAGAAACTCTGAAACCTCCAGAGCTGTGCCCTGCTTCATTCAGTTGGCATGAACACCTACCTACCAGTGCCCCTGACTAAGGCAGATCCTGGAAAAGTGCATGTCATGTAGGAGTTCAGAGGGATACCTATGGAATGGGGGTCAGTCTGACATGGTAATGAAATGCCTGTTTTCAACAATTTTTGATTAAAATTTTTCAACTTTGTGAACCTATGTATAAATTGTTAGTAACAAGTGGAATGTGTAAATTTAAAAATTAAACCAAGAAGAATAATACATACTTAAAAGGAGTTAGACCAAAGAGCCCAGTATGTGGAAATTGTCCCCACAACCATCCTTGTTTCAGACACCAGCTGTAAGCTGGGGGCTTCCAGGACCACCCTCACTGCAGAACACCTGCCTAAAAACTCTGGGGATCCCCACAGTTACGCTCAGGTTTGATAATTTGCTAGCATGAGCCATGAACCCAGGACAGTGTCATCCTTCCAATTACCGGGTTTGACAGGAAAAGGATGCTAACAGAACCCAGCAAAGGGAGAATGCATAGAGCCGGACCAGGAGGGCGCGGTCTGGAAGGGCTCCCACGGGAAGCTGTGGTGTCCTCTGGCTGTTTTCACCCTCTCAGTGTTGACTTGTGACGACATACACCTTGTGTCAGCAACCCGGGAGGCTCACCCAGTGCCCAGGGCCAGAGTTTAATGGGGACGCATCACGTAGGCATGAGTGAGTGAGTCATTAGCAAGGTAGTTGACATTGGTCTCTCCTGGGAGGTCAGCTGATTCCTTGTGTCCCAAAGAACAGCACTGTAGTCATGTGGCCGGTGCTCTGGTGTGACAGCCCCTCCTGAGCTGCAGAGTGTCCAGGGGCCCATCAGGAGCCACGGAATTAGGACAGACTGTCTCATGTGGGACGAAAGGGTGCCCCGTGAACAAAGGCACTCTCACCACGCGGGAAATTGCACCGTGCCGGGGGTCGCCTCCCAGGAGTCAGGACAAAAGCCAGAGCCCTCCTTTAGGTGGGCGATACTCCTCACCACACAGCTGTCCCAGCATGTGACCGTGTTACAATGTATCATCATCAAAATAAACTGTATTATTCTTTAATATGTCATGCTGTATTTATAACACTGACTTCTTGATCCAAGTACCGAAGCCCCTTTGAAGGAAAACTTGAATCAGTGAAGACTGAGGTGTAACGTGCTCCCGAGAAGCCCCCACACAAACTCACACAATGTAAAGAGCATGGAATGAGAGCGTATTTTCTGTCCATCCAGCAAGACAAATGTGCGACGGCAAAATTATTGAACATTCATGAAGGGGGGCACGAATGACATCACTTTTCTGCTGGAAGATATTCTGCTCAGAACCATCTCCACCAATAAAGTCATCTACAACATCATTCATTGATTCCTTCAAAAATGATGCTTCCTGCTGTTTGCAAGACGGCCCTAAGCTCTGGGAACCTCCACTTGCCTTCAACACTTTTCGTTTTTACCACATGATCATTCCAAAAGGGGGCCCCTGGTCTCCTGAGAGAACCTCAGAGAGCAGCAAGTGCAGTCCTAAGATGCTCAAATGACAGTCCTGACCACCAAAAGGAAGCTGGCTACAGAGAGCCAACCACTGTTTGCTGAAGAAGCAGAACACACACAGCAGGCATTACAGGCCGAACTATGTCCTTCCAAAATTCATATGTTGAAGTCCGGACCCCCAGGATTTCAGACTGTGACTGAATTTGGAGACGGTCCTGTAGAGGTGATTTAGATGACATGAAGCCACTGGGGTGGCCCTAATCCGGTGGGGCTCTTATAAGAAAATGAGATCAGGAAGCAGACAGACAGAGGGACGACCACGTGAGGACACACGGAAAGGATGGCGTCCACCCCCCGGGGAGAGGCCTCAGGAGGAACCAGCCCTGCCCCCACCCCTGGGCCCTCCAGCCCCCAGGACCCACAGACAGTGACCCATGCTGTGTGAGCCCCCGTCCACAGTGCAGGTCATGCAGCCGAGCTGACTAACACAGCAGATGGACAGGAGCACGGAAGACTCACAGATGGAAATCTCCACACGAAGCAAACACACCCCACGGTGGGGGAGGCTGCAGGCTTGGGTCTGACCGAGACCACGGAGGAGAGGCAGATGCAGGTGGCGTCCAGCACGCACTCACCTGCACCTGCAGCCCCGTCCAGTGAGGTCCAGCTCTTCCTCCCACTGGCCTGGGAAATCGGTGTCGTCAGCCGGGTGCCGTGGACCAGCCCGGTGCGTGCACAATGACTGATGCCTGACAGTCAGAGGGGAAGGTGCCGGCCCACCCGAGCAGGGATCCTGGAGGCCTGTGGTGGAGTCCCTGCCCCAAATCCAGCGACCATCCAGGGGCGGGGGACGGGAGGAGAGACCCTGACCATCAGGGTTTCGGGGCTGGAGGGGTCACAGCAGCGATTCCAAAATATGTTTGCATTAATCATGACGATTCTCAACCCCACCAAAGGTGTGGACAGGAGGGGAAGAGAAGGGGAAGGGGTCAGCTTTCGGCCCCGTGTCTGAGGTCATGATAGAGCAGGTGCTGCAGAAACCTGGAGATACAGAGGCGATCGCGGCCATGTAAACTCCTCGTTAACCCACCGACACACAGCCTGTGTGGCTCTGAGTGTGATGTTCAGGATCGATAGTTCGTGTTTGTTCTTGTCACTAAAAATCATGCTGTGAAAATGTCTGTCATGGTGAAAAAAACCTTCCCAATATCATTTCTGCAGCTACACAATAATCTATCTGTGAATGAGCCGCAATAAATGATTTCTCTATAGAATGAGGTTTCTCTGCCTGTCCCTTATTTTGAATAACAATGCCGGAAACCTCAGGTACATCCTGGTGATTTCGGCAGAACAGCTCCCAGAATGGGAACTGCTGAGTGGCGAGCACTTTTCGACCCTCGATGCATGGCTGGGTCACTGATCATTTAACAGGTTGTTGTGCCGATCTGCTACCAGTAACACAAGGTGGGCCAGTCCCACTGAAACACAGGCACTCATTTCCAAAATTAGGGAAAAGTGGAATTCCTCAACAGCTTCTGAAATAATTACTCCTATCTAGGAATGTTACAAAGAGTCAGAGCTAGGGATCTAATGAGGATGCCTGCAGTCCAGGCAATGTCCCCTTTCGAGGTCATGTAAAGGGATTTGCCCACCAGGTCACCTCCCTGCTGGTCTCCATGCGCCCCCTCACCCAAGGCCCCACCTGTTCCTAACTGGGTGTGGCTGTGGGCATGGGAGGTCCCATTGCTCCTTTCCCTCAGTCTCTCCAAGCATGCTCTGGGGGCAGAGAACATGTTTTCTCTTTGCACATGCTAGTTTCCTCCTTTACAGGAAGATGGGTTCATTTTGTTCTCTGCATGCAAATGCACTTGGCTTCCGAGTGAAATAGGGAGAACGTAGGTGTTTCCGGGCTTCAGGGGCACCTGGTGGACAGCTCAGTTGCCAGGGCAGCCACGGTTTGGCTGAGTCTTGTTTTCCCCTTTTGGCTTCACCTCCGTGCTGTGCACACAGCAGGGCTCGATTCTTGCTCTCCTGCCTCTGATGGCGGCTCAGGGCTGTACTTCTGAGCAACGCAGCCCTGACCCTGCTCGGGAAAGTGAGCGGTGGTTGTCAGACTGGAAAGAGGCTGGGGACACTTGGGGTTCTGCCTGGCCAGTTCTCTGGTATCCTTTCAGGCCAGTCATTGCCTTCAGAAGAGCAGGGTCCCCTCAGGGCAGACATCTTGTCACTGAAAGGAAAGAAAGGCATTTCCCATACAGGTGGGTGTGTGGAGAAGACTCACCGCTGAGCTGCCGCCAGTTAGCCTGGCGCCTCACACCCACATCTTGGGCCAGAGGTCACAACGTGACCTGCATGGACTGTGGCAGCCAAAGGGACCTGAATCCACACCCGGACCCTGCTGCTACATGGCTCTGAGCTGATCCCTGACCTTGAGGGTGCCTAGACCTTCCCTTCAGGAACACGACACAGTCAATGCAAAGCTCTCAAAATCATCCCACAGAACAGCTCTCGCGGCCACCGCACCCCCGCGGCTGTCCCGACCGGCCCGGCCAGGTCTCCCCACTTCCTAATGGGGAGGGCCTCAGCCCATGGAGGGGCCACTTCTCACCTGGCTCCTGCTAGCATGGGGAAGATATGGAGCACTGTGGCCCCTGCCTGCCGTCCTGCAGTAGACCCAGCCAGGGTGGCTCCAGAGCACGAGGGTCTTCCGGAAAGCAGGGCTGCCTGCACCGCGGCAGCATCCTCAGGGCACAGCAACCCCCCTCTGGTGGAGCTATTTCTCCTGCAGCTTCTGTCCCCGGGCTGCCTCAGAACACGCAGGAACCAGCCCACCCCGTGAGTGTGATTCACAGGCGGGGCCTGGACAAATGGCCCCGGGAACCCCCTGCTCCACTCAGCTGGACGTGGGCAGGGTAGGTCTCACACCAGCAGTCTGACTGTCCCACCCACCCAAGAGGGCTGGGGCCGTGCGGAGCCTCTAAGCTGCCCCAGGCCCTGTTCTCTCTGTGCCCCCTGCTCTCTCTCCCAGGGCCTTTCTCCTCCTTCCCTTCCTCGCTCTGTGACCCTCTCATCCTTCTTTCCTTCCTCCTCTGTTTCCTTTGTCTTTTTGTTCTTTAAAGTATAACTTGCATACAGTGAAATTGAAATGCAGATGTTCTAAGGGCAGTTTTATAAATCTTGACAAACATACACACATGTGTAAACACCCCCCCACCCCCACGGAGATATGGAACGTCCCCAGAGCCCGGGAAGTCCCAGAATACCTTTCCACCTGCCCCCCACCCCAGGCAACCACTGCTCTGCTTCCTGCCACCACAAGACCGTTTGCTCTCTTCTGGAGTCTCACGTAAATGGAATCACATGGCATGCAAGCCTGCGGCAGCTTCCTCAACCCACCACACTTTTGCACTTGATTCCCATTGTGTGAGCTGTAGGCTGTTCTTTTCTCACTGAGGAATATCCATGTGTGCGGTGTGAGCCATCTGCTATCCTGGGCCCTGCTCAACGGGCATTGGGCTGCTCCCATTTGAGACAACTGTGAATTCAGGGGCTACGAGCATTCGTGCACACCTTCAGCTGTAAGAGTAGTTCCATTCTCTCGGGAAAATGCCTGGGAATGGAATTGCTGGTTGCAAAGAAGAGGCCTCTTATACAAACCACTGAGTGGGTTTTGGAGCAGGGTGCCCTCCTCTGGACCCCAGCAGTGTCTAAGAGCCCCACCGCTGCACGGCCCACCCTCATCCCCACAGTTCTGTGGACTGGGGATGGGGATGCACCACCACCACCCACCATCAGGACACTTGCAGGTCTGCTAAGGGCTGGAATTCCCATCAGGGTCCTGTGTGTTAAAGTGCTGCAGAGGTGGGCAAGACACAACGAGCAGAGCACTATGCTTCCACCTGCTGCGAGGTGAGCGAGGTTGCCCACTCCCGTTCAGGACTCCGCCCACTGTCCAGCGAAGACTGATTTAAAGCTCTGGCCATAGACACACCTCCCTCTGAGGATGGACAGATGGTAGGTAGAGGATGGGTGGGTGGTGGCTGGGAGTTTGGGGTGTGTAGTGGATGAATGGATGGATAAATAAGGGGTGGATGGCTAGAAGGGAGCATGGATGGACTGGTGGGTAGATGGATGGGTGGGTGGATAGGTGGTTGGATGGTTGAGTGGGTAAGTGGATGGATGGATGGATGGATGGATGGATGGATAGAAGGATGGATGGATGGATGGATGGATGGATGGATGGATGGATGGATGGATGGATGGATGGTTGGGTGAATAGGTGGGAGGATGGATGGGTGGGTGGGTGGGTGGGTGGGTGGATGAATAGATCAGGAGGTGGCTGGATGGATGGATGGATGGAAGGTTGAGGGGATGGATGGGTGGACAGATAGGAGTGGCAAGACTGGACAAACCAAAGGGCATGTGCCACAGGAATATGGTGTCCCCCTCATTGCACAGCTGCCCTTGGTATGATCCTTCTCTAGTGGGACTCCTCAGATGCAGAAGGGTGTCACCAAGTCATTTCTTTTAATGGTCAGACAGAAACAGATGATGACGAACTTCCTGCGTCCATCTCTGCCTATGTGAGCCCGTCCTGACCAGCCTCCCCTGAATACTGTTCTTATTGGATGCTTTTCTAACAATCTTCAAACCCCCACCTACCCTTCACTGCCTCAACCTTGGCCTCTAGAATCCCAGGAAAAGATGCATGAAGACTGAGGCTACTGGCTACAGAATACCAGGAAACTGCTGACAAATGATGCTCCTGTGCCTCTGGAGTCAGGTGACAGACTCACAGAAACAACAAAACAAAAATAGCTGCAGCATCAAATGTTCCCCGAGCAGTGGTCATGCATCAGACGCCTTGCTGAGAGCTCCACCCCGGATGCCAGGTGAGGGGCAGTTCCCAGCTACACACTTTTATAGGAAACTTAGTCAAGGGGACAGCTCAACCTTCGGATCCATTCAATCTTGTGACCACTGCTTCTGCAAGTGTCAGGGGTTGACTGTGAGGAGAGTCACTTAGGCCTTTCTCTGCTTCCCCAAAGGTACGTGGAGAAATATCTCTTCAATCTCACCTCCCTAAGGAACAGAGCAGATGCGCACCCACCGTGCTAGAAGGGGGAGGATGCAGGGCTGTTGGCAGCAAGGGGCCACAGCTTCCCTCTTCTTGTCTGGGCATGGGCCACATGTCTGTGGCCACTTTATTGTGCTGGGTCAGCAAGTCCCTCGACACCCCTGCCTCAGGCCCACGGGAGCCAAGGCAGGACAATGTGGAGATGAGCACGGCTTCTCCTAAAAGCCAAATTTATGACTGGGGATTAGCAGGGCAC
>JAVSCE010007654.1:102500-104705 GCA_032199065.1 Smutsia gigantea
AGGAAATAGTCTCGCAGTCCACCAAAGCCCACAGATCTCCCAACACAAGCGACCCAAGGAAGACAACGCCAAGACACATAATAATTTAGATGGCAAAGATCAAAGATAAAGACAGGGTATTAAAGGCAGCTAGAGAGAGAAAAAAGATCACCTACAAAGAAAACCCATCAGACTATCATCTGACTTCTCAACAGAAACCTTACAGGCCAGAAGAGAATGGCATGATATATTTAACGTTATGAAACAGAAGGGCCTCAAACCAAGAATATTGTATCCAGCACGATTATCATTTAAATATGATGGAGGGATTAAACAATTTCCAGATAAACGAAAGTTGAGAGAGTTTGCCTCTCATAAACCACCACTACAGGATATCTTAAATGGACTGCTCTAGATGGAAGCACACCTAAGGCTAAAAAGATGTCACCAGAGAAAATAAAATCATAGCAAAGAAAGAAGACCATCCAAATACTACTAAAGGCAAAGAATAAAACACCTATTATAGAAAGAATGGAGGAGGAGGAATAAGAAGGGAGAGAAATAAAGAAACATCAGACTGTGTTTACAATAACTTAACAAGAAAGTTAAGTTAGATTGTTAGATAGTAAAGAAGCAACCCTTGAACACTTGGTAACCACGAATCTAAAGCCAGCAATGGCAATAAGTACATATCTATCAATAATCACCCTAAATGTAAATGGACTGAATGCACCAATCAAAAGACACAGAGTAACAGAATGGATAAAAAGCAAGACCCATCTATATGCTGCCTACAAGAAACTCACCTCAAATCCAAAGATATACACAGACTAAAAGTGAAGGGATGGAAAAAGATATTTTATGCAAACAACAAAGAGAAAAAAGCAGGTGTTGCAGTACTTGTATCAGACAAAATAGACTTCAAAACGAAGAAAGTAGCAAAAGATAAAGAAGGACATTACATAATGATAAAGGGGTCAGTCCAACAAGAAGATATAACCATTATAAATATATATGCACCCAACACAGGAGCGCCAGCATATGTGAGACAAATACTAACAGAATTAAAGGAGGAAATAGACAGCAATGCATTCATCTTAGGAGACTTCAACACACCACTCACTCCAGAGGACAGATCAACCAGACAGAAAATAAGTAAAGACACAGAGGCACTGAACAACACACTAGAACAGATGGACCTAACAGACATCTACAGAACTCTACACCCAAAAGCAACAGGATACACATTCTTCTCAAGTGCACATGGAACATTTTCCACAATAGACCACATACTAGGCCACAAAAAGAACCTCAGTAATTTCAAAAATATTGAAATCCTACCAACCAACTTCTCAGATCACAAAGGTATAAAACTAGAAATAAATTTTAGAAAGAAATCAAAAAGGCTCACAAATACATGGAGACTTAACAACACTCTCCTAATTAATCAATGGGTTAACGACCAAATCAAAACAGAAATCAAAGAATATATGGAGACTAATGACAACAACAACACAAAGCTACAACTTCTGTGGGACGCAGCAAAGGCAGTTCTAAGAGGAAAGTATATTGCAATCCAGGCCTATTTAAAGAAGGAAGAACATTCCCAAATGATAGTCTAAAGACACAATTACTGAAATTGGAAAAGAAGAACAAATGAGGCCCAAAGTCACCAGAAGGAGGGACATAATAAAGATTACAGAAGAAATAAATAAAATTGAGAAGAATAAAACAATAGAAAAAATCAATAAAACCAAGAGCTGGTTCTTTGAAAAAATAAACAAAATAGATAAACCCCTAGCCAGACTCATTAAGAGAAAAAGAGAATCTACACACATAAACACAATCAGAAATGAGAAAGGAAAAATCACGACGGACCCCACAGAAATACAAAGAATCATAAGAGAATATTATGAGAATCTATATGCTAACAAGCTGGAAAACATAGAAGAAATGGACAACTTCTTAGAAAAATACAACCTTCCAAGACTGACCAAGCAAGAAACAGAAAAACTAAACAGACCAATCACCAGTGACGAAATCGAATTGGTAATCAAAAAACTACCCAAGAACAAAACCCCTGGGCCTGATGGATTCACCTCTGAATTCTACCAGACATATAGAGAAGAAATAACACTGATTCTCCTTAAAGTTTTCCAAAAAATAGAAGAGGAGGGAATACTTCCAAAACTCATTCTATGAAGCCAGCATCACTCTAATACCAAA
>JAVSCE010007656.1:0-233765 GCA_032199065.1 Smutsia gigantea
AGAAACTACTAGAGAAATAAGAATTCAGTGAAGCAGAAAATTACTGGTAATCAAAAATCAACAGCTTCCTTCTAAACATATAACAAGTTAGGAAATATAATGGAAGACAGGATTCCTTTCATAATAAGAACAAAAAAGATAAAGTACCTAGGAATAAATGCAACAAGAAATATGTAAGACTTGTAAGACTTAAAATCTAAATTGTACTAAAGAACATAACAGAAAACTTGAATAAATGGAAAGACATATTATGCAGGGACTGGAATACTCAGTAACCCAGACAGCAACTATCCCCTAAAATAATCCATAAATGCAATAGGTCTCAATTAAGATACCAACAGGATTTTGAGGAACCTTACCAAAATGATTAAGTAATGTTTGTCTGCAAAAGTAAACACAAAAGGAGAAACAGGAAAATACTAAAATAAAGAGTAATGAGGTGGGAGCAGTCCTACTGGCTATTAAAACAGATTTTTAATCATAGCATTACAGTATTTAAAACCACTTGGTATTGGGGGAAGGTCTTGACAGATAGATCAACGGAACTGCATCATTTCTGCAACAATCGGTAAATACCTGCTGCTTGGTAAGTGATCTGGTGGAGAAGACGGGGCGTGGATTTGACCAGCAGAGAGTCCTAGGCTGTCCGCCCTGCCTGTGTGGCCTTGTATGCCTGTGATATCTGCTCTGAGCCAATTTTGTTTCATGTGAGTATTGTGAGGATTAAATAAGGTAATGTATGTAAAGTGCTCAGAATAGGGTCTCAAATGTAGTGGCTACTCACTGAAAAGTCACTATTATCATTAATAATTATTTTTTAATTTTAAAATTATTTCAATTATTGAGTTACTTTAAATCATTGAATTTAACTATTGCATATCCACCCTGCCACCCAACTGGAGGCTTACTGGCCTTCTTTCCTGTGGCTCCAGCCACACCCAGCTCCCCATCTGGTCCTCCCTCCCAAGTACAGCTACCTGCAGATCCCCAAGCCCATGCATCATTTAACAGAGGGGAGGCCAGTTGCTCTTGTCCATGGGAAACAAGCAGAAAGTCAAAGTGGAGGCCTTAGGAGATATTCCCGAGGAAGGATCAAGACTATGGGAAATATAAGTCCTTGGAGAGAAACATGGGCAACCTCAGAAACAGCCTCTTGTTTGACAGCCTTCGTCATGGGCCTGGAATGGTATTATTAAAGCTCTTCCCATTTCTGAGCTGGTAAGAGCAGGGACAGTGGTAGAGAAGGCGGGATCAACATGGTGGCTCCAAGGGCCAGCAATGGCCCTGGCCTGACCCCAGGCACGGCCTGTATTAAGGCAGAAGGATGCTGGGTCACATGGGGCTGAGGGCTGGTGATGGAGAGCCCCCATGCAGGCTCAGTGGCCTGGCCTGCTTCCAGCTCCAACATGGACTCTCAAGAAAGGATGGAACAAAAAGAAATGGTACTAGGAGGGTCAGTCAGGATGCTGGTGCAGCCGACCGGGGAAGAGGGGAGGTGACAGGTCCCTTTCCACTGGGGAGCACTCCACGCACAAGGTTCTGGACTACAAATTTTTCAAGAGACTTAAAAAAAATGTCTGAAATTTGGGGTGAATTTATTGGTTCAAAAATGACTGAAAGGGACTTCCGGGAAGATGGCGGTGTGAGTAGGGCGGCAGAAATCTCCTCCCAAAACTATATTTATCTACGAAAACACAGCAAATACATCTATTCCTAAAAGAGAGATGAGAATACACAGGAAAGCGCACAGCGTGCAGCTACACCCGAGAGGACTCGGCACCCCAAGGGGCGGTCTTAAAGAGCCCAGCTGCCATACGTGGCAACTATCAGTGACCAATTCTATAGCCATGAAAAGACAGAGGAATATGGTTCAGACCAAAATCAACTAGACAACCCCAGAGAGGGAGTCTGAAGGGATGGAAATGCACAGTCTTCCTGAAAAAGAATTTAGAATAAAAGTCATAACCATGCTGATGGACCTACAGAGAAATGTGCAAGAGCTGAGGGAGGAAGTGAGGGAACTGAGGAAAGAAAATACAGAAATCAGACAAGCGATTGACGGGCTTAACAGCAGACTGGATGAGATGCAAGAGACTGTTAATGGAATAGAAACCAGAGAACAGGAATACAGAGAAGCTGAGGCAGAGAGAGATAAAAGGATCTCTAGGAATGAAAGAATATTAAGAGAACTGTGTGACCAATCCAAACGGAACACTATTCGCATTATAGGAGTACCAGAGGAAGAAGAGAGAGAAAAAGGGATAGAAAGTGTCTTTGAAGAAATAATTGCTGAAAACTTTCCCTCGCTGGGGAAGGAAATAGTCTTGCAATCCACTGAAGCTCATAGATCTCCCAACACAAGGGACCCAAGGAAGAAAACACCAAGACACATAATAATTAAGATGGCAAAGATCAAAGATGAAGACAGGGTATTAAAGGCAGCTAGAGAGAGAAAAAAGATCACCTACAAAGGAAAACCCATCAGACTATCATCAGACTTCTCAACAGAAACCTTACAGGCCAGAAGAGAATGGCATGATATATTTAACGTTATGAAACAGAAGGGCCTCGAACCAAGAATATTGTATCCAGCACGATTATCATTTAAATATGATGGAGGGATTAAACAATTTCCAGACAAACGAAAGTTGAGAGAGTTTGCCTCTCATAAACCACCACTACAGGATATCTTAAATGGACTGCTCTAGATGGAAGCACACCTAAGGCTAAAAAGATGTCACCAGAGAAAAAAAATCATAGCAAAGAAAGCAGACCATCCAAATACTAACTAAAGGCAAAGAATAAAACACCTATTATAGAAAGAATGGAAGAGGAGGAATAAGAAGGGAGAGAAAGAAAGAAACATCAGACTGTGTTTACAATAACTTAACAATAAAGTTAAGTTAGATTGTTAGATAGTAAAGAAGCAACCCTTGAACCCTTGGTAACCACGAATCTAAAGCCAGCAATGGGAATAAGTACATATCTATCAATAATCACCCTAAATGTAAATGGACTGAATGCACCAATCAAAAGACACAGAGTAACAGAATGGATAAAAAAGCAAGACCCATCTATATGCTGCCTACAAGAAACTCACCTCAAATCCAAAGATATACACAGACTAAAAGTGAAGGGATGGAAAAAGATATTTCATGCAAACAACAAAGAGAAAAAAGCAGGTGTTGCAGTACTTGTATCAGACAAAATAGACTTCAAAACGAAGAAAGTAGCAAAAGATAATGACGGACATTACATAATGATAAAGGGGTCAGTCCTACAAGAAGTTATAACCATTATAAATATATATGCAAACAAACACAGGAGCGCCAGCATATGTGAGACAAATACTAACAGAATTAAAGGAGGAAATAGACAGCAATGCATTCATCTTAGGAGACTTCAACACACCACTCACTCCAGAGGACAGATCAACCAGACAGAAAATAAGTAAAGACACAGAGGCACTGAACAACACACTAGAACAGATGGATCTAACAGACATCTACAGAACTCTACACCCAAAAGCAACAGGATACACATTCTTCTCAAGTGCACATGGAACATTTTCCAGAATAGACCACATACTAGGCCACAAAAAGAACCTCAGTAATTTCAAAAATATTGAAATCCTACCAACCAACTTCTCAGATCACCAAGGTATAAAACTAGAAATAAATTTTAGAAAGAAATCAAAAAGGCTCACAAATACATGGAGACTTAACAACACTCTCCTAATTAATCAATGGGTTAACGACCAAATTAAAACAGAGATCAAACAATGTATGGAGACAAATGACAACAACAGCAAAAAGCCCCAACTTCTGTGGGACGCAGCAAAGACAACTCTAAGAGGAAAGTGTATTACAATCCAGGCCTATTTAAGGAAGGAAGAACAATCCCAAATGAATAGTCTAAAGTCACAATTATTGAAAATAGGAAAAGAAGAACAAATGAGGCCCAAAGTCACCAGAAGGAGGGACATAATAAAGATTAGAGAAGAAATAAATAAAATTGAGAAGAATAAAACAATAGAAAAAATCAATAAAACCAAGAGCTGGTTCTTTGAAAAATAAACAAAATAGATAAACCCCTAGCCAGACTCATTAAGAGAAAAAGAGAATCTACACACATAAACACAATCAGAAATGAGAAAGGAAAAATCACGACGGACCCCACAGAAATACAAAGAATCATAAGAGAATATTATGAGAATCTATATGCTAACAAGCTGGAAAACATAGAAGAAATGGACAACTTCTTAGAAAAATACAACCTTCCAAGACTGACCAAGCAAGAAACAGAAAAACTAAACAGACCAATCACCAGTGACGAAATCGAATTGGTAATCAAAAAACTACCCAAGAACAAAACCCTGGGCCTGATGGATTCACCTCTGAATTCTACCAGACATATAGAGAAGAAATAACACCGATTCTCCTTAAAGTTTTCCAAAAAATAGAAGAGGAGGGAATACTTCCAAACTCATTCTATGAAGCCAGCATCACTCTAATACCAAAACCGGGCAAAGACCTCACCAAAAAAGAAAATTACAGACCAATATCCCTGATGAACGTAGATGCAAAAATACTCAACAAAATATTAGCAAACCGAATTCAAAAATACATCAAGAGGATCATACACCATGATCAAGTGGGATTCATCCCAGGGATGCAAGGATGGTACAACATTCGAAAATCCATCAACATCATCCACCACATCAACAAAAAGAAGAACAAAAACCACATGATCATCTCCATAGATGCTGAAAAAGCATTTGACAAAATTCAGCATCCATTCCTGATTAAAACTCTCAACAAAATGGGTATAGACGGCAAGTACCTCAACATCATAAAGGCTATATATGACAAACCCACAGCTAACATCATACTTAACGGCGAGACGCTGAAAGCTTTTCATCTAAGATCGGGAACAAGACAGGGATGCCCACTCTCTCCACTGTTATTCAACATAGTACTGGAGGTCCTAGCCACAGCAATCAGACAAAACAAAGACATACAAGGCATCCAGATTGGTAAAGAAGAAGTCAAATTGTCACTATTTGCAGATGACATGATACTGTACATAAAAAACCCTAAAGACTCCATTCCCAAACTACTAGAACTAATATCTGAATTCAGCAAAGTTGCAGGATACAAAATTAACACACAGAAATCTGTTGCTTTCCTATACACTAATGATGAACTAACAGAAAGAGAAATCAGAAAAACAATTCCATTCACAATTGCATCAAAAAGAATAAAATACCTAGGAATAAACCTAACGAAGGAAGTGAAAGACCTGTACTCTGAAAACTACAAGACACTCCTAAGAGAAATTAAAGAGGACACTAACAAATGGAAATGCATCCCATGCTCTTGGCTAGGAAGAATAAATATTGTCAAAATGGCTATACTACCTAAAGCAATCTACAGATTCAATGCAATCCCTATCAAACTACCAACAGCTTTCTTCAATGAACTGGAACAAATAATTCTAAAATTCATATGGAACCACAAAAGACCCCGAATAGCCAAAGCAATCCTGAGAAGGAGGAATAAAACAGGGGGAATTACACTCCCTGACTTCAAGCTCTACTACAAAGCCACAGTAATCAAGACAATTTGGTATTGGCACAAAAACAGACCCGCAGACCAGTGGAACAGAATAGAAAATCCAAACATTAACCCAAACATATACAGTCAATTAATATTTGATAAAGGAGCCTTGGATATACAATGGGGAGATGACAGCCTCTTCAGCAGCTGGTGTTGGAAAAACTGGACAGCTACATGTAAGAGAATGAAACTGGACTACTGTCTAGCCCCATACACAAAGGTAAACTCAAGGTGGATCAAAGACCTGAATGTAAGTCATGAAACCATAAAACTCTTAGAAAAAAACATAGGCAAAAATCTCTTGGACATAAACATGAGCAACTTCTTCATGAACATATCTCCCGGGCAAGGGAAACAAAAGCAAAAATGAACAAGTGGGACTATATCAAGCTGAAAAGCTTCTGTACAGCAAAGGACACCATCAGTAGAACAAAAAGACATCCTACAGTATGGGAGAATATATTCATAAAAAACATATCTGATAAAGGGTTGACATCCAAAATATATAAAGAACTCATGCACCTTAACAAACAGAAAGCAAATAATCCAATTAAGAAATGGGCAGAGGACATGAATAGACACTTCTCCAAAGAAGAAATTCAGATGGCCAACAGGCACATGAAAAGATGCTCCACATCGCTAATCATCAGAGAAATGCAGATTAAAACCACAATGAGATATCACCTCACACCAGTGAGGATGGCCAACATCCAAAACACAAACAACAACAAATGTTGGCGAGGATGTGGAGAAAAGGGAACCCTCCTACACTGCTGGTGGGAATGCAAATTAGTTCAACCATTGTGGAAAGCAGTATGGAGGTTCCTCAAAAAACTCAAAATAGAAATACCATTTGACCCAGGAATTCCACTCCTAGGAATTTACCCTAAGAATGCAGCAGCCCAATTTGAAAAGGACAGATGCACCCCTATGTTTATTGCAGCACTATTTACAATAGCCAAGAAATGGAAGCAACCTAAGTGTCCATCAGTAGATGAATGGATAAAGAAGATGTGGTACATATACACAATGGAATATTATTCAGCCATAAGAAGAAAACAAATCCTACCATTTGCAACAACATGGATGGAGCTAGAGGGTATTATGCTCAGTGAAATAAGCCAAGCCGAAAAAGACAAGTATCAAATGATTTCACTCATATGTGGAGTATAAGAACAAAGAAAAAAACTGAAGGAACAAAACAGCAGCAGACTCACAGAACCCAAGAACGGACTAATAGTTACCAAAGGGAAAGGACTGGGGAAAATGGGCGGGAAGGGAGGGATAAGAGGGAAAAAGGGGCATTACGATTAGCAGATGTAATGTTGGGGGGGCATGGGGAGGGCAGTACAACTCAGAGAAGACAAGTAGTGATTCTATAGCAACTCACTACGCTGATGGACAGTGACTATAATGGAGTTGGTGGGGGGGACCTGATGAAGGGGTAGTTTAATAACCGTAATATTGCACATGTAATTGTAGATTAATGATAATAAAATAAATTATTTAAAAAAAAGAAAAAAAATGACTGAAAGAAAGTTGCAAAACTAAAATTAATACATTTAATTAAATATTTATGCCCCCTCCCAATAAAAGAGCATTATTTCAAGTAGTCAAAGTGCAACTCAACACAACTCAACTCACAGTTACACCTTCATTATATTTAATGCAGCATGTTGTATATTCCAACTTGTTTGTTACAATGTTACCAAATATGTTAAGAAGCAGGAGCTGGAAAAGATAGATGACACAGAGTATGGAATTAGAAACTCAAATGGTTTCCACACTCTAGGAAATTTGGCAGGGTACAATGAGCAGGACCCCATCAGGGCTTCTTATAAAGTCCTACTTCTAGGCCTCAGAAGTCAATCCAGCTGGCAGGACAGGGAGAGACTGGACATTAGCTGGCTGCTCAGGTAGCTAAGACTAAACAGAGACTGCATCAAAAGAAGTATGAGGTCCAGATGAAAGGAGGTGAAGTCCCACTATAATCCGTTTTGGAGAAGCCCTGACTGTCTACCACACTATCCATCTACGTCCTCGGGTCACTAAACTCACTTGCTATCTTATGAACCCACTGAGCTGCCTCCTCCTGTGGCCCTGCCTGGTCATCACATCCCAGGTTTGCCTCACCTTCTGGGGGGAGACACGTAAGAGGCTCTGGCTGAGGCAGAAGGTGCGTTGAGTGTCTACTCTGTCTTGGGTGTTATTCCTACCCCCTCTATGTTCTTATAGCTTCCCAAACCCAGACCCAGACCCCCAGCCCAGGCTTGCTCACAGGGTTTCATGGCTGCCCACCGGTTTGGACCCAAGAGCTCCAATAATGCCACAGCTGCTCCCTGCTCCTCCCTCACCTCGGGAGAGTCTCTCTGCCCTCAGCGCCAGCTTCACGCAGCTTAGCCCCTGGCCCGGCTGCCTAAGTGGAAAGCACTGGGGCAGATCACCTAAATGTTCCAGGGGGACAGGCACAAAGGATTGCTAGCCATCGCCATGTTCCAGGTCCCAGTGGCTTCCTAGGGAGCTGGTGTGGACAGGGGCCCTCCCATCCATCCCTCACTGATGGAGAAAAGTGAAAATTCCCACCTTCCTCCTCATGTCTGGAGCTTTGCAGATGACAGAGCCAGATGACATTAGGATTTATATGAGTTTTGACAACGTCAGGTCCCAGCAAAGTCTCAGGGGAGCCGAGAAGGGAGCAGGTGGGGGAGTGAGGAATGAGCAAGTCTGTTCTGAGCCCCAGGACAGCCTCTTCCATTATGAATTTGTATTCATCCCGTAGCCATGGTGCTCCAGGCAGTGGCCCAAACAATACAGAGGACACAGCTGTTGAGGAGCTTACAGCCTCAAATTTTCCGCCTCAGAGTAGCCCGGAAATCCCATCCTGAACATGCCCTCCGCAGTCCGGGCGGCAGAGCGATCCCCTGGGGGCGCTGCAGGGGCTGTGGTGTCACTCACGCCTGCCACTGGCACACTTCCGTGGCACCCACCCCACGCCCGCCTTGGCCTCCCTTCCCCTCCGCTAACTTGAAGCAGGCCCAGGACAGGGGCCATGAGCATTCTTCAAATGAGAACAGACTGGTGACACCCTGTTTGGGCGCAGAATACACTGCTTGAGAGTCAAGACTTTTTATTCAACATCTTTTCTCATCAGATGCTTCTCTGGTGGCCCATGAGGCACATCTAAATCCCCCATGTTCCCTGAGATGGAAAGTGCAGCCATAGAGAAAACGTGGAGCGTTGGAGACAAGGGAATCGTAAGCAGGAGGGCAGGGAGGTGACACTAGGAAGTACGCGTCGCTCAGTCAGAAACCATGGTGAGCAAGTGAGGCATTGGCCCCAGGGGACCAGAAGACACACTCAGTGACCCCACCTAAAAGGCGAGGGAGCTGGGGTGCTTACACACTGACCTCCAGACAGATACCGAGGGCGCTGCTGAGGGCAGCCGGTGGCACGGTCAGCTCCCATGGCGGGAGGAAGCTGCACACCGGCTTGGAGGGTCCGTGCCAGTCTGCTCAGGCCCCTGAGAGGGATGGGAGCTTGACTAGTCTCAGTCCTAGGACCAGCTTCCTCCTCTGGGTGCGATGATATGGTTTCCCCACGAACGCCTCTTCTTACGGGACTTCTGAGGTTGGTTTAAAAACAAGGCCAGAAGCAAACACAAGGCCCAGCCCACGTTCCCTTCCAGACTCCTCCGAGGGGCCTTCCCTGCTCCACTTGTCCTTCGCTGAGCTCAGGGCACAGAAGCTGTGCTCTGTTTGGCTCCTTCCAAGGCGAGTGCAGGGACGAGGAGCCACCCTGCCCCACCACATTCACCTGGTGAGGGCGGACAGAGTCGCTCCCGGGGTGCCATGGTAGCTGGCACAGATCTGCATAGAGCTGGAGCACGAATTTGACAATTCACCAAGTTCATTCATTTGCCAGGCTCCCAAGGATGGACTCTGCTGAGCATCATGATGGAGGGAGGGCGGGCGGACAGTGCCCAGTCGGGAGGGCTGAGGCAGGAGGACGGGGCTGCCAGGGGGACCACAGGAGGGGAGGAAGGTGGACGCAAGCTGCACTGGCCACAGGGGGTGACCACTGTATTCCAACTGGCTGTAGGCAGAAAGGCTGCCACAAATACTGCTCTAGAAATAGAGTGAGCATGCCCAGCTACCAGTAACTAAAGGGAAACAGGCGCCGGAGGCACTGTGAAACATCCACTGCATGCCAGGCACTGGGCTGGCTTTCTTACAGATGCTACACCAAAGCCCGCGCTCTTGCCGGGGCGAGGTACTGCGAGCCCCCATTTCCTAGAGAGGAAACTGAAACCCAGCAGGTGGCAGTGACTTGCCCAAGGTCACACAGAAGGTTTATGTGGTATTAGGGAGGGGGCTGTTTGGCTCGAGTTCAGCAAGCATGGCTCAGGCTACGGATGGCTGAAGGATGGACACAAGGGCGCTTCAGGCCCAGCTGGTAAGGAAGACCTGGGGCTTCCAGTTTGAGCCGCTTGCAGAGATTGAGCTGCTTTTATATAAAAATATAAATGTGTGTGACAAATGTGCATGTGGGAGGAGGGATGGGGAGAACACAGCCCAGCCCCGGCAGCCAGCACACCTTTCCCTAGCAGTGCATGGTGGCAGGGTAGCTCTGCAGGTCCTGGAGCGTCCCCAGCTGTGACGAACCCACTGGGGGCCTCCAGCCCAGGTCAGTCTCTCTGAGCCTCCTCTTGTCACCTAAGATTGAACATTCTGATGAATTAAATTACGCCTCAGTTACTCTAGTAGAATGAGCATGTTTATGGAAGGAGCCAGACCCTAGCTCTGCCACTTATGAACTGGGTGACCTTGGGCAAGTTAAGTGATCTCTCTGAGCCCTAATTACCTCATCGCCAAAGTAGAAAAGAAAGTAATGTCTACTCGGCAGATTTGCTGGGAAGATTTACAATAGTAAAAGTGCCTACCAAAATATATGGACTTATTACATATTTTATTATTGTTGTTGTCATTATGTCTAGCTGGCAATAATAGATTTAAGTTCTAAGAAGCCTTGATTTCTCCCTACAGAATCTATTATGAAAGGCCACAGCTTTATCTCCCTGCATGACCTTGGCAATGTTCCCACATCACCAGGGCTGCCCGACCTTCTGCCCCCTCCTCCCCCTCCCCTCCCTGAGTGGGGACCTTGGCACCTTTCACCTTTAGGCAGGTCAGGTTCAACCCCACCCCACCCTGCCCGGAGCTCATCCCTGAAGCCTGCGCTCGAGGTTGGCGGCCACTGCGCAGCCCATAGTCCCCTCTGAGCAGGGCGGAGGGAGAGAGGCAGAGGAGCAAGAGCCGGAGCCCACGCAGCAGCGGTGTGATCTTGGGTACCTTGCTTTATTCTCTCTGAGCCTCTTAAAATGGAAAGAGCATCCCTCCCTGCAGTGGAGCGGGGGAGAAGGAGGAGAAGATGAGGTGCTAGGTATACTCTGGCACACAGGAGGGCTCCCTTCCAGAGGAGGGAGGCATTGCCCCCTCTCTCCTTGCCTCGAGACTGTGCCCAGGCCGCTCACCCAGCCTCGGTTTCCCTCCCTGCTCTCCCTGTCCCAGGGTGCTGAGGGCTGGGGGCCACTCTGATGCAGCACGCCTGGGAGGCCCCTGGAGATGCTGCAAACCCAGAGCAGTAGAATGAGTCCCCATGTTGGTCATTCCTCCAGAGGGCCGGGGGCAGTACGCCAGCAAAGCCAGCGGCCGCCTGGGCAGGGCCCGCTGCCCTGAAGTGCTCTGGCGGAGCACGGCTGCATCACAGCCTCAGCTTCACTCCTGGTGCACAGGGGCTGCATCGATGACGAAGGCCACTGAATTTTAAAAAGGGTAAAAATAAATAAATAAATAAACATGGTTCAGGGAACTTGCCAGAAAAGGAAAGAATCATTTGTGAAAAAATTTGAGGGTAGATTAGAAATTGTGGCACCTTCTTGTTTCTGCTAGACTATTTCACTTCAGAAGAAAACAGCTATTGGTTAATTCTATCTTTAGGGAAAAAAATGACAAAGACCTTCACTGCATTAGTCAAGTCTTCTGGACTGACTCCATCGATGGTCAAGAACGGTAGATGGTGTGAGTGAAGGGCTTTGATTGAACGTAGGTTGACTTCGCCCTGGAAGCCTTCCTTTTCTTTGCAGATAATGTTAATGACAATAATAATGATATCATCATCATCATCTGCTATTTATCCATGCTTGGTCTGTGCCCCTCGCTCCACGCGTGTTATTTCTAGTCCATAAACAAGGCTGAGAACCAAGGTCTACTCCCTCCCCCAGCCTTGCAGAAGCGAAAGCAGAAGGTCAAAGAGGTGATACAACTTGGGCCAGGTCTCCTGGCAGGTGTGATAAGGGAAGCTGAGATTTGAACCCAGCTTAGCCTAACTCAAAGACCACCCAGGCCCTCCCTCTCGCCGTCCCGATGCCCCTTACACTGGGTTCGCAGCTTCTTCCAGAGCGTGTTTGCTGCTCTGTGGGATGATACACTGACTGCCCAGAGAGGCGACACCTGGGGCTTCTCTAGCTCCGGTTAATGCAGGTTTGCCTGAATAGAGCTAGCAAGTGAAGGAGCTCTGCCCTCTACCTCCTCATCTGCTTTAAAAAAGGAAGCTGAGCAACAAAAGGAAGTCACCTGCCCTGTCGCCATCTCTGTAGTTTCAGCCTTTGTGCCCCGGCCGTTCACCCTGAACCCGGGCCTCGGCACCACCTGCGGCGGTCACTGCCATCGGGCTTGTCCAGAGCAAAGCTGGCATCCACATTCTCACGGGCAAGCAGCACCTGCACCACTTAGTTACGCTCTGTCAGCATCACAGGCTGCGGCCGAAAGATGAGAGGAGTAGGGGCCTGGGGTCCTCGGGGGAGCCCTGAGTTCTGTCACTCATATGAGCCAGGCACCTCCCTTAACCTCTCTGCACCCCAAGTTTCTCACTTGCTACATGGGGATAATTTTGTCCTGTCTTATTGTTCAGGACACTTCTTTTTTTCATGATTATCTTCTTCTATTGAAGCATAATTGACATACATTATATTAGTTTCAGGTGTACAACATAGTGATTTGACAGTTATCTACATTATGAAATACCCCAATGAGAGCAGTTGCCATCTGTCCCCATACAAAATTATGACAATATTATTGACCATATACTCTTCATCCCTGTGACTCACTTATTTTATAACTGAAAGTTTGTGCCTCTTTATCCCATTCACCTACTTTGCCCATCCCTCTCCCCCTTCCCCTATGGCAACCACAAGTTTGTTCTCTGTATTTACAACTCTATTTCTGTTTTGTTTGTTTGTTTTTTTAGATTCCACATATAAATGAAGTCATGGTATTCATCTTTGTCTGACTTACTTCACTTGGCGTAATACCCTCTGGGTCCATCCATGTTGTCACAAATGGCAAGATTTCATTCTTGGTTATGGCTGAGTAATATTGCATTACATATATATATGTATCTCCACATCTTCTTCATTTATCTATTGAAGGGCATTTTTGATGATCAAAAATAATATATAGTTGATTTAAAAGTAGAAAAGCATTTATAAGTAAGAAGTATTATGCTTGTTGAGACAATAATTTCTATCATTAATAACTCAAGTTTATGGTACTCTTACTCTATGCTCTTTATTATTAAATGCTTAATACATGCAGAATACATGCAGTGTCCCACATAATCTCCACAATAGCCTTTATGGGGTAATTATGGATATTATCCCCATTTTATAGAAGGAGAAGCTGAGGCTTGCTTTCTAAGCATTACAGTGCCCAAGGCATTGGTCCTGCAGCCTCTTGTCTTCAGTAGCTACCCTCATTTCCCAGGGAATTTCACACTGTGTCGTGGCTATAAAAATCATCTCTGTGCTGGACCTCTTCCCTGCAGTCCTAGGCAGCACTTCCTCCTAAACACCTGAAGGGCACCTCAGCCCTCACATGTTCAAGGTCAAGCTCCTCATAGTCATTCCCACAACCTCCCCATCTTGCACGATGGCCCTCCTTCCTCACAGCTGAGCGGGCCCAAAACCTGAGGATCGCTCTTGACTCCCTGACTCTTCTCTTTCTCTCTCTTGCTGGCCCCACTTTCAAAATACATTGAGAATTCAACTACTTCTCATCACCTCTGCTGCTGCCTTCCTGATTAGGCCATCAGCCTCTCTCACTTGTACTGAAATAGCCTCCTAACTGGCCTCTGTGCTTCTACCCTGGCCACCCTACAACCCATTCTCAAGACTACAGTTAAAGTAATCCCACTAAAACCTAAGGCAAATCACATTGCTCCTCTTCCCAAATATCTGTTGTGACTCCCCATCTCATTCAGAGAGAAAGCCAAATGCCATATTTGGTCTGCCTATTCCATGCCTAGTTCCTTTCTGGCCTCATAACCCTACCTCTCTTCCCTTCACGGCACATGGGCCTCAGGGTCTTTGCACTGGCTGTTATTTCTGCCTGAATAGCCCTTCCCAGATATACCCACATGGCTCATTTCCTCTCCTCTTTCAAGTTCTTTGCTCAAATGTCACTTTCTCAACAAGGCTTCTTCCCACACACTCTAGCCCCTTCCCTACTTAACTTTTCTCCATAGCACTTATCATTAGCTAACATTTTACTATTCATTAGTGGACTGATTGTCTATCTCCATCTACTAAAATATAAGCTTCATGAAGACAGGGATTTTTGTCTGTTTTGTCCCTGCCATTTGTATCCCTAGTACATGGAATAGTGCTTGGCACATAGTAGGTGCTCAATTAATATGTGCAGAATGAAAGAATTTTTTAAAAATGACTTGCCACATGGTGGTAGAGTTGGGGTTTAAATTCTGGGCTGACCCTAATGTATATTCCCAATTTGGGAGGCAGGGAAAGCAGTGGGGTAGGGGTGGGGGACTCTTAGGATTTCCTGTAATTTATAAGCAGTCTGGAAGGGAGGCAGGAGCAGAAAAGTTGGGGAGTGGCCAGCATCATCCAAGACAGGTGTTCATGAATGTCCCCATCCCTCCCACAAATGGATATACTCAGATTTGACCAGCTGCTTTCAAAAAAGGAAAAAGAGCCATTCCAAAGCAGGCTCTGTCGTGACTTTCCCAAGGTCACCCAGTCCATTAGTGGCAGAGTTCTTAACACACACAAACTCTGGAGAGATTTCTGTGAAATTCCTGAAAATTTGTTTTTCAAAACTAACTGGCTTTTGACAAATTCCCCAAAGAATGAAGTAAGAGCTTCTGTCCAAATGTGCCCATCATTCCTGACCCTCAGGCTGGCTGTTGGCAGACATAGGTTTGCTTGTGAAAGTCTGTGCTAAAAGAATTCACTGCAGTGGAGGAAAATGATAAGCTGTCATTAGAAACACATCTTCTCACTGCCCCATCCTCCCCACACCCCCTTTCTCACCTCCACACCTTTGCTTAATCTGTCCCCTTGGCCAGCCTTGCTCCTTCAGGCTCTATGCCACTTGGCAAACACCCCAATTTGCCCCTTCCTGTGCAGAGCCTCCTTTATTAGATATCTGTGTCCCCTCTGTGCCCTTTGTTCCCTTTCTGAGGTTCGTGGGGACCTGGGGCTCCTACTAAACTGTTCTACTTCTGCTGGTTATATGGGTGGGACCATGTCAGCTCACCTTTGCAGCTGCAAAGCCCAGCCTAGGTCTGGTCAGCTGGGGGAGGTGGAGAAGGCTCCGCTTGTGTTTGGACAGTGAATGCTGACTGCTGGATGAGGGCAAGGATTCTTCACACCATGCCCCCTTCCTGGAGAACCAGTAACCTCTTGTGGAGATTGGTCCATCCTGAGAAATGAGTGCATGGGGATGGGGATGCCCTCACAAGCAAGATCGAGGCTGCCAAGTAAGGTTCCTGGGTGCACCCACTGGTGACCGACACTCCCCCTGCAGTGTTCCATTCAGTTACCAGGGAGGCAAGTTGCAGAACGGTAAGTCTAGTGTGGTCGCATTGTGCTTTGTGAAGCAGCAAGTGCATATATCAGTATTTGGATATGTGTGCGTAAGTGCTTGTATATGCCAGAACACGTCTGAGGAGCTCCACCCGAATTTGGACAGAATGGGCCTGTCTTAATTGGGGCTGCCTGGAGATAAGGATCTGGGAGCAGGGAGTTCTGGGAGGAAGTGTGCTCAGGAAATAAAAATGAAGGAGAAGGGAGAGTAAAGTACGGAAGAGAGGATGACAAGAAAGGGTGCATTGATGAGTTGACTCAACTGGCTCATTTGCTTGGGACCTTCTGAGCAATTCTGTAGGATGCACCTCAGATTTGTCCCACGGGAAGCCGGGGAGCATGGGTATTTATCCATGGACCCCTCTGCCCCCAGCGGTTAAGGGGTTCCCCCAGTGGTAGGTCCAGACTGGGCCTGCATCCAGCTGAGCGGCTGCCTGCAGCTTAGAAAACAGCAGAGTGGCTTGGTGCCAGCACAGTGCTGGAATGATAGGGCCTGGGGCCGTCCACCACTGAGGCTCTGCAACTAGGCGGGCTGACAGGACGAGATGTGGGCACCCCAAGAACGGGTTAGGAAATGGGGACGGATGGAGAGCACTTTCTGTAACCTTTTGTATGTGTTGATCTGGAAAGCACATTAAGAACAAGAAGCAGGAAGTTCACCTCTTTGCCTGCCTCCTAGAAGGAACCTTCAGTAGTGTGTTTGGAGTAGAGCATCACCTTCCAACATGACTTCTCATAGTGCAGATCGATACCATGTGTATAACTCTGTGCCCTTTTTGTGTGTCCTCATGTAACACTGGCAATACCTTCCATTCAAGCTGGTGCTAAGAGCCTCTGCTGTCCTGGGGAAGGGGGGTGGGCAACACTGGCTCCATTTCTGAGACAGGCTTGGGAAGGAGTTTCCGGTCCAGACGGAACTCCGAGAGCAGGGAGACCCAGTGGGCCAGATCCCCACCCCACGGCAGAGAGTGGATTTATCACTCTGACGCCGCGGTCCCAAGCTATTAAACACGATGCTGCCTAAACAGCCAATGGGGCTTGAAATCTCTGCTCCAGGTCACTTCCATTTCCTGCTCACTGAGCACAACCAAACTTTTGCTTCCTAAAGAAAAGTCGTTTCTTTAAGGTTGTGAACACAGAAGTGTCCCACAGCCAAGGCAGGAGCTCCTCAAGCAGGTGGCTGGACCCACTCGCATTCCCCTCCCACTCTGCCTCTCCCCCTACCCATGTCAGCCTTGGCTAGGTGGGAGGGCAGGGCTCTGGGCCCAGGCCAGCTCTGCTGCTCCCTGGCTGCATAACCTCAGGCAAGCTGCTTCACCTATTGAGCCTCTGCTTCCTCATCTGGAAAATAGGTACGTCACACTCATTTCTCAGAACTATTTGAGGCTCCAACGGGACCATAGTATAAAGGAGCTGCCAGAGTGCCTGACACTGTTGGGACCCGAAGATGGGCTCTGCCTACACGTCCTGAGCTTCGCCCCTCCTGCCGGGTCCCTCCAACTGGTTACCTCCCTGCATGGCCTGCCCCTGTCCATCCTCTTCTCCAATCTTGTCTACACAAAGGGCACTGTGCCTCCCACCCCTCCGCTAACAGGGAATTCTCTGAACACCTGGCTTTCATCGTCTTCCGCCAGCCCCTCCTGTGGCTCCTACTGCATCCAACTAAAGTCTGAAGGCAGCTGAGAGCTCCAGGCCTGCCTCACCCCAGCCCCACGGACCCCCACACCTGTCACCCGACCACAGCCATGCTGCTGTCCACACTGCCTGCATGTGAGACCCACAAGGACAGCCCTCCTTTGATATGGGGCCTAAGGGCTTGTCCTCGGAGCAATGGTCTGGGTCCTGCATGCTGACCTGCCTACACGGCCTGGGGAGCGCTGGCCCTCTGGAGGTGTGTCGCCCCAGGAACCGTGGTCCCTGAGCTTCTGGGCCTTCTCTCTTCCCAGACCCTCCCCTCTTAAACCCGCGCCTGCTCCTCTTCGGGGCCAACATTCCCAAGCAGGACAGTACAGACTCTGGGGCAGTTCACCAGGAAGTCACATCTCAGCTTTGTTTCTCACCAGCTGTGTGACCCTGGGCAAGTCCCTAGGCCTT
This sequence comes from Smutsia gigantea, assembly GCA_032199065.1. Lineage (NCBI taxonomy): Eukaryota > Metazoa > Chordata > Mammalia > Pholidota > Manidae > Smutsia > Smutsia gigantea. Next base: position 17,653 of record JAVSCE010007656.1, read on the forward strand.
TGCTGCCCCAGGAGGAATGTTAATAGCAACCTGCCTACAGTATTCTTATATAAGGTACAGGATCTGATACCAGAGCCTGGGACACAGTGTCAGAATTATATATATATATGTATTTGCTTATTTATACATAACATATGTAGTATATTTTCATCATAGTTGTGACTCATCCTGTGTGTCCTCTGTATCACTTTACAGCTATTCTGTCACTCATAGTCACTCTGCAAGGTAGGTTACATTGTCCTTGTTCTACAAATAAGGAAACCAGCTCGGAGGAGTAATATACCCAGAATCATAGCCCAGGCCTGCCCAGCCCCAAAGACCATGAGCTCTTACATGCACCTACCATGAGCTGGGTCCTGAGCTCTTCATGTGTAGTGTCGCACATACAAGCCTCACAACAGACCTATGAGGTATTATTATCAGCCCCATTTCAGATAGAGAAACCAAGGCACAGAGAAGTTAGGTAACATATGCAAGGCCACATGACCACCAGCAGCAGAGCCAGGATTGGAACCCAGGTCGTTTGAGACCAGAGCCTGTGCTTCTAACTGCCATCCTCTGTGTCTCTGCCCTGCTTTGCCCTCTCATTTCATGTGATACTTCCAGCCACCCCTTAAGGCAGTTGTATTAGCGCCATTTTGCAGCCAAGGAAACCGGGAATCTGACACAGAACAGGTATGAAATGAAATGAGGAGCCAATGTACTTCCAGCTGTAAAAATAAAGTGGCTAAAAACTTTTCTCAAATCCTTTCTGTATTATTACATTTCAGAAAACCTCCACTAGGGAATAAGGCTGTAGCTACTTAGTGTCATGGTATTTCTTGTCCTCCTAGTCTGCGTCCTAACCACATAGACCTGGAGACTCCAGGCTTGCTGAGGAGCAATGGACGATTTAAGGAAGCAGTAGATCAGAAATAAAATAAGACTGCACAAAACCAAGAAACCCGCCACCTAGACTTCTGCCTGGCACTGGGGCTTTGCAGAATGGCTGGCCATGTGCCTGGCTCTGTTTTCAGGAACTGGACCAAACACCTTGGGAATCCCTGGGGAGAGGACCTTCTGATAGTAGACCAGCAAGACAAAAACAAGAGCATGGCATGCATGCTCTTGTCTCCACGCCCACAGTAAAGGGAGGCATCATTAAGTGAGCAGTGTTCTTTCCCACAAAGGCAAGGTGGAGCTTCAGGAACCTTTGCAAAACAGTGTTCTAGGCAGCACCTATTGATCAGAACTACATTTCTCATCTTCCTTGCAGCTAAAAGTGGTATGTAACAACATTTTAGCTATTGAGCTGTAAGCTGAAGCATAGTATGGTATTTCTGAGACATCTTTTTAAAGGGAGACAATGTGCCCTCCTGCTTCTTCCATTCTACTGCCTGGAATGTGAGTTCAAAGGCTGGAATTCTGGCAGCCATTTGGGACCATGAGGTACCTTTGGGAATGGAAGTCACAAGACAGGAAGGTAGAACAACAGGAAGGAGCCTGGGGCAATGATCACATCATAGAGCCTCACAACATCCCTGGACTGCCTGCTTCCAGTTTCTCTAAGCTGAGAGAGAAATGAACATCTATTCTTGTTTAAGCCTGTATTATTGCCAATTTTGGGCTGCACACAACCAGACCTAATTCATTGGTATACCTCCAACCCCTGGTTAACTCCCCAAAGTGTACTTCTAGCATGCTTTCCAATTTTCAGGCCCCTGAATCTATCAAGCTTCTTCACAACCTGTGCCTGTACCTGTCACATGTTATTCCTCTGCCTGAAACACACTCCCTTCTCTCTGTTTGGCAAACACAACTCATCATGCAAGAAGATATAGCTCAAGTGCTCCTCCTGGGAGCTGTCCTGGATTCCGAGAGTTCTCATGGTGCTCTGGGTCTCCTGTTCCACAATGGCCTCCATCACCTTGTCCTGTAATTATCTATATTCACAGCTGTCTCCAGGAGCTTCTGGTAGCAAGGGAAGTGTCTGAGCTTCCCTGTGGGCCAGGCAGAGGAAGCACAGCAAATGCAGAATTAATGAACAATATATGAATGAGTGCTTGGAGGGGTCAGACATCCTATGCTACAGAAACTCTAGCAGCTCCCATAGCCAGGGAAGGTCCTGGAGAAGGAGGGGTGGACATGGCACAGGGAATACCAGCTTGGGCTATGAGGCCAGGCTACTGCCTGTGGCACAGAAAGTAGACATTGCAAACCTTCAAGAGATCTTTATACAGCTTAGTGGAATGTTTCCAAGGTAGTCTCTAATTGTGTCTCTCAGAGGTATGGCCCCCAGCTGCTTCCAGGGCCTGGATCACCATTTGGCAGTGATTGACAGGACAGCTGCCTAAAGGAGCTCCACGGCTCTGGGTCAGGCAGGGGAGGGGTTGAGCATCGTTGGAAGCTGGGCTTATTCTGTGCTGGCGCTGCATGGCCGTCTGGTTTGCGTCAGAGGTCTCCAGGGACAGGCTTGATTTATAGGCTGGTGCAGCCACCCAGGCAGCATGGGAGGAGGGTACAGCGGGGCCAGGGCAGAGGTGCAGGGAGAGAGGGGGAAGGGCCAGGCAGAGGCCCCTCAGAGGTCGAGCAGGCACCATACTTCTCCTCTTGGCCTCGGAGTGCCTCAGTTGCCTTTAATAGAGAAACATTGCAAAAGAAGATGGCTGGAAATACCAAGAAGTCTTTATTGGGCACCCGTTGTCTACCCAGGGCTGTATCACATGCTATTATTTGGGAGACAAGACAAATCCATGTGAGCTCCATCCAGTGATGCCAGCCTTGGGCGCTGTGCTGGGCTTTTCACATTGACAGGCTCATTGACCTCCCTCTGACACCTTCCAGCACAGCCAGTATTAGCCACATTTTATAGATGATGACAGAGAAGCAAAAGCACAGAGTCCCACAGCCTCGAATGGTACAGCCAGGATTTAAATCTGGGCTTTCTGCCCGACTTCAGAGCTTTTGCCCTCTGCCCTGCAGGAAGTCCAGAGGGTTCTGGAGTTAAGGAGGAAGAAGTAAACAGGAGCCAGAACCCAGCGAGGCGGAACCACAGAGAAAGACACCCAAGGTTGGTCACCTTCATCTTACCTGGTTACTCTCTCCACCCAAATGCGCTCCAGCAGCACAGAACAGAGGTGTTAATATGGACTGAGATGATTAAAGAGGGCTTGAAAACAAAGCCGGCATCTCTCTGAGCCTTGAGAGATAGGCCCCACCCAGGGCTCTGCTGGGGTAGCATGAGGATGGCAGAGAACTCATGAGGCACAGTTCCCACGGGCCTGCAAACCAGCAGGGAAGCCATGTACCTGCCTGGCATTCTACATCTCCAGCCCTCAGATATGCAAGGTGCCCCCACCATCTAGTGAGGACACCTGAGTGAGTGTCCTCAGGTGAGTCCCAGGGCTGCCCCAAGTCACACAGCTCTGCAAAACCTGGCCTTCAGCCTATACCTAGAGAAGTTCAGCTCGTCATGCCGAGGCTAAGGAAAGCAGGGATGGCAGAGAGCATTGCATTTGCTTTAAAACCCCCTTCTGCTGCTCATCGTGATCAGAGGAGAGACACCAGGGGCAAGAAAGGAGACCATCAGGGCATTCTGAAGGGGCCCTTGAACCTTGGAATCAGACAGACTAGGATTCGAATTCCAGCTGCAGCCTGTGACCTTTTAGCTTCTCACAGCCTCAGTTTCCTCATCTAGGAAACGGGGATGTTAACATGACCCACACAAGGGCAAAAGGATCGAATGGAATCACATATATATATATATATATATATATATATATACATAAAGCACTTTGTTTGGGGGCAGGGAGATGTTTATCAAATGGTTACTTTGACTTATCTTTACCACCAGTTTTACTGGAAACACATCAATTCTGTGGCAGGAAAGGTGGCTCTGGTGGGACTTAGATTCCCTGCGTTCTGCATGTCTGTGGTGGGCACACCATGAGAAACCAGAGCCAGACCTGAGCCATGAACCCATCCAGGGCTGGTGTGAGCAGGCGATCCATCATTCATTGACAAGTCAGCCAGAAATGTCCCCTCCCAGCCAGAACGCAGATGAAAAGCTGATTTCTGCCCCAGGAGGGAGCCTGCTTGGTGAAACCAGACACCAGGCTACTTCCTGCCAAGCACACCAGTATGAGGTGCTGGTGAAGCCCAGCTCTGGCCTTCGACCTCTGCCCTTGATTTGTTTACACACAGCAGGGCTGGGGTCACAGCCCAAGATGGGCCATGGGTTCAGAAAATGACAACCAGACCTGGCCAGACGCACACGTGTGTCAGGGACAAGGAGAGTGTTCAACACCTCCCAGAGCCTGACTGGGTGCTGGTGAAAGGCCGCCAGGTCAGCAGGAAGGAGAAAGAGCCAGCACGGCCCCCGCATAGTGGCCGCCAGAGGTATTCGATTCAACTGCAGTTGGACAGCGTGGCCAGAGTGCTGCCTGTGTGCTCAGGGCTGCAGGGCATGCAGGAAGAAAATGCTGGTCCCCTGCTCCAGAGAGCCTACTGTCCAGTTGGAAAGGCAGGACAGACTCTGCAGAATCTTAAAATCATAGCCCAGGGCAGTCTATGCTTACAGGTCAACAGGAATAATCAACAGTGCTACGTGAAGCAGTCTTTAACACGATCTGCTTGCGCCAGTTACAGTGGGCTTTCAAGGGCCTGATTTTACCCCTTCTCTGTAACGACCCTCTTTTCTTATTCCTCCCTTTTCACCCAGGAGAGGGAGATGGAGACTCAGTGGGCTCAGGGACTTGGCCACAGACACAGACTTGGCAAGGGGCACTGCTCTTCCCTGACCCTGAACCTGGGTGTTCTGGGCTGTTGCCTCCGCTGCTGCAGCAGCTGCCCCTCCCCACCTAGGGCTCCCGGCCCCTGCTGTCCCCCAGGCCCTCGTCTTCAACATTCCTGGCATACCTCCTGCCATTGCCCCCCTTCCCGGCTCTCCCCACCCAGCACCTCTGACATTCTCTAAGGTTTCCTGGCCCTGCTGCCCAACTCTCCTCGGACAGGCATGGGCCAAATCTGCTTCTACACCCACCCTGCTCAAGCTGGCCCTGGGGCCCTAGAATCACTCAGAGGAGAGCTGACCTCCTTGTGGCGCTGGCCCCAGCCATAGTCCTGTGGTGGAAACAGTGGCCCACACCCTCTCCAGTGCTCCTCAGTGGCTCCGGAACAGTGCACTTTTGTGTGATGGTGGAAATGGTCTGCATCTGCACTGTCTGGTAGGGTAGCCACCAGCCACATATAGCTATGGAACACTTGAGTGTGGTTCATGCAATTGAAAATCTGAATTTTCAATTTCATTTTAATTAATTTAAACTTAAATGTAAGTAGTCACATATGGCTTAGTGGCTACTATATTGGACAGCACAGTAGTGTAAAATGATTATCATCCAAAAAATCAGCTGTGCAGACATTCTCTTGATAACAAGATACCACAAAATAATAGTGACCCTTTGAGGTCATCTTGTCCAGTCCCCTCCTTCCTGCTGTGGGGAAATGGAGGCACAGAAATGGGCAGTGACTTGCCCAAGGTCACATAGCTGGTAGTCAAGCTGGAATGGGCTCAGCCAGCTTTCCTGGTTCCCAATCCAGTGGTCTTTCCAGGACCTATCCCCCCTTCTACCTCTTTTCCACCCAAAACCAGACTGGCTAAATCAAGTTAGTTCAGCTCGAGAATTCTTTTTCAACTCTCATACATCTGAACAATCCATTTCGGCAAAACACCTTGAAAAGCCACAGGAGGTTGCGTATGCCACCAAGAAAGGAAACAAAAGTCCACCATACCCTCCTGGGTGGCTTGCCCAGCCTGGAGGTGACAAATACCCAGGCCAGCAGATGCCTGTTAGAGCTTTGGGGACAGAAGAGGAGGCAGAGCCTACCTGCTGAGAACCCACATTGGTGCCCCCTCCCAGGGTGAAATAAACTGAAGCACAGTGGTCAGTGGCTGAGGCTTTGGCCATGGTGGGGGGTGGGCTTTAAGCCCTGGGTCACCCACCCACCACCCAGATAGGGAAGATCATGGACTGCAGATCCCCAGCCATGGTTCTGCTCCCACTCGGTTCAGCAGCCTGAAAGAACAGAAGAACGCTGTGGGGCAGAGACCTGCCAAGCCCATACTGGGCATCCCTGCTCTCAGAGGCCCCTCCTCCTGGCTGGACTGCCAGATGGCTCCTAGCAGACCTATGGAACTTTGTACTTAAACACAGACACAGACACAGACACACACACACACACACACACAACACAGAATTCTGCTTCTGAAGCAGCAACATGTTGGAGAAAAGAAAGATGGGGATCTAATCAGCCCTCGCACTGACAGTATGACCCAGGCAAGGCTCCCCAAATTTCTGGGCCTCAATCATCTCATCTGTAAAATGGAAATGGCAATATCCTCCTGGATCAAAGTCTATTTTACCAAAGTTCTAATAACGTGAAGCAAGAGACATGTCCCAGTGGAAAAGAAACTTTAAATATTGCTTCTTTAAAATAGGTTGTTTATGACATTTTTTAGAACAGTGGAGCATTTGAGTCTAAAGGATAGAAGGACATAGCATGGCCCACAGGCCCCGGTGCCCAGACCCTGCCAACCCCTCAGCCTCATGGCCCTTGCTGTCCCCAGCACCACACCGGGCCTTGCTGGCCTCCCTGCCAGCCACAGACTCTCTGGCTTGTCCCACTGACTCACTCTTCCCCCAGACCTTCCCATGGCTGCCTCAGCTCATCATACATGTCTCACTCGAGGGCCTGTCTCCAGGAAGGGTGTCCAAGCAGCTGCTCGGAGATGCCCCTCTCCCCCCATCATAGTCTCTAGTCTTGTTCTCTCGATCACATTTATGCACGTTTACATTTATCATGGTATTCTGTTTTTGTTTCTGTCTCTCTCCCTAAATTGTCATCCCAGTAAATGCAGTGCCTGGCACATAGGAGATATTTTTAAAAATTAGCCATCAAGTGATTGACTGACTAATAAAAAGCCTCTCTTGTTGTGACTATGGCTCCTCAGCGGGCTGTGGGCTCTAAGGGAGTGGAAACCGGGCCTGCCTCACTTACCACTGCAGCCGGGCTTCTGGCCCAGGTCACCACAGGGTAGGCCCTTCACCAACGCCAGGCAAAGGGGTCAACGCCCAGTGTCACTGTCGCTCTGCACGCCGGGGGCAGCCTGATTTACAAAGTCAGTGGGTGAGGAAGGAGCAATGGCTTCTTGAAAGCAGATCAGATGAGTGGCTGTGGGCAGGACTGATTTCAGTGAACCATTTCTAGCTATTTGGAAACAGGATTCCCTTCTTCAAAGTCTCAGTGAGTGGCTCGTGACTCTTTCTTTTGTGCAGATGCTGTACAAAGAGGGCGCCCTTTTCCTGGGCCTGTCCTCCTCTCCAATCAACCGGCCGTGTGGACCCTGAGTTATCTGGCTATTTGTTCCACAGATGCTTACTGAGAACGCACCACAAGCCAGGTGCTGGGCATGAAGGGCAAATGGCACGGCCTAGCCCCAACTTGTAAGGACACATGCGGCCACCTCAGGAAGATTCGGGACCGTGCAGAAGAGGCACGCCTGAGAACACCACACCCCCTGCGACCCCGCCAGAGGGATCAGCCTGGGCAGTGCTCCCACACGACCTGCCGGCCCAGCCTAGGGCCCCTTGGGTCACCCCCAGAGGAAACAAGGGGAGAAAGGCAGCCTTTCCAGATGTGGGCACCCAGCAATGACACGTAGGCTGCGGGGACTGAACACCCATTTCCTTGAAGCTGAAGCCAGTGAGGACGATCTTCAGGTGCCCCAGACCCGTTCCAGCCAAGACGGAGAGCCTGAGCCCTGCTTCTACTTTGGGCCATACTTCCTGATAACCAGTTCCTGTAAACCAGGGACATCACTGCTGGCTCACCTGCACCCCTCCCACCCTAGCAGCCTCCCAGCCAGTGCTGGGTTGAGGGCATGATCAACCGGGAAGCTTGCTGCACACACGCACACACACACACACACACACACTCTCTCTCTCTCTCCCTCTCTCTCTCACACTCACACATACAGGGCCCATTATTCGATAGGTGAGAGATAGCCAAAATCTGTGTTTTTCACATCTCCTAGAGGGATGTGGTCCCAGCAAGGGTGCTAAGTGAGCAGCTCCAGGACTCCTGTGGCTAGAAACCCAGCAGGTAGGAGGACCCAGAGGCAGCCGATCAGAGGCCAGTGGGAGCCTCTGCCTGCACCTGAGGGGAAGCGCATCAGGGACTCTCAGGACGTCGCGCACCAGCTAACAGTGAGGCAGAGGCTGCTAGGGCTCAGGGGCAGTGTCAGGGCCTTGGGAGCCAATGCCAAGGGGCACCCACATTAGGAGGGAACAGAAAAGATGCCAGAGATGCCAGGAACAGGTGGGAGGGAGGGGAGCTAGGGCACACAGGCCGCTGAGGCAGCAATGGGGTGGCTGAGTGCGCTCCTATTCCTGGACCCAGCCTGTCCTCATGCAACTTCGTGCTTACCCCCTTTCCTTGAGGCAACTTGGACTTCCACAGGAGCCGGACTGAATGTCCCACCCCCACACTCAGCGCCTGGCCTCAGGTGAGCTCTGAGTGGCCCTAGGCTATGATTCCGGCCCTGCATCCCGGAGGCGTCCACCCTTAGAGAAGTGGACACAGTCCCACGTGCTCCTCCTAGCAAGGCCCAGACATCAGGCAGAGAGCTGTCATCCACCTCACTAAACACCAGAAGTAAACCTGCTCTCACCCAGGGACACCCTCATGAAATGCCTTTTGAGGGAGAAATATCAACCAATAAGGCAAGATCTGGAATGCGGCGATGACTCTGAATGGATTCATGCAAATACTTCTGAAACGACTCTTAAAGCCAGGATGCTGATGTCTTTGCTGGCAGCTCCGGCCCCTGGCTGGTCCCCCAGTGGGATCACTGGCCTCCGAGGTAGGAGAGATGAGGGGCAGGGGTGTTTCCAGTGGCCCATGATGGGGAAGCCTGTGCCCAGGGGGCTCCCAGGAGGTGGGTCACGAGGCTGGGCTTGCAGCTCTATTTATAGCAGCGGCCCGGGATGAAGAACAGGGGAGAACGAGCGTGGCAGTATTTTCTAAATTCACGCTGTCGAGGCTTAATTTCATTCCAAGCAAATAAATCATTAAGGAGGCACTGAGTCCTGGGAGATCTGATGAAGGAGCGCCATTAAATGGTACAGGCTTAACTTGAATTACGGAAGGCCTCGGACAAGCAGCCTTATTAGTGTCGGGGCTAGGCAGTAACTCACGCTAACTGTCCCCTTGCCTGAAGCAAGGGACGAGACCGGGAGGGTCAGCGGGCTCCCTGACTGTGGGCAAACAGGCTGCTGCTGGCTTAGCAGGCTGTGTGCCCTCCCCAGTCATTTACAGCCTCCTGCAAATCTGCTTCCTCTATTCATTCAAGAACCCAGCAGCCCCCGCTCGGAGTCCGCGCCCACTCCAGTCGGCAGCGGTGGGAGTGAAGGCAGCTTGGCTGCACAGCGGCTTCGCCTCATCCACGGGGATTAACTGGGCTCCTGTGCATTGGGTGCCTGCTAGCGTTCCTACGGGGCTGAGGAGGTTTAAATAAGGTGATACCTGAACCACACCGAGCCGTGTTTGGCCTTTTGTAAATGTTCAATCAGTGACAGTTTAACAAAGAACTGTTTCTACGTCAGGCAATCCCTTCCCAAACAAAGTCACCCTTATGGGAAATCTGTGGGTAACCGTGCGGATTTACTTGCTTATACCTCGCTGACCAGTGTGCAAATTTGGGTTCCAGGAGATGTAAACGGAGTCACACAGCGGCTGGAGAGGAGGAGAACATGAAAGGCAGTGGGGCTGGATAGGAAAGGGAGGGAACACAGAAGGCACAGCTGGGTGGTGGGTGGGTAGGTGGGGGGGAGTGGGCAGAGCCAGGCTTGGCAACACCGGGCTCTGCTGGGGCAGGGGACACGGGCCATTTCCAGCAAAGAGGTCAGCATGCACTGAGGCATGGAGGACTGAACAGGTCGGTTTGCTGCAGGGTCCGAGTGGGGGTTAGACAGGTGAATGGTAGGGAGTGGGGAACAAGCCATGCATGTGGAGGCTTTGCCCAGAACTGCTAAGTCTTATCTGCATTTAACAAGGTCCCCAGCTGATTTGAACACACATTAAGGTTTGAGAAGCACTGCGGACAGCAAGTCTAGGCGCCAAGTCTCATCATCCTACCACTTTACAGAAGAGGACACGAGGAGCTGAGAAGTTAGGAAACTCACCCCAGGTCATCCAGATAGTAAATGGAGGGCCCAGTTATCTCTGGTCTCTGACTGCTGACCCCCCTGTTCTGTGGTCTGAGCAGGAGTGGGGACAGGGTTTCTGACCTATGGGAGGCACTGGGAAGCTGTGGAGTGTCTTTGTGTGTGTGCGTGTACGGGGGCGGGCGAGGACACCTATGTAAGCTCTGCCCCAGCTCCAAAGGCCGCTTCCCAGGCAGCCCTCAGGCCCCTCCCGGCCCTGGCTCACCATTCTCCTCCTGCACTCCTCCGTCCTCAGCAATCTGTCTCCGTTTTTTTCAATACAGACTCACAAACTGCATTGAATTAATTCTCTCTCCTATTTCTGGCAAGGTACATTTTCAAGGGGAATCAAAGCTCTGGTTTTTAGTTCTGGTTCTGCTGCTAATTAGCAGGTGACCTTGGGCAAGTCCTCCCGGCTCTGGGGTCCATTCCTCTCCCATATGCAACATGCAGCCTTGCATGGGCTGCCCTGAGGGCCGCTGTCACCCTCCTGCCGACTCCGAGATGTGGAGACCACCACCTCTCCCCCTTCCCTTTCCTCTGAAGGTCCAGGGATGGCCAGCCCACAGCCGGGCCTCATAACCACCCGTTCAGAGGCAGATGCCTCCCCTCAGGCCCACCTCCTAAGCAGCTCAGTCCTGCTGAGTACGTGCGGCGAGGACACCACTTATTAGGACATCCCTGCTGTACACACATTCACCAGCAAGTCACCACTGGGAACTACAAAAGTCTTGAACCAGACATTCAGCTGAAACCACTCACAGGGCAGGCTAAACACTCCCAGGTCATGTCCAGCCTTTGGACCTTAGGTGGCATTTCCATTAAGTATCTTAAAGAGAAAAGAATCAAAAACCTCCCCAAACCAGCATATTCTTGTATGAAACGTCTCGTATTGCACAATGTGGACCGAAATTTAATACCAATAATTATTTCCACATTTAATAACGCTAATGATAATTTTGCCAATCTCTGGGAGCTGTAATAGTTGTAACTGGCAATTTCTGAACCCACCCTTTTCAGCACCAACAATGTGCCAGGCACGAGCCCAGTCACTTTCTGTGTATCATCCTCAATCCTGACACCTGGTGGTACAGTACATTTCTACTGTTACATCTGTGGCCGTGAAAGGAAGCTGGCAGCACCATACTGTTTCCAGTGACCTCTGCGCATGACTCCAGGCAATGCACTCCTGACTGAGCCTGCATTTCAAAGTCCTCTTCTTGCAGGCAGACTTCCTAGATCAAACCCACTTATGACTGTGTTAAATGTGAAAAGCTCCCCTTGAAGCAGGGCCACAATGTCTGAGCAAAAACTTCTCTCAGCTGAAAGTCTGTCCCGTTTTGTGGAAAACAAAGGATAGGGGCCAATTTGTGAATGTCGAGATCCTGAATTGAACTGCCCAGCCCATCATGCAGCCTCTGCTTGGCCTGAGTGTGGAGACAGATGTGCTATGCACAGCACACAATGGGAGGTGGGAATGGGTCACTCAGGGGTCAGGCTTCAACAGGGCAGCAGCTCAGAGCCCGCCCCTCTCTCTTCCAGCCAACTGTGACTCAGGTCCCACTGTAGCAGAGAGAAGAAAAGCTAGGCAGGTGATGGGAGGCCATTACAATACATTATATGCATTACAATGCATTAAATACATATAAATTCATTTACTGAACACCTACTATGTGCTTGGTTCCAAGGGGTGTGATGAGAAGGCTAAGATGCAGTCCCGCCTCAAAGAACAACCACTTTCAGCAGTGACAGCAGCAAGAACAGAAGAACAAAACACACTCCTTATGGACCTTCTGTACAAGTAAGGGGCCAGGTGTCTCACTGTGCTGACACACACCCTACATTCATTATACAACTCAATGTATTGATGAGATTGATGAGATTATACAACTCAAATGATGTTAGTCCCACACTGTGTTTGAAGCCTCCTCAACAGCAAATGAATGTGATTCTACTGTATTAAACTAGAAACCAAATCATTCACAGGCATTCATCAGATGAGCTCAGCAGTGGGCATGGTGCAGTCGGTGATGCAGGATAAGCACGGGAGTATCAACAGGTCCCCTCCACCCCACACCTACCATGAGCCTCACGCCGAACCATTCTTCCTTTCTACATCATTTCTAATACAGCAACTCTGCAAGGTACCTATAATTATTCCCATGTCTCAGATGGGAAAGTGAAGGGTTGAGGACATTAATTAGTCAGAAGGGGGCAGAAATGGAATTCCAGTTAGGATCAAAAATTTATTCTTAAAGATTGGAAAGTGCTTAAATGTCAAAACACTGGGTGCTGAATAATTAAATTCTGATACAACCATACCACAAAAGCCCACGCAGCTGTTAATAAAGAATGAGGCGGCTCTACATCAATCATATTAAACGATCATCAAGATCTATTAGTGGGGAAGGAGGTGCAGAGCAATGTTCACACCATGATCGCATTTGTGTAAAAATTCTGTCATAAAATTCCGGAAGAACGCACGCTAACGGTGGTTGCTGGCAGGGAGAGGAGCTATGGCATAGGGGGTATTTCACCAGACACCCTTTAGTAGTGTCTAAATTTGTTGCCAAAGGCACAGTTTGGTTTTCAAAAGTAAATGCATACACATTTTTAAGTCCCTACTCTGTCGACTTGCCCACGTAGGCTTCCTGTCCTGAGAAACTCCATATCCACTTGGGGAAGGAAGGCGTACACATGTGGAAAAGTGAGTGAAGGGGGCAAATGGTGCTGGGGGGTAGTGGGAGAGAAACTCAGCACTGACCTGAGGGTGTAGGAGGGGAGCTAGGGTCAGGGCAGAATGCCAAAGGGAAGCCTGGGTCTGGACCTGGGGCAAGAGGGAAGAAGAGGCGGTCCAGATGTCAGGTGGCTGCGGGAGCTGTGCCACCTGGGAGACGCTTTGGAGTCGAGCAGGAAAGTCGTAAGTTCAGTGCAGACTGGCAGGATGGCCCTGGCAAGAGGATGGTGTGTCCTCACAGTCATCCCGGTAGGGAACTCTCTCTGGCCTTTGTCAATACTAGAAGCCTTGGCTAGCTGCCAGCCTCCTCTGCTGAGCCGGTGTGCCAATAAATACTTGTTGGCAGGTCAATTAAACCATCTAGGAACGTCATCTGGAAATATGGTTTCCTCAGCTTCAGGCAGGTGGAGAAGACCTCTCTGCCAGTTAGGCCTGAGATCCTGGGTTTCCCACCCTCCACCCACCAGAAAGTCAGCCCAGGACACCGACACCTGCTCTGCCGAATCAGCCCTGCTCTGAGGCCGGCCCAGGCAGGAGGAGGCAGGGCGTAAGGAAGAGTGTTACGGCCTGGGTTTAAGTGCATCTCTTCCCCTGGCCTTGAGCAAATTCTTCACCTTTCCAAGTACAATTTCCTCATCTATAAACTGGGGATAACATAACAGTAACATTGCCTCAAGGTTTATTGTGTGGACCAAAAAAAGAAAAGAAAATGAGCAAAGCATTTGGCCCAAGGCACGGAGCACAGGTGGCATGAAAAAAAGTGTGATTATTATGACCCTTAAATCAAAGCTGCACACCACTCCAAGCCTGCTTGGGGCTGGGGTGCCTCTCTGCTTCCCGGGTCACTCACCCACCACTCACCACCCAAGAACTCCAAGACAGGAGACAAAGCCATTCTGTCGGCCCTCCTGGCTGCCAGCATGTGGAAAGAGTTGCTGGAGCTGGGAGCCCAGGAGCAGTTCCGGAAACCAGCCCAGAGCCGATTCCAAAGGCCTGGGCCGCCTCACAGGAGGTGCAGTCGACCTCACAGCAGCTGGGACATTTTCAGTGGCATTCTCCAGTTACCAACCAAAGCATGCCTTATTCACAGCTCCTGCTGGGGCTGTCTTTCTGCAATAGCTTTTCGGAACACCTGCAGGGCTCTGTGCTAAGTCGAGAGCTTTGAGGGCTGGAGATGAAGCTGGTGGCGGAGGCAAATGAAAGGGACAGCATGGCAGGGCCTCAGAGGCACTCACTGCTAAAGGGAAGGGCCAGTCCTTTGCTGTGTGGCCGCCTGGCCCAGTGGAGTAGCCTCTCCTGTTCCTTCTCTTCTTGTCTTGTCTGTAAACATCTCCACAGGGGCCCACTGGGCCAAGCTCAGTTTGAGTCCCGGTTCCCCCACTTACTAACTGTGTGGCTTCGGGCAATTTACTCAAGTTCTCTGTGCCTCAATTTCTTCATTGTAAAGTGAAGATGATGATACAGGTATTAGGTCAGTGTTACAAGGATTAAATGAATTAAAATGTGTAACATGCTCAGAATAGAGGTCAGTGCAGACTAAGCATCATATAAGAGTTGATTATTGGTAGTGGTGTTATCACCTGGCCCCTGGCCCCAGTTATCTGGACACAGCTTGCCCATTTGCCTGGCCTCAGGTCCGTGCTTCTCAGCTCATTCATAAGGCAGAGCCCATGGGCGTCCTGCAGCTCTTCATGGTAAACCTCGAGATGCTAAGCTGTTTCACCCCATGGTGTAGCTGAAAAACACATCTGCGAGAGGAAAATGTGCTTCCACAGGCTCTTGCCCTCAACAAACACGTGTTTCAGAGTTAATGCAGTTAGCACTTTCTAAGTCTTGCTTTCATAGTCATAAAATTTCCAAAATTGAGCAAATGATATCCATTAACTTACTTCTGTCACATTAGAAGAGAAGCCTCTGTTTAGGCCACTTTTGTTTTAATCCACGGGTAAACCCCAAGCTCTGGCCCAGCTCACCTAGCTGAAGCAGTGGGCCCTGACTGCGGTGTGTCTGTTCTGTGCTGGCAAGCTTTGTCATGCCCATTTTACAAAGGAGAACATTGAGGTGCAGAGAAGAGCAGTCATTGTCCACAGCCTCCTGGTAAGTGCTGGGGCCAGAGTCTAACCTGTGAGGGGCCCTGGGCATAGTTCTCTCCCCTACAATCCTGTGGGAAAGTGGCCCCTGTGAGCAGCCCCGAATTCTGCCTCCATCTGTCTTGGACTGCAGTCCTCCACGTCCCAGTCAGGTCTGCTTCCTGACCTGCTATAATGTCCACAACTGGTGCTGGCTTGGGATTCCTCTCATGCACAGAACCCCACATTGGGTCAGCTTCCCTGCCCAGGGACCCCCTGGGGCCAAACCCTTCCCAGTGCCCAAGGATTCCCCGGTGGACCTCAACCCAGGCCAGCAGCTGCAGGCATCACATAGTCCCTTCCCAGCTAGACCCTGTCAGACTCCACTGCAGCCTGTCCCATGGCCCACCCTGTAGTCAGGGCTTGACCCAGGCTGACCCTGGGCCTTTCAAAGTCCAGAGAAGCTGAGCTCCTCCTTTCTGCAATCCCACCCTGCCCAAGATAGAGAACAGGCCAGAGCCATAGTGGACAAGCCAATCCTGTCACCAAATAGGAGATGCCACAGGCTAGCATCACATGACATCCAGATCTCCCCTTGCCTCCTGGACAGCCTTCCCATAGGAGGAGGATGGTGCTCCAAATTTCAGTCTCTCCAAGCTTCTGCAGCCCCTGAAGGATCCAAGAGCTCAAAATGCCCCCAGCACAGCTGTCCTGTCCCACCCAGCCCCCCATCAGATCCACCATGATTTGGCTGCTCTTGAGCCTAACGCGCATCAGGGGGTCACTGGCTACAACCTCATTAGCACCGTAGTTTTGTGCCAGCAGCAGCTAACACCCAGTGTGAATCCCCCGGCCAGAGGAAGCCCTCCTGGGGGCCAGCTGTTGTCAGGTAGCTCCCGCTGGGGGTCAACGTCAGCCTTTAATCCCAGCTGCTGGATTACTGGTGTTACCCCCTAAGATCTCACAGCAGCTGTGAAAGGGACTGGATACTCCAGATGAGTACAATGAGTCACAGGCATACGAGTGACTCACCGGAGACACAAAACCAGTGCACGCTGGGGACGCAGTTAGAACTAAGGCATGTGTCAGAGACCAGAGCCTTTGTACACAAGGTCCACCCTTCCAGTCCAGTGACCAATTCTGGCAAGCAAGTTTTCCAATGCCATTTAAAGAGTATCGTCCCTGCTCGGCACCGGGGTCTGCCTGGTCCCGGCATCTCCGAGGGCTCCGGACATTCTCCACGAGGCACTGGGATGACGAAATGAGCCCTTCTCAGGGCATACTCACTACCCCAGATTTAACCAGTTCATCAGAGGAAACCCAACAACACTTTGCCATTCAATGGAAATATGAACAAGAATGTCACCTATTAGACCAGAGGACTGAGCACAGCAGCCACTTTCTGTCAGCCTTGAAAATGGTCAACCCACCCTACGCTCAAGTAAATGTAAATTTTTACTTGAGTAAAATCTTGTTCTTGACATTTTGCCCGGAGTGTTACTCTCAGTCCCTCAGCTGAAGCGGGGGCAGGGCGTGGAGCATGGGAGAGAGCGGGCTTCAGAGGGTGCCAGTCTGAGCAGGCCTCGATTCTGGCTCTCTGTGGCTCTGCTCTTCAGTTTTCTCATCCCTGAAATGGGGCAATCACATTTCTCAGTTAAACTAAACTGCAATTTCGGCTTTAAGGACCCATCTCTGTGGGCTTCCTCAGGGGTGCGGCAGGGAGTCTGTTTGGATGAGGGGTGTTGAACCCACAAGGCCCCACTAGGGTGGGATCCAACCCGGGATGGGCAGCCACACACACCTCTGTCCAGAGACCACCCTGCCTCCCCGAGAACTCCTAAAACCAACAACCATTTTTGTTACCATGATTTTTAAGCTGCCTCCCAAAATAATCAAGCATGTTAAATGAGAGGAGTTCTTAGAATCGTCAGAGGTCAACCCCAGTAGTGTGTGGGCTTGTCTGCAGCCTGGAAGGGTGTTTAGTTTGCCCCCACAGAGTTTTCAGTACCTGCGAACTTTAAAAATTGGGATAGTTCACACAAAACCTAAGATTTCTGAGTCCTCTGGGAAAGATCAGAAGATTCTACAACTTTCAGCTCATTCCCATGAGGCAATAATCAGCTAAGATGAGAGGCAGCTGCTGCCTTTCAAGGACAGGTCACGGGGAAGAGCTAGAATTTGGGTTTTCAGCCCCCGCATACAGTAGGTGTTCAATAAATGATAGTTGTTATTACCATTACTGATTATTTATTAGTAACTCAAGTGTATGGCATTCTGGTGCACTCTCCTGCCTGGGAGCTTGAGGCTGGGCACATAGGAGCCATCATTTTGCATAACCCTCATATACAAAGATTTATGGTTAGTGACAACACTCAAAGCCCTTATTCAGTATATCCTAAGCACTTCACATATATTATTATCTTATTTGATCCTCACAATAAGCCTGAACAAGAAGATTACTATCATCATACCACTTTTGAAGATAGGGAAACTGAGGCCCAGCCCAAGATCACCATGGCAGCAAGAGAGTCAAGATGCAAACCCAGGAGCCTGGCTGCAGAGTCCGCGTCCCAACCATGACTCCACAGAGCGGAGAGATGGAGGGTGGGGCCTCACCGTCATTCCACCGCCCTCCCCGGGTCCTCTAAGAACAGGCAGCCGCTGAAGCCCCCAGCACCCCCATCAGCTGCCTGCACTTACGGTCAAGGCCGTTGATGTAGCGCATGGTGACTTCACAGTGGCCCCACACTGCGCTCACCACCGGGTACAGCTTCTTGCCCTTGAGGCCACGGAAGGCCACGCCCAGGTACTGGCCGTCCACAACGAAGCTGAGGGTGCCCTCATCCATGTCCAGCACCACCAGCAGCGAGTCCGGCAGCGTGAAGGCCTCCTCGGGCCCCAGGAAGGCCGGGTAGGCCACTCCGGGCCGGTTCTTGCCATCGTGGTAGAGGCGGCTGCGACCCAGGTCCCAGCCCCACGACTCGGCGTCACTGCCCACCAGAGCCGTGTAGCCCACAGAGTGAAGGGGTGCCCGAGCCGTGGCCACACCGACTACGGCGTGGGTGCCCCGCTGCCGGGCCGGCCAGCTGATCTGCCAGGCGTGCAGGCCGCGGGCGTGGCCCACCTTGCCGCGGATGCCGTCAGTGCTCTGGGCCACGGGGTGCCGGTGGAAGGTGAGCCGGTCGTCATCCTTGACGAAGACGTTGAGCGAGCGGTCCTCAGGGTTCCAGGCGTGGCGCAGCTGCACCGCCAGCCCCGCAGCAGGCATGTCCAACAGCTGGTCCAGCCGCGCCGGCCGCCCGGTCTCCGCCCCCTGCAGCTCCAGCTTGGCCGGCCGCAACCCCGGCTCTCTCGCCTCCACCGACTTGAGGCTCCCTGAGAGCTTCTGGCCCATGGTTCACTGCCGCGAGGGGGCCGCTTCAGGCCACCGCTACCTCGTGGGAGCTTCCGCTCCCTGCAGCCAGGGATGGGCCACAGGGCTGGGGACCAGGCTTCTGGACGGTACTCCCCCACAGCCTCTACTGGGCTGGGGCAGGGGCCCAAGCTCCTGGAAGGAAGCAAAGGGCATGAGTTATTACAGAGGTATTGACAGCCAGTTATGCCCTTGCCTTGGCTGACCCCTTTGTGTGCATTAAAAATAATAATAATTGACATAATAATCCCTGGCTCTCATCTAGTACTTGCCATATGCTAGACAGTCTTCTAAAAATCTTACATGTATTAACTCATTTAATCCTTGAGACCTTCTTATAAGACATATAAATTAGTATACGCATTTTATAGATAAGAAAGCTAAAGTGCAGAGAGAAGGTAAGTAATTAATTAAAGTCACGCAGCTGTTAAGGGGCTGAGCCTAGATTCACACTGAGGCCATCTGGCTTCAGAGTCTGTGTTCTGCTCTTAAAGCAATCAGAGCCAATTTTATAAGGACTGAGCCCTGAGGAGTTAAGTGATGTGCCTGACATCACAGCACCTAGAAAAGAACCCAGGCACATTTGGTTCCAGGGTACAAGCCCTGTGCTGGGGGCCAGAGTGCCCAAGAACAGAGCCACAGGGTGTAGCCCACTGGTCCCCATCCCTGGCTGCCCCGGGGAGCTTAAATGCCATCTAGAGTACAGAGTTAGGATCTAGCAGGGTCACCCAGGGACAAGGAGTGAACACAGGCAACCATCTGAGGATGGGGTGGGATCTCTGTGAGAAGGTGAGTGGCCGGCAGCGGGAGTGAGGGACCTGGTGTCCAGGCTTTGGGGCCAGACAGAAATGGACCCCAATTCTACACTCTATCTCATAGCTGTGTGACCACAGGAAGGTCTCTTAGCCTCTCTGAGACTCTAGTTTCCGCATCTATAAAATGGGAATGAAATGCCTCCCTTTGGGTGGTGTGGGAATCTGAGAAAGAATAATACGAAGAGCCAAGCCTGAGACTCTGTGGGCAGGTTTTCCTCTCTGGCTCTACCCTCTGGGCATCTCACACACACACCTTCCCTCCGGGTGGGCGAGCACTTTCTGTAGGCATAGAAACACCCTTGAAAACGACCCCAGACAACTCCTGAGGCAGGATCCTGGTCTTCAGGGAGGTCTGAGCCACCACCTCTAGGAGACGTGCCAGAACCCGGGGTGCTTGGGCTGCTTGGACAGGCCCTGGATATGGGGAGAGATGGGGAGATGAGCCCTGCCGCCTGTCCAGAGCAGAGCCGTGCGCCTTCCCCTCCCTGCCCTGAGAGCTTCCCCTGGGGTAGACCAGGAGACAGGCGTTTTTCAAGCTCTGCCCTGCTTGGCCATGGCCTCCCACCCAAACTGTGGTACACCCCCAACCAGAGTCCAGGCGGAGAAGGAAGGAATGCTGCTGCCACACAGCGCAGGCAAGCATACTGTGGATTTCTTTCTTAACCCTCTTATTTTACTCTCAACTCCCATTTTCTTTCCTTTCTATTTTCAGACCACAGCTTCAGCTCATGCCAACCCTCTCCAGTAGCTCTTGCTAATGTTTAACTGGAGAATACCAAAACACATAAACATTTGCAACACTGGACAGTTCTCAGATAGCAGAATACTCCTTCTCATATACCAAGTCATCCAAAATAAAGGAGAAATAGAAACAAATACAAATTCTATCTTTGGCAAAACTGGAACACATTGTAACCCAAACCACAACTTATAAGGAAAGGCTGCCAAAAACCATAAAGGGCTGCCACAAGCAGTGAAGCTCCAAAGGGTGTGAGAAAGTACCTGCAGAAGACACCTGTGGCTTCAGATAAAGCTCGCAGGACCTGGCACTCCCTGAAGGAAAAAACCAGCAATTCCTAAACAGGAACAATGGTCCGGCAGAGGGAAGCTGCCTCTGACACCCTGAGGACAGAGGGCACACAGAGCTAACAAAGAAAATCACACGCCTGCCATCATCACAGGAAGCAGTGTGTCCGTGAGGCAGAGGGGGAGAAGGGCCTGCAGTGGGATAAGGCCATAGCTGCACATCGTCGCTGTCTGGGTAGAAGCAACACTAAAAGAAATCAGCACCACAGTCCTGTGAACAAAGTTACCAGGACCCAGGGAGCCATCCTGTTCCTCTAAATACTTCCTATATTCCTCAAATGTACCTCTTCTACATGCATCCCCTGCAAAATGCTAATACAAGAAAGTTTACGTCTTTCAAAGAGCAATCAGCCCACATTCCCATTACAGAGGAAAAGAACAGGAAAAAATAATGCAAACTAAGAAAATGCACCAGAAGAAAGCTATCACAAAGCAGATAAAAATTACAACCAAATTTGTGAACTAATTTTATGATCACTTATTTCAGAAGGGCGATGACTAGTACAGTTGAAAAAAAAAGATATTTTACATAGTTATAAAGGCAACCTCCAGAGGAAGTAAAAATAAAATACAAAGCTTCCAAATTGTCAGAAAGAGCACAACACAAAATAAAACAGACCATACACTGAAAGATTTTGCTTTAAGAGGCAATTGAAACAAAAAAAACAAAGACATAAAATACGATAATAAAGCTAAAACCAAAATACTAGCTATATCGATGAATGGCCATGTAAATTGCTAAAAAGAAAAGATTCTAAGATTGGGGGACAAGACAAAACCCCCAACCATATGCTACATAGAAGAGACATCTCCAGAAAGAAGTGATTCACCAATGTTGACAATAAAGGCAGGGCAGGTATAGACAGACCAGATAGGAGCTACCTCAAAGTAAGCAGGCCCTATAATCTTAATATTAGGCAATGAAGTTGCACTCAGGGAAACCAATTTTAAATTAGACAAAGAAGAATAACTTTAAAACAATAAAGAATGCAATCCACAATTGAAGATCTAACACACTAATCATAGCGCCAAAATTCAGAGCAAAAGCTACAGGAAAATACAAGGACAGACAGGCACACAGTAGAGGCAGGTGATTTTAATGCACCTCTTTTAGCTCATGGCAGATCAGAGAAATGAAATTAAGTAAAGATAAAAAAGTCAAAGTTGCATAACTAATAAGACACATTTAATTGATGTATATATCAAAAAAATACTCCATATATTAAGTCACAAAGAAAACCTCACAAAAAAGCAGAAATAATACAGAATCTGATAACACAAAAGAAAAACTCTAAATTCATCACAAAATTATGGATAAAAACCCTACTATTTTTTAAAGCTCACTCTTAAACAACCCAGATAAAAAGAAATCTACATAGAAGTTATAGAATATCTAGAAAATAAGTAAGAGCTTCAGTTTCCCACTCTGTTAAAATGGGAGTATAGGTGCCTTTACGTAAATTATAAAAGCAACAGATTCCAATCCTCCCCTGCCGCACAGGCAGGTACCCCTGGGCAGCTTCTACAAACAGAGTGAAGCCCTGGGTGAGTGTCTGTTCTATTGACTGAATCCCCACTACGCACCTTGCACCTCACACATTATCTTGTTTATTTCTCATGACCTGGTTAAGGCTCAAGGGCTTGGATGAAGGTCGCTGTGAAGCTCTATGGTGATTAGAGAAAAGCAGGGGACTGGGGAACTGAGGCTCCACGAGGAAGGAGGCTGACCAAGGTACATGGCTGAAAGATGGCAGAGCTGTTCTCACCCTGGGTCGTTTTAACCCAAAGTCCCCATTGCCTCTGCTCCCCTGTGCTTTCTCCATCACTGACCTTAGCTCTCAGCACTCACTCTGTGCCAGGCTGCGTGACAACTGCACTGCAAGAACTACAAGGCGCGCGTGCCTTTATTCAAAAGAGGTAACAGGTTCAGAGGGAGTGGCTGGCTTTAAGATGAACTCAGGGCCATGGCAAGACAAGCCTGTGCTCTCCCATCTTCTTTTATGCTGTTGAGAACAGGGCCTCTTGGAGGTGACAGCTCTCCGTGGCCTACCCAAGACGTTTCTACGGGAAACTGCTGTATCCTTGTACACAACCATGCCAACCTTGGAGTTATTGTTGTTCAAACACCTTTAATGTGCTTCAATGCAAGAGCCATACAGTAGCCCCAGAAAGTGCTGGGTTATTGAGGACAAAGTGCCCTCCCGCTTGGCTCTAGTCTCAGGGCATCAAGACCGCAGCCCGCATCAGTAGTGGGCAGGGATCCCAAAGGCTGCCCGCCCTGGGGGTGTGGCAGACAGCTCATTTGCTGCTCCCCCATGGACAGAGCTCACAGAGGAACGCTCATGTCCCCTAATGGCCATCTCCTACATACATATATATATAAAACCAAGGGCAGGGTCTGAATCCCTGTTGTCCACTGGGCCCTGGGCAAGGTCTTAACTCTTTCAGACTCATCTGAAAAGAGCTGCTAAGTTCGTGCTAACCTTGCTTGCCTTTGCAAGGATCAGGGTAGACATCTGTAAAGTCTGGAATGGCACAGGGCACCCAGGCGGCACTCAGTAAATGTTAAGTCCTCCTTTAAACCGTGCATGTCCTCCAATGTTGCCAATTTACCACCTGCATGCATCCTAAAGAAACAACCATGATTATGCACTAGGATGCAGCTACAGAAGCCAAGGGCAGAGTGGTTCACAGCAGCAAAGAAGGGAGGTCAACATAAATGCTCATCAATAGGGGACTATGTCCTATTGCCCTGGGTCCCCAGCTCCTAGCCCAGATGCTGGCTTCTGGTGAGAGCTTGAGTCTGCTGACACCAGCCCTGCCCTCAGTCAGGATTCACTGCCTCTGCGGTCCTCGCCCTGAGACGCCCCAGCCCCGACAGTCTTTCTCCACTGGTGACAGAACTAACAAAGGAGTCAGAGGGGCTGAGTAATGTGGTTTTAGTCCCATGGAACCTGTCAAGGACAATGGTCAGGATCAGAAAGAAGGGACAGAATGACTAGCTGATGACAGGCTCAAGGACAGCGCTGGGAGAAAGGGAGTGACAAATGCAGGGTCCCATTTCCTAAACCCGGACACAGGCCAGTCTTGTCTTTGTCCAGGTGAGCAGGGCCCTAGTCGTTCCTTCCTCATCGCCCCAAACCTGCCTGAGAGCTCCACCTTGTCAGGAAGCCCTCCCTGACCCACCAGGCCTTGAGGGGCCTGCCTGTACCTCTGTGCACCCAGAGCCAGCCAGGTCTCTCTGGTCCTCCTGACCTGCTTTTTGCTACCTCGAGGAGTGTTCCTCTGAGGACAGGAAGCTTTCACCTGGACTTCCTCACACCCCCACCCCCGGCCCCCACCATTGACATGGGCACAATACTTTAAAGACAGGGCAGAGCACACTTCTGGGTGTGGGGAGGAGACACTGGGTTTCGGGGAGGTCTCATTTTCTGCTCTTTTTAGAGGATACAGCAGGGAAGGGGCCAGGGCTGGAGTTGGGAGATGGGGGCATGTAGCCGAGTTCTGCCACTAACACCGTCACCACCTCTGAGCAGTGACTTTTGCCTGGGTCCACTCTGCCCTTTTGTTATATTCTGCTGTGCACCCTTCCTGCTTCCAGTCCTCATGTTATTCATTCAACAAATACTTAGTGGGTGCCTGCCATGTGTCAGGCTCTGTGCTGTTGAGAACTAGGGACACAGCTATGGCCAAGTCAAGCTTAGCCCCTGCCTTCTCTCTGCAGCCAGAGGGAGTGGGCCCTTGTCACATTTTTCTTCTTGTCTCCACCACACAATGTACCACGGGGCCAGGCCCACAGGAGATGCAACAGAATCTAACTTCCTGATAGGAATGATGGTTGCTCAACCCAGCAAGCAGAGGACACACTGAGCATGCCTAAGGGTGCTCGCCACATCCCCCCAAACCAAACTTGATTTCCTAGTCCATGCTTGGATGGGGACGCTTAATGACGTTATGCAGCAGGGTCCGTCCCGGGGCTTCAGTGATGGCTGAGCAAGAAAACAAAAACTCGCATTGCCAACAGCCTTTCCCAGGACTCTGGTGAGCGTTGCATCCTGACAGGGAAATGAGGAGATGTGAAGCGTTGATATCGCACAGCTTAAGGAGCCTCAGTGGTTTTCAAAATGTGACACTCAGTCCTCAGAGGCTCAGACCTGAAATCCCACTCTCGGAGGCCTGTCTGGCTGGGCTCACCCAAGGCTCGGGGTTCGCTGCATGACACACGGCCACAGGAATTGGTAATGCCTGGGGGAAATGCCCACCCTTTGGCGTCAGACTTGCTGGGGTAAGGGGTGGATGCGGATTTCATTCCTTCTTCTATCCAGCAGTGACGATGCCCCCTGGGGATCTGAAGCTACAGGAAAGTGTACGACCTTATGACTTCTCTCCAGGAAGAGCTCGCACCAGAGGGAGCGTGACAAAGACCCAGTGACAGGTCTGAATAACAACAAGGGCTGTAAAAAGCAGTTTGATACCACCCGAATTCCTTTAATAGACTGCATATTGCTTTCAAATACATACCACAGCACTTGTAAAATGTGAAGCTGATCCAGTCATGCTCCCCATTGAAAATCCTCCACAGGCTCTCTACGGCTGTCAGAATAAAGTGCAGACTCCCAACCCCAGCCCTCCAAAAATGCTTCAAGATGCTTCACCAGCCCACCATCCTCAGTGAACCCTTTACTGCATCCCTGCCACTCTGCCTGGATTTCCCTACGGGCACACCTGGACCGGCACATCCATGCCCTGACATGCCGTGGCCTTCGTCCCTGCATGCCCCTGCACGCCCCCTACATGCACACATCTGGGTAATGCATTCAGCTCGGGAGTCCACACTGGGAGGAGGCCCCCCACCTCCGACCTGGTGCTCTCAGAGCCCCTGCACCTGTCTCCACCCCAGACTTGGCACAAAGGGCCATGGTGTCTCTTTAGCGGCCTCCTTCCCACCAGATAGGGGACAATTCACGAGCAGGGCAGGGCATCCTCACTGGAGTCGCGGGACTCTGCATGGCTCTGGCTCAGAGAAAGTGGTGGTGCACAGGCATGGGCAAAGGGCTGCAAGCAGCCTCCTGCCTGGACGAGAACTTCCCCGAGGCATGAGCTGGGAGTGCAGTGTTCCATGAGCTCCGGCAACTCATTTCATGCCTTCTTCATTCCTCGGTTTTCGTCTCTGTGCAATGATGCCAGTGTTACCTACTGCGCCTGGTTCAACTGGGAACTTTTTAAGATTTTCTTAGTACAACTGTCAAGTAGAGGGGCTGTTTTATTAGAAGATACTCACTTGGCATGAATCCACCATTGATGAATGAACTGAAGAACCTCCAAGGTTCTATGCATAGACATCCATTAGCTTTTCCCTCTGTACACATGCATGGAGCTCATGCTGCAGCTGGCTAGGCAATCCCTTTCTTCCTGAGGGCCCACAAAGAAAGCCATATGTCCAGTTCCAGGTGGAACCGTCTCACGCCTGTGTTCCTGGAGCGTGAATCAATGAGGCTTCCCCGAGCTCCCCTTGTTGTGGAGTTTCCGTGGGAATCCTCCCACACATAACCGGGCCAGAAACCCTTCCCCACCCCCATCCCCCCAAGGTGGGATCTCAGGTCGTCAGCCAATGAAAAGAGCAGGGGATGGAATGAAGAAGCCTTGCTCAGTGGTGACGGGGCTAGCGTGCTCTGCAAAGTCATTTGAAAGACATATACCTCCCAGGCAGTAAGGCCAGGGGCCCTATTTGCACATACAGGCCTGACAGGCCTGGTCACCACTGCAGCTGTCCCTAGGCCCAGACTGCTTCAGGCACATGGGAGTTGTTCTGTGGGACAGCTGGCCTCTGTGAGGCCCAGCATGGCTCAGGCTGGAGCAAGGCTGCAAGAAAGGGGGTGGGGGAGGGTGCTGCATAATGGGACCCTCTTGGGAAAACTTCTATAAAGAAAGCACAATAATCTTCATGTCCCGCCCCTCATTTAGCTCCCAAGCTGAACTTTGTCCATTGGTACAACTGGTTATCTAAAAACTCAGGACGCCTGAAAGAAAAGCAAAACTGCTTACATCTCAGACTTGATCTTGGAAATCATTAATAGGGACCTGTTAGGATTTCTGAAGGTTCCTTTGTTAAACCTGAGGTGTCTCTGGGAGAATTTTTGAGACAAGGGGTGGGGGATGAGGGAGGAAGAGAGGGAGAGGGGATGACGAGGAAGCAGGGAGACAGAGACACCCAGAGAGAAAGAAGGGAAAGAGGGCCAGGTAGGAGGGAACCAGTCAGCCCCAAAAACCAGCATGACATGGATCTCATAGCATGTGGCTGACAGGTGAAATGTCTCTGGCGCTTAGCTGACTGGAACAAGCCCTACTCCTTTCTGGAGGAGGCAGAGCTCAGGGTTTACCACCATGATGATATTTCACAGCACAAAATGCCAGGTGGGTAGCTTTGGAGCTGCTCCGGGCCTCTGCCCACACCAGCATATGCAGGTGTGGCACTCACCGCAGCTTCTTGCCAACTCCTGGCTCCAGAACCCACCTTGTCTGCTCCATCAATGGAGCACCCCCAGGTCACATCTTCTGCTCCTGCTCCTCACTCTCTCCACGTGTCTTCTTTTATTTCCAGCCCTGTGCGGATTCTTCCAAACTGGGTGTCCAGTCCTGCCTTCTCCTCTCAGCACCAAACCCACCTACCTGGAAGCCTCTGACCACCCCAGACTAGGTGTTCCTTTGAACAGCCTTGTAAAGCCAGATGGCCTCTTTCCACCACAGCCTCCTTCTGCGGGCATGCCCACCCTCTCCAGAGGCTCTGTTTGCATTTCCAGATATCAGACACCTGGAAGTCCTCTGGCACCTCAGAATCTAAACATCCAGACCTGAACTTGGCTTCTTCCCTCGCTGGCATGCCAGGTTCCTTTCTGCATACCTGGCTTCTGCTGTAGATTCCCCTATCTCTCCATCTCCCTCCCTCAGTGCCTTCAGGGCTCTCTTAGCTCACACCTTGCCCGGATTACCACAATAATCTTCTAACAGGGCTCCCTGACTTCAGACTGTGTCCCCCAACCCACCCTCCACATTTATGAATTTGTTTTTTAAAATGACTATGAAGCAAAGATTTGTGGGTAACTTTGCTCCAGGTCCCACCACCCATCCTGATTTTCCATATCAAGTGACCTGTTCTAGCTTGGGGGGAGTGGGGGTTGCCTGAGACCCTTCGTTTCTGTACCAACAGAGAAGGGACCTTTCAAGAGCCTGGCTATGTGACAACAGGCAGGCAACTCAGGGTAATTTAAGTAGCCCCGGTATGGTGAGTACTGGGTCTATTCCTAAATGGGTGAGGAGCTCTGTTCTGGCCCAGCCAGGCCTTGGACACTTCCTGGGTGAGGCCTGCCTATGAGGAGGAGGCACCAGTCTTAAGTAAAGCCAGGGCGGAAAGCAGTTTAGGCAGAGAAATAGCAAATGAAGAAGTCCTTGGAGTGCCGGAACAAAACCAAAAAGGGTAGGGAGGGGAAAGTAATGAGAGAGGAAAATGGTGAGAAAGGAGTGGTGGGCACAGTGACCAGGACTGGAGGGCCTTGGCGGCGTCTAGAGTTTACTCCATGGGAGTCCGGAGGTGGTTCTAAGAAAGGAAGGGTCTCGATCTACTTGTGTTTTTAAAGATGTTTCTGAAAAATGCTTATTACTCTTTGCTAATCCAGTACATGAAAAATTGTATATTATTGTAGTTTTAACTTGCGTTTTTCTTATTGAGTGACATAGAATGTCTTGTCACGTGTGTAAGTGTTATTTTGATTTTGTTTTGTGTATATGAACTGTTCATGTTCTCTGTCCGTTCTTGGTCCTTTGCTTGCTAACTTGAGGAAACTTTTTAAAAACATTTTTACATTAAAGTATCATTGATATACAATCTTATGATGGTTTCTCATAAATAACACAGTGGTTTCAACATTCACCCATATTATCAAGTCCTCATCCCCTCTATTGTGGTCACTGCTAAGCAATCCTTTACACATTAAAGAGATGAGTCTTTGTGATAGGAGCTGCAGTTCCTTCCCCAGCTTGTCATCTGTCTTTTGGCTGTTTGTGGGGGTGTCTTTTCCCCGAAGATTTTCCTTTTATATAATTGGCATATATATATAATCATATATAATTGATTTATATGATTTTATATAATTATCAATCTTTGAAACAAAATAGAAATAGACACTGGAGAGATATTTGAGTGGAATGGCCGGCAAGTTAGATATTGTTTGTTGTTTGCCAAAGGTAGCTTAAATTCCTTTTATCATTACTTTTTATGGAAGTAACAAATGGAATCAATCAGAAGGTACATGTCTCAGAGGAATATGCTCTTACGTAAAGAACATTTGTATCATGCTACCGACACTCTTTCTACCAACTCTGTTAATCGGGAGCACTTTTAAAAAAATGAAGGTCGTTGGGGATGAAGAGGGATTTGCCATCAGCCTGAGTGATGGTTGGAGGACAGAGGTGCCAAGGTGGGGGAACAGAGTTGGAGAGACTGGGTGAGGTGCAGTATACTGATGTCCTCTTCCCACGGTGCAGGGGGAAGTTACCTGGGGAAGAGGGCGGGCAGATTTTCCTTGTCACGCGATTCCCTGAGGCTCAAGCACATTTCACATCTCCCTGATTTAGGCTTATCAGATTGCGGGGAACAGAATGTGGAGGGAAGAATGGAGGCTCCGAATCCGAGAGAGGAGAGAACTCCTACCTTCACCCTCATAACTCCCCCAGAAGGAGAACTGGACAGGCTTGGAAACTGAGCTGAGAGATTAGAGTACTTGCCCAAGGTCACACCGCGAGCTGGAGGTGGAGGCTGAATTCGAACTCAGGCCCGAATCCAGAGCCTAGAGCTCTCCACCTCTTCTTGACAGCGGTGCGGAAGTGCCCTCCTGTCCCTCCCAGTCCACAGCCCACGCGGGGCCATCCGGGAGGCGGGTGCAGCCACTCTCTCCGCTTCCCCAGCCAGGGTGAGGTCCTGCGCTCGGCGTCCTCCCCTGGCTCGCAGCCGGTGGCGCGTCTTGCGCTTCCCGGGCAGACACATTTGCCCGCGCTCCAAACTCTGGCCTCCTCCCTCCTTCCCTGATCTCCCACCCCGCTCGCGACCCCCTGCCCCTCCTAAGCACCGCTAAGTTTCTCTCCAAGCAAGGCCAGGAACTAACTGGCCCCTAGCAGCGCTCGGGCGGGGCGACCAGCCTCACTACCCCAGCGTCGGGAGTAAACGGTAACCACTTCACCAGAGCCTACTGCGTTCCAGGCACTTGAATTCCACCGTTCCGATCCCCCCCCACTCCTGGCGAACAGACCTCCAGAATTTATTTCTCCCCATTATAGATACAGATGAGGTTGCTGCTGAAGCGCCGGAAAGTTGGGTGACATGCTTCTCACACAGCTAATGATACTAGGTTACCTTTGATCGAATTTTTCCTGTGCCAGGCACAGGTCTACGCACGTTACAAGCACCACCCCATAGATCCTACCTATAAAACGCGTACCATTATCATCCCTATCCTACGGATGAGGAAACCGAGGTCTGGCGCCTTGCCCAAGGTCACCAGCCAGGGAATGACGCATCTTAGACCCAATCAGTTTTTGGGGGTGAGGCGGGAGGAGAGTGGAGGGCAGGTTTTTGTGCGGTCTCCGTTACGCAGAGAAGCAGTGGCTTTGAACCTATAGCGCCAGGGGCCGTTCCCAAACGCCCCAAGGCTGTGAGCAAACCACCCAGCTGGGACCGCCACAGCAGGCAGGGAGGAATTCCCAGGGACCCGGACGGGACCCATGCCAGGAGTGCCGGCTGTGGCGAGGATCCGCCCGCACAAAGTCCGCGCGGCCAGATCTCAGCTCCCGGCTCCGCACCCCTCACCAGAAGCTGGAGAACACTCACCATAAACGAGAGGGCGAGCGCCTGCCCGGGAGGAATAGCCTGCGCTGGCAGGTCCTGGACTTCTCGGAGAGGCGCCTGTCGCCGCCGCCCACTCAGGGGCTCCCGAGCGACCCCAGGAGATGCCGGCTGGCTCTCCGGGGCCAGGGGTGCGCCCAGCAGGGTGGCCTGGAGTTGGAGCGTTCTTGGGGAAGTTGGCGCTCCGGGGCGGCGGGAGGGCGCTGGAGGTCGGTGGGAGTCGGGAGGCGCCTTCCTGCGCGGATCCCGGGGGCGCGCCAAGGCCCGCGCTCCAGCGGTCCCGAAGCTCCGCGCCCGACCCAGAGGGCGCCGAGTCCAGAGCTCAGGGCTCACGGCCCACGCCTCGGCCGCCGGCTGCTGGGGCGCCCTGCGTCCTCCCCCGCGCCTTGGGCGCACTCAGAGGAGGCTGGAGCTGGAGCCCGGGCCGGGGCTGCGGTGCTCTCATCTCCCTCCCCAGGGGCTGGGAGCCTTTGTGCGCGGGGCGCGCCTGCCGCCGCGGCCAGCTCTGGATGCTGCAGCCGCCGCCGCCTCCCCCAGCCCTCCACCTCCGCCGCCGCCGCCGCCGGCCGCTCCCCGCCTTCTCTGCCGGCCGGGAGGCTGCAGCTGAAAGCCGATCCGGCTGAGCTCATCCCAGAAGGCCACTAATCCAATAGCCGCGGAAGGCGCGGCCGCCGGGAACGCCCCTTCCCCCACCATCCCGCGCCCCGGCCCGTCCCAGCTCCGGCCGCTGCCGGCGCCGCCACCTTTCCGAGGCCACCAGCTGGCGGGAGAGGGAAGTGGAGCCCGCGCCCGCGCCCCAGGGCCGAGTCGGCGCGGTCGCCATTCACCCACCCACTTGCCAGCGCACTCCCCCTGTCAACGTACTCATTCATGCGCGCGGGTGCTCCCCCATTCATTCAAGCGCGCCGGGAGCGCCGGGGTGGGTGCCCGAGGGGGAAGGAGACACCCCCGGTCATTCGGCGGCTTTGGTGTTTTTACCCAACGCACGTGGGAAATAGCTGCCCGGGAAAGAGGATGGTTTAATAGCCTCTTCCTCAGACACGTGTCCACACTTTATTTTTAAAGATCAGGCTCCAAGTCCTCTTTTTAAGTCCAGTTTCAGACCGCACCTGCTTCACGGAGCCTTCCCCGCGTACCCGAGGCTCAGGAAGGTAGTCTCGGCTCTGAAGCTACCAGCGCGGAGGGTGGGCGCGTCCTCGCCGAGATCAGGAAGAGGGCGTGGCCAGAGAGGAGGCTTAGTACTTCTAGCATCTGCGCTTCCTTGGGGAAACTCAAAGTTCCTGGTCTGCATCTCCTCGTCTGTGCTCCCAGAGTTGGCTTCGGTTCCATCCCACGATCATCTGGGCTGACTCCAGTCGTCGGTGTGCCAGGCCCCAGAGAGCCTGGATGTGGAGCGCCCATTTCAACAGGGATACAGCCAAGTACAGCCAACCTAACCCAGTGAGCGAAATGTTTCGATGGAGGCTCTGCAGCTCCCTTCCCACACCGGCAAGCAATCTGGGAATGTCTCCTCATGAAGGTGGCTACACGAATTTAGCTCTGGAGGCAGGGGAACAGGATGGTCACCTGGCTACCCCAGCACAGAGCCTACGGTGTGACTGCAGTGTGAGCAGAAGGTGTAAGATGAAGCTGGAGAGACAGACAGTGGCTAAGGTCTAGGGGGGCCATCCAAAGAGTTTGACCTCTCCTTGAGATCAGTTAGGGAAGCCTTTCACGGGGATAGTAATGGTCAGATTTGCATTCTAGAAAGAGCTCTCAGCAGCAGAGTGGACGGATGGAGGAGACCAGCTTGGAAGCCGCAGAAACAGTCCAAGCGGACGATGATGCTTTGTGAACCAGGAAAGCCATGATGGGATGGCAAAAGGGCACATTGATTAAGTACTTACTGTAATAATTTTATTGAATTTCTTATTGCCAGTTTGTATGTCTGTCTCCTTCCTAACCCCCCAGAAGGCAAGTATCTGCATTTTATACACCTCTGGATCCCCTGTCCCCAGCACAGAACAGATGTTGAGTAAAACATACATGGCAGTTCTGAACTACCTCCACACTTACTGTATTTCCAGGGATCCTCAGTGCTTCCTACCTATGTCAGGAGTTGACGTGCCAGGATGTCCCTGCCAAAATTAGGCTATAGAAAGAAAGACTGTGGCTTCTGTTTTGAGCACTCTCTCTCTCTCTCTCTCTCTCTCTCTCTCTCTCTGGGACTGCTTATCCCAGAGAACCCAGCTGCCATGTCCTGAGGCAGCCCTGTGGAGCAGCCCATGTGGAGACAGGCTGACGCCTGCCAACAACCATCTGAGTGAACTTGGAAGCAAACGGCCAGCCGCCACCCCCACCTCCGCCTGAGCCTTTAGAGGTGATTACAGCCTGCTCTGACACTTTGACTGCAATTTCATGAGAGAGACCTTCAGTCAGAGACACCCAGCTTCGC
The DNA here is from genome assembly GCA_032199065.1 of Smutsia gigantea. Taxonomy (NCBI): domain Eukaryota; kingdom Metazoa; phylum Chordata; class Mammalia; order Pholidota; family Manidae; genus Smutsia; species Smutsia gigantea. The sequence goes on from JAVSCE010007656.1 coordinate 50,342, forward strand.
TGTGCCCGGATTCCTGACCCACAGAAGCTCTAACAGATGTTTGTTGTGAGCTGCTGAATTTGGGAGTGACTTGTTGCCCAGCAACAGATAACTCATACAAGGTATTCTTAACTGTCTAAGGTGATTAAAGAAAATAAACCTTTGAAGAATGAGCCAATCTTACTTTAAAGAAAGCACAGTATTTCATGGGCATAGCCAGGCAGGCTCAAATTTCAATTCATATTCTTTGGGTCTTAGCATTCGTGTTGTGAAATGAGGACAGAAGGATTTCCTGAGTATGGTTATGTGTGGTAGTTTGTCACGTAGTAGGTGCTCAGTAAATCCTTTTTCATATGCTTCTCAGCAGGAGACCAATATTCTACACCATTCGTGGAATTCTTGGGCTAAGATAAGTCATGCCTAGAGCAGAAGGTGTGTTAGGAATGCAGGTCCACTATTTATAATGCAAAATTGTGAACCCCACCATCTGTTTGCCTCTGCTCCCCACAGGGCTTGGTTTAGAATCTACTTACCAGGTTTCAGCTATTGCAACCTTGCTTTCTCTCTTTTCCAAAAATTATCAACCGTGGTTTCACAGAAGTTGGGGAAAAACTCTCAGTTCTGAGAAATTCTGGAGCTTGAAGCTTGCTCTGAAGAGATGCATGCCAGAAGTGAGAGTGGCGGTGTGGGAGGGCTGCATGTCTTCTGTTTTTCCTTGGAGGAAGCCCCGTTTGCCTGGAAAATGCTCATCTGTCTGATGTTGCTCCTCTCGGCATCCCAGGTACCATGACCTCTTTCCCCAGCGGATACAGCTGTCTCCTCACTTCTGCTCTGCTGCCAGAACTGTCTGTATGAAGTAAAAATCCTCCCTGTCATACCCCATGGCCCCCAGGATGGTTTTCCCAATTCTTAGCTGAATCTGGCTCCTTCACTCATCTCACTTTTCTCTATCTGTGCTCTGGGCCAGGCTACACTGAAGACTCTGTGAGCCAAACTCTTTCTCCCTGACACAGGCCTCCGCACACACTGACCTTTCCCCTGGTGCAGATTTCCCCCAGGTGAGTTTGATTCCCTTCAGCTCCCTGCACGTCTGTGTCCCGTGCCCCCGGAAGGCGTGCTGACAACCCATCCAGGGTGGGACATTTTTGCTAAACTGGTAGGATTCTTCTTTTCTTTCGACACATGAACTACCTTGATTGCTAAATTGTATCAATACAACTATATGTTTAATCATAATCCAAAGAGTCTGTGAATAGAAAGTGTTTCAGCTTATCAATTTAGCTTTACACTCAAAAATAGATGGAATATTGTTTTTTTAACAAAGGTATTTTCAGCACCAATAATTCCTACTAGTTTCAAAGCATCCTGTACAGTATCTTAAAAAGAATATGATTGGAGGGACTACACTGTACCTGCCAAATTTCATTAAGATATTTAATTTCTTTCAGACTCATTAATATGAGTCCTACATAGCACCATCCAATGTATTTAATTATGAGCCTTTTAAGAATGCAGAAATGACCTAAAGTACTCTTTTATATATATTATTAGCCTATGTATACTGGTATGCATAAAAATTTGAATAAATATTGATTTACTTTAATTACTAAATATCGAGGTTCAATTTAGACAATATGGAAAGATACATGGTCATACACTGAGAACACAATAGTGGATTTAATGTTAAAATTATTTTAAAATACCCTGGGCACTGTCCTTGCTTATAACTATTGCTGGAGATTTACTCTTTTTTTTCCCTACATAATTGTCATACACAACTTTGTTTAGAATGGCTGATTCCTGCCATTTTTTTTTACCTTTTGACTCCCTTTACCTATTTCTCTCACCCCTTAATCTTCCACCTCTGGCAGCCACCAATTTGTTCTCATCTGTGAGCTTATTTCATTTTTTTTCTTTTAGATTCCACATATAAGAAAGATCATAAAGTATTTGTCTTTCTCTACTTATTTAACTTAGTATAATGCCCTATGGGTCCATCATGTTATCACAAATGGCAAGATTTCCTTCTTTTTATGGCTGAGTAATATTCAATTGTGCATATGTACCACATCTTCTTTATCCATCCATCCATTGATGGACACTTGAGTTGTTTCCACATCTTAGCTATGTAAATAATTCTGCAAAGAACATAAGGGTTCATATATCTTTTCAAGTTAGTGTTTCCATTTTCTTTGGGTAAATATCCAGAAGTGGATCATATGGTAGCTCTATTTTTATTTTTTTGAGGAACCTTTATACTGTTTTCCAGAGTGGCTGCACTAGTTGACATTCCCACCAACTGTGCACAAGGGTTCCCCTTTCTCCGCATCCTCACCAACACTTGTTATTTCTTGTCTTTTTGATAGTAGCCATTCTGACTGGTGTGAGGTGTTATTTCATGTGTTTTGATTTGCATTTCCCTGATGATTAGTGATGTTGAACATGTTTTCATGTGCTTATTGGCCATCTGTACATCTTGAGTAAATGTCTATTCTCATCTTCTGTCCATTTTTAAATTGAATTGTTTGGGGCATTTTTTTTGTTATTGAGGTGAATGAATGCTTTATATATTTTGCATATAAGTTTCTTGTAGATATATGATTTGCAAATATTTTCTCCCTCTTAATAGGATACCTTCTCATTTTTCTGATGGTTTCCTTTGCTGTACAGCAGCTTTTTACTTTGATGTAGCCCCACTTAATTTTGCTTTTGTTGCTTTTGCCTTTGGTATCAGATTTTTAAAAATCACTGCCAAGACCTATGTCAAGGAGCTTACTGCCTGTTTTCTTCTAGGATTTTTATGGTTTCAGGTCTTACATTTAAGGCTCTATTCCATTTTGAGTTGTCTGGTATAAGATAGTGGTCAAGTGTTATTCTTTTGCATGTGACTGTCAAGTTTTCCCAATACCATTTATGAAGAGACTATTCTTTCCCCATTGTATATTCGTGGCTACTTTGTCATAAGTTAACTGACCATAGATGCATGGGCTTATTTCTGAGCTCTCTGTTCTGTTCCACTGATGCATGTGTCTGTTTTTAATGCCAATTCCATACTGTTTTGATGACTATAGCTTTGTAATATGGCTTTAATCAGGGAGCATGATGCCTCCAGTTTTGTTCTTCCATTTCAAATTTGTTTTGGCTATTCAGGTTTTTTTGTGGTTCCATGTAGAAAATCCTAAAGACTCCCTGAAAAAACTGAGAACTAATGAATGAATTCAGTAAAGTTGCAGGGTATAAAATCAATACACAAAAGTCTGTTTCATTTCTCTACATTAATAACAAATTATCAGGAGGAGAATAAAGAAAACAATTGCATTTATAATTGTATCAGAAGAATAAAATACCTAGGAATAAATTTGATCAAAGAGGTGAAAGACTTGTATATTGAAAACTATAAGACATTAATGGAATAAATGGGAGAAGACCCAAATAAATGGAAAGCTATTCCATGTTCATGAATTGGAGAATTAATATTGTCAAAATGTCCATACTACCCAAAGCAATCTGAAGATTCTATGCAATCCTTATCAAAACTCTGATGGCATTTTTCAAAGAAATAGAACAAATAATCCTTCTGTTATCAAGTTATCAAATGTCTGGGAAGCTCAGCTTCCAATCTATGAGATGGAACTGATAAAAGCACCTTTCTCTTTTGTCATTTTGGGGCACTGAGCAGCTCAACTAGCTTCCTAAGCCTGAGGAATTTCCTTCTGCCTGAATCTAGGTGGGAAGCAGAGGTTGCTTCCCACTGATATGGACAAAAGCCCACCACTCAGTCATGGCTCCTGAATGTCTTGCAAAGAAAGCCTCTTCACATTTTATTTTTGGTAAAATCAAACAAACAAAACCCCTTCAACTCCTGGCCTCCCTTGCCACTAGATGCAGATGTGATCTGTATTCTGCCAAACAGATACACTAGTCAGATTCAGAAGTGAGTGACTTGAGGAAACTCTCTAGGCTGAGGGCATCCATTCTGGCTGATCCTTCCAGGGAGGCAGGGATCAGCGACAAGGGTGGCAGGGTCCTGGTCCTAGCTGGGGCAGGTTCCCTCACTGGGCCATTCTGCAGTGTAGTCTTGGGTGTCCTCCTGAAAGCTTGGTTCAGAGCCTAGTTTTCAACAATCCCAGTGATTCTGTGAGCTATTTAATCTGTCTTACCAAGTCCCCATCTGCATGAAGAAGGTGGAGTGGAAGAACCCCTTCTGTTTCCCTCCCTTTTCCAACCTTCCTTAGAGCTTGGCCAATCAGAACCTCCTTTCTGGCTCTTCAAAGACCTCTTTTCTGGTCTTTTGAATGGGAACCAGCCATTCAAAAAAGCAAGGACGGTGGAGAATTCATTCTGATGGGGGCAGGGCTGGCTGTAGCAACATCCAGACCCTGTGTTGGCATTAGCAGTGGTGCCCACCCCCGTGTCCAGTGAGCAGTGCTTGGAGTGGCAGCAGTATCTTCAACAGATGGGGTTTGGGGTGAGATTCCAGGTGTGGTTCTGTTGCCCTGCATTTGTTGTTGATTTTGTTGCGACTGTTGTTGTTCTTGCCTGGCTTTTTTCTGGATCTGGCTCTCTAGCTTCCCAGTCATTCTGTGCTTCCCCAATTTCCTTTCTCGTTGAGTCTAGTCATACAGTGAATCACATTGATTGAGTTTTGAGTACGGGACTAGCTTTGCGTTCTTGGGATAAACCCCACATGGCCATGATGTATTATCCTTTTAACACATTGTTGGATTCTACTTGCATCTGTGTTTATGAGGAATTTTGGTCTGTGCTGTTCTTATAACATCTTTGCTTGGCTTTGGCCTCAAACTAATGCTGGCCTTCAGGAATGAGTTAAGAAGTGTTCTTTTTTCTTCTATTTTCTGAAGGAGTCTGTGTAGAATTGGTATTATTTCCTCCTTAAATGTTTCATAGAATTCACCAGTGAAGTAATCTGGTCCTGGATTTTCCTTTGAGTGGAGATTTTAAAATAGAAATTCAACTATAATAGATGAGGAGGTATTCTAATTATGTTTCTTTGTGAGTGAACTATGGTAGTTCATATCTTTCAAGAAATTTGTCATTTCATTGAATTGTATATACTGGCATTAAGTTACCCACAATAGTTCCTTATTATCCTTTTAATACATGTGGAATCTGCAGTGATGTTACTTCTCTTGTTTCTGAAATTGTTAAGTAATTTGGGTCTTTTCCTTTTTTTGCCTGTTCAGTCTGCTCAGCAGTTTATAGATTTTACTCATTTTCTCAAGGAATCAGCTTTTGTTTCATTGATTTCCTTTGTTTTTCTGGTTTCTACTTCATTGATTTTTGCTCTGATCTTAACTGTTTCCTTTTTTTCTGCTTGCTTTGGCATCTATTTGCTCTTCTTTTTCTAGTTTCTTCAGGTGGAACCTGAGATCATTCATTCAAGGCCATTTTTCTTGTCTAAAATAAGCTGTTAGTGCTATAAAGTTCTTTCTAAGTACCATTTTAGCTGCATCTCAGAAATTTTGCAATGTAACATTTCCATTTTTATTCAGTTCAAAATACTCTGTAACTTAAATTTTTTTTCTTAGTTGACTCATAAGTTACTCAGAATTGTGTTATTTTGTTTCCAGATATTTGGAGATTTTCCAGACATCATCTGGGCATTGATATCTACTTTAATTCTGCTGTGGGAGGAGAACATTCTTTGTGTGACTTGGATAGTTGAAAATTTACTGAAACTTATCTTATGGCTCAGAGTACAGTTGATCTTCATAGATGTTTTGTGTGCACTTGAAAAGAGTGTGTATTCCACTATTTTTGGGTGGAGCATTTGGAAATAGCAATGAGGTCAAATTGTGTGTGTTATTCAAGTCTTCTATATCCTTACCAATTTTCTGTCTACTTGTTCCATCAGTTAATAAGAGATGGATGTGGAACTCTGTGGCTATGCTTGTAGATTTGTCTAATTCCTCTTGCAGGTCTATCAGTTTTTGTTTCATGTACTTTTAAGCTTTGTTTTCGGCGCATACACCTTTGAGTTGGTATATTCCTTTATGAAGTGAGCCTCTTTGTGCCTCCTAAGACTGCTCTGAAATCTATTTGATTTGATATTCCTGTAGCCACCCTAGCACATTTTCAAAATTAGGGTTAGTATGGCGTATCTTTTCCATTCTTTAACTTTAGACCCATATGTCTCTTTATAAAAAGGTTTCTTCTGCACAATATATAGTTCTTACTTGATTCTGTTACCTGATCGGGTAATCTCTGCCTTTTGATTGGGGTATTTAGACTATTACATTTAATGTGAGTATTGATATTGGTTTGGTCTAAATCTACCACCTTGCTGTATGTCTTATATTTGTCACATGTGTTCTTTCCCCCTTTTCCCCTCTTTTTCTGCCTCCTTTTTGATTATTTTCTTACAAGTCCATTTTCTTTTCTTTTTTGGTTTATTGGCTGTAAGGCATTGTGTTATTTTAGCGGTAGCTTTATCAGTTTATAGTATACATCTTTAACTTGTCACAGTCTACATTCAAATAATATTATACAATTTCTTGTGTAGTATTAAAACTTTACAACAGTATATTTCCATGTCTCCCCTCTTGGCTTTCTGCATAGTTATCAGACATTTTACTCCTAAATATATTACAAACCCTTGAATACATTGTTATTTTTGCTCTGAACAGTTGATTATCTTGTAAAGGGTTTAAAATAAAAGTCATTATATTTCTCCATATAGTTACCATTTCAAATACTTTTCATTCCCTTGTATAGATCCATGTTTCTATCTGCTGGAGTTTCCCTTCTGCCTGAAGGGTTTCCTTGTAACAGTTGTTATAGTGCAGGTCTGAGGGTGATGAGTTTAAGTTTTTGTATATCTCAAAAAAGTCTTACTTGCCTTCATATTTGAAAGATATTTTCTCCTGGTAAAGACTTCTAAGCTGATGGATGTTTTTTTTTTATCACTTTAAAGATGTTGCTTCATGGTTGATGATTTTCCTCCTTCACAACAATAATAGTATATTTATACTATACAGCAGTAAAACTGCAATAACTTTTGAGTTCCCAGACCTGATTCCAATGTGTGTGTGTGTGTGTGCATATGTGTGCGTGTGTGTGTGTGTGTGTGTGTGTAAGCTTGTGGGATGGGGTCTTTCCACACACACAACACCAAGCAATTCTCAAACACCAGCAAGATGTTAAAGTCTCAATTCTGATGCTATCTGCCCAAGACAGCACCAGATTCCCCAGGTTAAGGTCTCTGTCCTCCAAGACTGCCCTCTACCCTCCACTCCAGGCTCTGGTTGCAAGCCCAGGCAGTTACCTGTGCTTCTCACCTACTGGCTACAGATTGGAGGTTCCCACAACCTCCCCGTTAGGTTCAATTAATTTGCTAGAGTGGCTCACAGAACTCAGAAAAACACGTTTACCAGTTAAATGAAGGATACCATAAAGAATACAAGTTAACAGCCAGATGAAGAGATACATAGGGCAAAGTCCCAAATAAAGGAGCTTCTATCCTCGTGGGGCTTGGGGCCTGGCTCAGTGGCACATGGAGGCATTCTGGTTCCCCAAATGTAGAAGTTGTAGCCCTCTCCAAGAGAGATGCAGGATCGGAGAGAGCGGTAAGCTTTTCTCAGGGGTTTTTGTGAGGGCTTCATTGCGTAGTCATGACTGACTAAATTATTGGCCACTGGCTGATTTGACCTCCAGCCCCAGCCCTTGGGTTGGGGGTCCAAAAGTGATTAACTTGACAAGACACCCATTTCACCTTTAAGACTCTACAGTCTTTTCAGGAACTGTGGATAAAGACCAAATGTATGTTGCAAATATATATTTGGTCATCTTATGACTCATTATATCACAATGGTCTTTAAGCTTAAATTGTTTCTGACAAAAAAAATCTGCTCTTATCCTTTTTGCTCCTCTGTATGTAATGTGTCTCCTCCTCCCCTCAGGCTACTTCTAACATTTTTTTCTTTCTCAGTGCTTTTAATCAATTCAATTGCAATGTACCTTGGTGTCGTTTTCTTCATGTTTCTTGCATCTGGGTATCATTGAACTTTCTGGATCTGCGGGTTTATGGTTTTCTTCATATTGGGAAATTTGGGGCCTATTATTTCTTTAAATATATTTTCTGCCCCCTCCATTTCCTTCAAGGACTCCTGTTACACATACACAGGCCACCTGAAGGTGTCCAGTAGCTTGCTGTTATTCTTTTCATTTAAAAAAAATCTGCTTTCTCTCTGTGCTTCAAGTTTCTATATTTACGTCAAGTTCACTAATCCTTCTTTCTGCCACAGTGGTAAAAAATCACTATTAATATTTTAGTTAATCCCATCCTGTATATTTTCATCTCAGACACTGTAGTTTTTATCACTAGAAATTCAACTTGCTCCTTTTATATACCTCCCATATTTTTATTTAACATATTCAATCTTTCTTCTAGTATCTTGAACAGATAGAAAGAATACAGTCATAATACTTTTTAAAATGTCTTTGTCTACTAATTCTATCATCTGTGTCATGTCTGGTTTAGTTTCAATAGATTGGATTTTCTCCTTACTTTAGGTTGTATATACCTGCTTCTCTGCATGCCTGGTAATTTTTTCCCACTGTGGGAACAAGTTTTCCACCACTAAAGGGAAGTTTTTATGAATATTCTGAGTATTGTGCCCAATGACCATGCTGGCTGGTGGGGACAGAAGCTGTTTCTAGGCCTATGTTCCCTCTGGTCTTTTTGGTAGTTACTTTCCATGCCTTGGATAGTTTCCTCTAATGCACACTGTGATCTTTACTCAGCTAAATCCTCAAGGGGGACCCTTTGCAAATCTCCATGACCCTCTCTTTGTGTACCTTTCTCTTTTCCAGTGTTCTGCCCTGCAAAGCTTTAGTTGCCTTGTCCGCCTTGCCATGAGCTCCAAATTCCCAAATCAAGGAGATCACTGAGATCTGCCCGGCATCCTGTTTTGCATCCTGGCTTGGAAATTCTCCCCAGGCAGTAAACTAGGTCAGTTACAGGGTCCACATTTGCTTCCCATCTCTCAGAGATCACGGTCCTTCACTCCCTGTTATCTAGTATCTTGAGAACCACTGCTCCACATATTTCATCTGGTTTTTCTTTAGATGGTAGGGCACATCTAGACTCTTGTTCTGTCTTAGATGGAAGCAGAAGCCTTCCTTTTGTATTTACTTTGTACACAGCCAGAGGGGTTCTCTGATGTTTACAATGGAAAATCTGGCTGAAACTTTACCTTGCCCGTTAATGTGAGGATTAAATGAGAGAACACATGAAAATTCTAAGGACAGTGCCAGCACAGAGCAAGTGTTGAATTAATGTTGATGTACCAGTCAGCTTTTGAGGTACATCAAAACAACTTCTCAGGGGCTAACAGTAACAAACATTTCTAGCTCATATGTCTGCTGGTCTATTGGTCTGCTTAACTCTGTCATGACTCAGCTGTGCGTGGCTCACCTTAAGCATGAGGTTTTCTCATTCTGGGACCCAAGTGGACAGTAGCATCATCCTAGATGGAAGAGCGGGAGGCCAAATAAACCACTGAAATGCATTGAATAGTTCTGTTCTGATGTGGTCTCCATTGTATCCTCTCATCTTCCATTGGCCAAAGCAGGTCAAATGGCCATGCTGAAAATCAATGGGACGCCACTATACTCCATCCGCAGAAAGTCCTGGCGGAGAAAGGATGTATGATTCTCTTACAGAAGAGGGAACTGATAATTGGGAACAATAACATAATTTACCATAGCTAGTGATTGTTATTAACATCCTCTTCTGCAAGTAAATTTCCCTGTACGTTTTGTTCAAAGCAATACTTTGTTAGAAATATTGAGATAAACACATTTCTGGCCATTCACATTTCTTTTATCTTAGGCAGGTATCCGTTCTTCATTTGGTTTGTTATTGCTCAGTGGTTAAATGACTGTTCAAGGTCACACAGCAGATAAGTGGCAGAGGTGGGATTTGAATCCATGTCCGTCTGCTGTGCATTGGGCTTATTTTAGGTATTTAGTGGGATTTTATGTTCCTGGAAAGCAGGGACAACATCATATACTTCTTTTTTTTAATTTAATTTATTTTATTTAGTTTTATTATTTTATTTTGGTATCGTTAATCTACAATTACATGTGCAACGTTACGGTTACTAAACTCCCCACTTCATCAAGTCCCCCCCACATACCCCATTACAGTCACTGTCCATCAGCGTAGTGAGATGCTATAGAATCACTACTTGTCTTCTCTGAGTTGTACAGCCCTTCCCGCACTCCCGCCCCACACACATTATGTCTGCTAATCGTAATGCCCCCTTTTCCCCCTTGTCCCTCCCTTCCCACCCATCCTCCCCACTCCCTTTCCCTTTGGTAACTATTAGTCCGTTCTTGGGTTCTGTGAGTCTGCTGCTGTTTTGTTTCATTCAGTTTTTTTTCTTTCTTCTTATACTCCACGTATGAGTGAAATCATTTGATACTTGTCTTTTTCTCCCTGGATCATTTCACTGAGCATAATACCCTCCAGCTCCATCCATGTTCCTGCGAATATCTGGATTTGTTTTCTTCTTATGGCTGAATAATATTCCATTGTGTATATGTACCACCTCTTCTTTATCCATTCATCTACTGATGGACACTTAGGTTGCTTCCATATCTTGGCTATTGTAAAAAGTGCTGGAATAAACATAAGGGTGCATATGTCTTTTTCAAACTGGGCTGCTGCATTCTTAGGGTAAATTCCTAGGAGTGGAATTCCTGGGTCAAATGGAATTTCTATTTTGAGTTTTTTGAGGAACCTCCATACTGCTTTCCACAATGGTTGAACTAATTTGCATTCCCACCAGCAGTGTAGGAGGGTTCCCTTTTCTCCACATCCTCGCCAACATTTGTTGTTGTTTGTGTTTTGGATGTTGGCCATCCTCACTGGTGTGAGGTGATATCTCATTGTGGTTTTAATCTGCATTTCTCTGATGATTAGTGATGTGGAGCATCTTTTCATGTGCCTGTTGGCCATCTGAATTTCTTCTTTGGAGAAGTGTCTATTCATGTCCTCTGCCCATTTCTTAATTGGATTATTTGTTTTTTGTTTGTTGAGGTGCATGAGTTCTTTATATATTTTGGATGTCAACCCCTTATTGGATACGTCATTTATGAATATATTCTCCCATACTGTAGGATGTCTTTTTGTTCTACTGATGGTGTCCTTTGCTGTACAGAAGCTTTGCAGCTTGATGTAGTCCCACTTGTTCATTTTTGCTTTTGTTTCCCTTGCCCGGGGAGATATGTTCATGAAGAAGTTGCTCATGTTTATGTCCAAGAGATTTTTCCTATGTTTTTTTCTAAGAGTTTTATGGTTTCATGACTTACATTCAAGTCTTTGATCCACCTTGAGTTTACCTTTGTGTATGGGGCTAGACAGTAGTCCAGTTTCATTCTCTTACATGTAGCTGTCCAGTTTTGCCAACACCAGCTGCTGAAGAGGCTGTCATCTCCCCATTGTATATCCAAGGCTTCTTTATCATATATTAATTGACTATATATGTTTGGGTTAATGTTTGGATTTTCTATTCTGTTCCACTGGTCTGTGGGTCTGTTTTTGTGCCAATACCAAATTGTCTTGATTACTGTGGCTTTGTAGTAGAGCTTGAAGTCAGGGAGTGTAATTCCCCCTGTTTTATTCCTCCTTCTCAGGATTGCTTTGGCTATTCAGGGTCTTTTGTGGTTCCATATGAATTTTAGAATTATTTGTTCCAGTTCATTGAAGAAAGCTGTTGGTAGTTTTGATAGGGATTGCATTGAATCTGTAGATTGCTTTAGGTAGTATAGCCATTTTGACAATATTTATTCTTCTTAGCCAAGAGCATGGGATGCATTTCCATTTGTTAGTGTCCTCTTTAATTTCTCTTAGGAGTGTCTTGTAGTTTTCAGAGTACAGGTCTTTCACTTCCTTCGTTAGGTTTATTCCTAGGTATTTTATTCTTTTGATGCAATTGTGAATGGAATTGTTTTTCTGATTTCTCTTTCTGTTAGTTCATCATTAGTGTATAGGAAAGCAACTGATTTCTGTGTGTTAATTTTATATCCTGCAACTTTGCTGAATTCAGATATTAGTTCTAGTAGTTTTGGAGTGGAGTCTTTAGGGTTTTTTATGTACAGTATCATGTCATCTGCAAATAGTGACAATTTGACTTCTTCTTTAGCAATCTGGATGCCTTGTATGTCTTTGTTTTGTCTGATTGCCATGGCTAGGACCTCCAGTACTATGTTGAATAACAGTGGAGAGAGTGGGCATCCCTGTCTTGTTCCCGATCTTAGATGAAAAGCTTTCAGCTTCTTGCTGTTAAGTATGATGTTAGCGGTGGGTTTGTCATATATGGCCTTTATGATGTTGAGGTACTTGCCCTCTATATTCATTTTGTTGAGAGTTTTTATCATGAATGGATGCTGAATTTTGTCAAATGCTTTTTCAGCATCTATGGAGATGATCGTGTGATTTTTGTCCTTCTTCTTGTTGATGTGGTGGATGATGTTGATGGATTTTGAATGTTATACCATTCTTGCATCCCTGAGATGACTCCCGCTTGATCATGGTGTATGATCCTCTTGATGTATTTTTGAATTCGGTTTGCTAATATTTTGTTGAGTATTTTTGCATCTATGTTCCTCAGGGATATTGGTCTGTAATTTTCTTTTTTGGTGAGGTCTTTTCCAGGTTTTGGTATTAGAGTGGTGCTGGCTTCATAGAATGAGTTTGGAAGTATTCCCTCCTCTTCTATTTTTTGGAAAACTTTAAGGAGAATCGGTGTTATTTCTTCTCTATATGTCTGATAAAATTCAGCAGTGAATCCATCTGGTCCCGGGATTTTTGTTCTTGGGTAGTTTTCTGATTACTGACTCAGTTTCATTGCTGGTAATTAGTCTGTTTAGGTTTTCTGTTTCTTCCTTGGTTAGTCTTGGAAGGTTGTATTTTTCTAAGAAGTTGTCCGTTTCTTCTAGGTTTTTGAGTTTGTTAGCATATAGATTGTCAAAGTATTCTCTAATAATTCTTTGTTTTTCTGTGGGATCCATCGTGATTTTTCCTTTCTTATTTCTGATTCTGTTTATGTGTGTAGATTCTCTTTTTCTCTTAATAAGTCTGGCTAGAGGTTTATCGATTTTGTTTATTTTTTCAAGAACCAGCTCTTGGTTTCATTAATTTTTTCTATTGTTTTATTCTTCTCAATTTTATTTATTTTTTCTCTGATCTTTATTATGTCCCTCCTTCTGGTGACTTTGGGCCTCATTTGTTCTTTTTTTCCTATTTTCAATAATTGTGACTTTAGACTATTCATTTGGGATTGTTCTTCCTTCCTTAAATAGGCCTGGATTGCAATACGTTTTCCTCTTAGAGTTGCCTTTGCTGCGTCCCACAGAAGTTGGGGCTTTGTGCTGTTGTTGTCATTTGTCTCCATACATTGTTTGATCTCTGTTTTAATTTCGTCGTTGATCTATTGATTATTTAGGAGCATGTTGTTAAGCCTCCATGTATTTGTGAGCCTTTTTGTTTTCTTTCTAAAATTTATTTCTAGTTTTATACTTTGTGATCTGAGAAGTTGGTTGGTAGAATTTCAATATTTTTGACTTTACTGAGGTTCTTTTTGTGGCCTAGTATGTGGTCTATTCTGGAAAATGTTCCATGTGCACTTGAGAAGAATGTGTATCCTGTTGCTTTTGGGTGTAGAGTTCTGTAGATGTCTGTTAGATCCATCTGTTCTAGTTTGTTGTTCGGTGCCTCAGTGTCTACTTATTTTCTGTCTGGTTGATCTGTCCTTTGGAGTGAGTGGTGTGTTGAAGTCTCCTAAAATGAGTGCATTGCTTTCTATTTTCTCCTTTAATTCTGTTAGTATTTGTTTCACATATGCCAGCTCCCCTGTGTTGGGTGCATATATATTTATAATGGTTATATCCTCTTGTTGGACTGACCCCTTTATCATTGTGTAATGTCCTTCTCTTTCTCTTGCTACTTTCTTTGTTTTGAAGTCTATTTTGTCTGATACAAGTACTGGAACATCTGGTTTTTTCTCCCTATTGTTTGCATGAAATATCTTTTTCCATCCCTTCACTTTTAGTCTGTGTATATCTTTGGGTTTGAGGTGAGTTTCTTGTAAGCAGCATATAGATGGGTCTTGCTTTTTTATCCATTCTATTACTCTGCGTCTTTTGATTGGTGCATTCTGTCCATTTACATTTACGGTGATTATCGATAGATATGTACTAATTGCCATTGCTGGCTTTAGATTTGCGGTTACCAAAGGTTCAAGGGTAGCTTCTTCACTATGTAACAGTCTACCTTAACTCTCTTGTTAAGCTATTATAAACACAGTCTGATGATTCTTTATTTCTCTACTTTCTTATTCTTCCTCCTCCATTCTTTATATTTTAGGAGTTTTACTCTTTACGGTTTTGTGTTTCCTTTGAGTATTTTTGTGGATAGTTGATTTTATTTTTTTCCTTTAGTTGGTATTTGGGTGGTCTGCTTTCTTTGCTGTGATTTTATTTTCTCTTGTGACATCTTTTTAGCCTTAGGAGTGCTTCCATCTAGAGCAGTCCCTTTAAGATATCCTGTAGAGGTATTTTGTAGGAGGCAAATTCCCTCAACTTTCACTTGTCAGTGAATTGTTTAATCCCTCTCTCAAATTTAAATGATAATTGTGTTGGATACAGTATTCTTGGTTCAAGGCCCTTCTGTTTCATGCATTAAATATATCATGCCATTCTCTTCTGGCCTGTAAGGTTTCTGTTGAGATGTCTGATAATAGTATGATGGGTTTTCCTTTGAAGGTGATTTTTTTCTCTCTCTCTGGCTGCCTTTAATACTCTGTCCTTATCTTTGATCTTTGCCATTTTAATTATTCTGTGTCTTGGTGTTGTCTTCCTTGGGTCCCTTGTGTTGGGAGATCTGTGGGCTTCCGTGGTCTGAGAAACTATTTCCTTTCCCAGCTTAGGGAAGTTTTCCTCAATTATGTCTTCAAGGACACTTTCTATCCCTTTTTCTCTCTCTTCTTCCTCTGGTACTCCTATAATGCGAATGTTGTTCCGTTTGGATTGGTCACCCAGTTTTCTCAATATTATTTCATTCGTAGAGATCCTTTTATCTCTCTCTGCCTCAGCTTCTCTGTATTCCTGTTCTCTGATTTCTATTCCATTTACTGGCTCTTGCACCTCATCCAGTCTGCTCTTGAATCCATCAATCGATTGTTTCATTTCTGTAATGTCCCTCCTGACTTCCTCCCTTAGCTCTTGCATATTTCTTTGTAGGTCCATCAGCATGGTTATGACTTTAATTCTGAATTCTTTTTCAGGAAGATTGTTTAAATCTATCCCACCAGATCTTCTCTCTGGGGTTGTGTGGGTTATCTTTGACTGGACCATATTCTTCTGTTTTTACATGGTGATAGAAGTGGTCGCAGGCAGGTGCCACGTGAGTCAGCTGGGAGAACACAGTCCCTTCCTGCTTGTTGTTCTCCTTGCCCTTCTCCACAGCCTGTGCTGTTTACCTGCAGACCTGGAGGCAGTCTCTGGGATAATCCCCTGAGCTGCCGTGTGCGGGGCCACCCTCAGGCTAACCTAGACCACTGTGGGGGTTTTCTGTCACGCCAGGTGTGTTCTGCTACCCTTGACCTGCTCTGCCTTCCAGACCTGCTCTGGCTCCCACGGCCCTTCCTGGTTAGCTGCACGCCAGCGGTGAGGAGATTCTGTGTGGTTGCTGTGGGCAGGGCCGCTTTCCCGCTGATCCGCAGCTGTCACGGATCAACTGGACCGTTTGTGGCGCCAGCCGGGGGGAACAAATGGCAGGCTGCTTATCACCATGCAGGTCTTCATCGGGGTTGCTTTACCCGGCAGCCCATTAGGGGGCCTGAAATACCTCAAGATTCCCAGCTTGCTGGGCTGAGTGCGCTGGGACGATTTCGTTCTGCTATTGGGCCCTTGTCTCTTTAAGACTTTTAAAAAAGTGCCTGCTTTTCTTTTGTCCCAGGGGAGCCAGCAGTGGGGACCCGCTTGCAGTCTCCATCTCAGATCCTGCCCTTCTGTTTCTCTAATCTCCAGTACACCATGCGATGTGTGTGGGTGCTCCCGGTGCAGATCACCAGGGCTGGTTATTCAGCAGTCCTGTGCTTCCACTCCCTCCCCACTCTGACTCTTTTCCTCCTGGGGAGAGTGCTCGGGTCCCGCCAGGTCACGGCTTTGTATCTTACCCTGTTCGTGAGGCGCTGAGTTCTCGCAGATGTAGATGTAGCCTGGCTGTTGTACTCTATCTTCTGGTCTTTCTTTTAGGAATAGTTGTATTTGTTGTATTTTCACAAACATATATGGTTCTTGGAGGAGATTTCCACCACTGCCATATTCCCAGAATCCTCCACCCTTATACTTCTTTTTATCATGCACAAAATCCAACATAGAGACTGAGACCTGGATAGGTGTTCAAAAACATTATTAACTCTTCTTTCTAAAGAGAGAAGCAGGTGATTTAGTGTTCCTTGAGTCCTGAAAGACATACTGGGTATGATGTTGGGAGAACTGCTGTTCCCTTGGCTCTCGCTCCTCTGATGACCTAGTCCTCACAGCTGGCTGGTGGGAGATGAGGCTGAGGCCACAGTGTGGCTGAGAGGATATGCAGATAAACAGGGCTTTGTCGGGACGTGGAGGTAAGTCCATGAGGGCTGCAGAGAAGGGACTCTCTCTTAATGTGCGTCTCTGTGCTCGGCTTTCATCATTCATCATCTCATTAAAAGCACAAAGTATCTTATGGGGTCAGGATTTCTTAGCCCCATTTAACAACCTAGCATCATGCAGCACTAAGTAGCACAGCAGGAATTTGAATACAGCTCTGGCTGTCTCCAAAGCCCCAACTGCTGCCTCTCCACCCCACTACTGACATGGAGAGCACCCCGTTTGCTGAGAGGAAGCCAGGGCACGCTGGCTGAGGGTGGCTGGCCTCCAGCACGTGGGGAGTTGATAGCTCAGGCCACACGCCACCAGTGAAATGGAATGACCCCCACTCCACGCTACCTGATCTGTTGCCACTAGAGACTCTTTTATCAGTTATTACCTGTGTGGTAGTCAAGCATTCCATCTTTGTCACTGAATCCTCTTACTATGTGCCTGACATAGTTTCTCATTCCCACTGAAGATAAAGTGGTTTAAGATGACAACTGCAATTATAATGTCATCTATTAAAAAGATCCGGGATTCCTGTAGCATGTAATTGTCTATTAAAGAAAAGCATGTTATTGGCCAAAACCAGTAGCAGTAAATTAGAGATAACTGATTGGAAGTAAATTGTGAAAAATTCTCTGAGCAAAATCATGGACAGGTTCACACCCCTTCTCCTAAAGCTAGTGACCTGTGTGAGGTTCAGAGAGGTTTATAACGTGTTCAAAGTCACACAGCTAGTATTCTGATGCTGCAGAACGCACATTTAAAATGTATTATCCAGGAAGCTGATACAGACTAGAGTCTGCACGATTCTAGAAGGGCTCAGCTGATTTCATGGGCAACATGCCCCAGCAGATTTCCCTGGCTCAGAATTTTGTCATATTTCCCCTGGACCTGGGCAGTCTAGTCTCCTCTCCCTTACCTGACTCCTTCCCCCACAGTGTTCTCCAAACAACACCCAGAGTGATTGTGGAAATTATTGCTCTGCTGAAAAGTCTCCCCGGTCCCTTTTACATTACCAGGATGTAGTTTCAGTCCAGTAGCAATATACCTAGCCTCAGGGCCGAAACCTGACAGGTTTCAGGCATTCCTGCAAACAGCATAAATAAATAAATAACTCTTGTATTTTACTTAATAGAATTGGTTTTACTCTATAGTAGTAGTTTAATACTGTGTTTTACTCTATAGCAGTATTTTACTATTGTAAGTATTTTACTCTACAGTAGTAGAAGAATTCTGAAACATTTTCTATGTTTTTAGGTCTGTACAAATAAATGAATATACTAATGTTGTGGGGAATCAGAGTTCCTACGCTGGGAAAAAGGAGATACAGCCATGAAACTGGGCAAAGCAAGCAAAACCCTGAGGCTGGAATTAGAGATATCAGTATTTCTAGCTTTGTCCACACAGGGCCTAGAAGCACTGCGTGACTGTGTGAGCACATTCTAGCGCACAATTCTTGGTCTCTAAAGAAGTATTCTGTGCTAAAAGGAACCTTGAATAAGTGGCTTATTCAAGGACTGGGGCAGGGCAAGTTCAAGATGAATCTGGAACAATGGACTGTGACAGGAAATAAGAAATATTAGGAATACATCAAAAGCACACAGGAGATGCCTGAAGGCAGCAAGCATCCAAATATAGGACAGTAATTGATAATAACCAATTGAGCTTAATAAGAAGCATAAGTCCATCAAAGGGAAAGGGACTGGGGAAGATGGGTGGGGAGGGAGGGATAAGAGGGAAAAAGGGGCATTACGATTAGCAGATATAATGTTGGGGGGGGCGCAGGGAGGGCTGTACAACTCAGAGAAGACAAGTAGTGACTCTATAGCATCTCACTATGCTGATGGACAGTGACTATAATGGGGTTGGTGGGGGGACCTGATGAAGGGAGTAGTTTAATAATCATTATATTGCACATGTAATTGTAGATTAATGATACCAAAATAAATAATAAAAAAAAGATTGCATAAGTCCGTACGGATACATATGTGCATGCTGAAAGGACCACTCTTGCTTAGTGTAGAATGGCAACTAACAAATGCAGAAGAAATGACAATATTAGAAAACCAACATTTCGCTATCACCTTAGTAAGAGAGCCAGGCAAGAATCATCGAGGGATGCTCAGTCATGTGGGCACCAGTCTACTGAGGAACAAGGTATTTACAGTCTCAGTGAGTCTCTCCACAAAAATAATTATTAATTAGGAAAGGAAAACTAGAAATTTGGCAGGCACTGTTTTAACAAAATGATCAAAGTTAACATCACCAGTAACGGGACAAATCAGTATCATTGCCTCTTGATATGTGGCCCTGAGAAGAACACGTCATTTCTGTGGTATTCTGGCCAAAAGAACATAACCTAAAACTAATAATGAGAAAATATCAGACAAGCCCAAAGTGAGGTACAGAACAACTGGCTTGACTGTGCCCTTAAAAACACACAATAAAATCTATAAATTTGTATATGTACAAAAACATAGAATGTTAATAGAAATATAAATTACCCTTTTTTATACTTAAGGGAGAACAAAGTGGGATCTTGGTGGTTTTAATTCTTCTTTCTCCTGTTGGAGACCCTTGCTGTTTTGGAGGGTGGGTTGGGAGAAGCACTGGGCCTTAGGTGGAGTGGGGGCATCCCTGCGTGTGTTGTGGGACGTCCAAAGGGCTGAGCTGGCTTCTTTCCAGCAGCTTGCTTTCTTTCATTTGTGCACGTGTTTTTCTCTCCTCGGTCATCCCTCCTGCCCCAGCCTGTGGCCACCTCCTTGTCTTCCCCTTCCTCCCCCTTCCTGGAGCCATCGCATCAGCTGCCCACTCTTTGGCCTTCTCTAAGGGGAGACCCTGCACCTCTGGGCAGCCAGCTGGAACAGGCGGCGGGGCTTGCAGGCATGGGACAAGAACAGCGCCTGCACACTCTTCACACTTATAAAAGGTCCCCCCGTATCTGTTATCTCACTTAAGACTCAGAACTGCCTTGACAGTGGTATGAGTAATATCCTGCCTTTACAAGGAAGGAGACTCAGGGGCAGAGGGCTCCCCCCACGCCCCCGTCCCCCCAGCCCGGCCCATCAGTGAGCAAGCAAGGATAGGGCCTCGCCCGCGGGAAGCTCGGCTCCTGCCAGGAGACCCAGGAGAGCTGAAACGAACAAACGAACATATCTGAAGATGTTGGTCAAAGGGCAAAAACTCTCAGATATAAAATGAATAAATTCTAGGGACCTAATGTGCAACATGGTGACTATAATTAACAATATCATATTGTAAAATTGTTATTAAGAAATTAGATCTTAAATGTCATCACCACACCAAAAAAAGAGGTGATTATGAAGGAGAATGGACATGTTAGCTAATCTTACTGCAGTTAATTGTTTCGCACTATACACGTGTATCAAATCATTCACATTGGAACCTTAAACTTACATAGGTTATATGTCAATATCTCAATAAAGCTGGGGAAAATAAAGAAAAAAATCCAGAGTCTTTGCAAGAAATTATATGAGAGACAGGCATCCTTAATGAATGCCACCTAAACACATTGTATGGGTGGATGTCCAAAAAGAAGGGAAAAGGAGGCTAGTTCCCAGAAGACAGAATTAACTTTCCATCAAACTTCTCATAAATCCAGAAGCACTGTGCCTCTAGGCTGGGTCAGTCCCCACACAAACTCAAAACCAGACCTGCTGAGGAAACAGTGCCGAGTCCTGGATGAGCAGCAAGAGAGTCTGGACGTCTGTGCCTCTCTGCGGCCATCCCTGCCGGCTGTCCCCCTCATTCCTGTCCACAAAGACCCCTCCCCCGTCCATGTCGCCAGCAAGGGCCTGCCTGAGGCACAGGCCATCTGGGCTTGGCTGCGAAGAGAGAGGCTGCTGGGCGGACACAAAGCAGAGGCCTGACCCAGGCCCCAGAAGGCATCAGGCATTGTTGTGCGGGAGGCCCTGAAGGGCCCTGAGGCCGGGGGAGGGGAGCGGGCTGGGCTCAGACGGCCGGCCTCACTGCAGGCCAGACAGATGGCGACAAGGGGGCACACAGAAGAAGGTGTGGGGGACTGCCATTTGCCCCTGTCTGTGTGAACTGGGACCCAACCAGTTTCTTCATTTAAAGTTCATAGCCAGATCCTAACTCATGTTTTCCAGATGAAGAAAGTGGGTCTAAGAAATGTTTGTCTAAGGTCACACATCAGGATTTCAATCAAGCAGTCTGTTTTCAAAGCCTGTGTTCTTCATCTCCTCCACCGGATTCTTCCTACATGGTAAATATCTCATCTTTGGCCACAGAGCACCTCTTCAAGCTGGACTCTGCAGGAGCCAGGCGATCCTAACAGCGGCCTCATTTTCTGGCACGAGATGTACCCGGCTCATCCTGTTCTTATCCTGCCCCGGCCCTGGAGTCAGTCTTTTTCCCAAGGAGCCCTGGTCCCTTTGGGTGGGAAAGGGCTTAAAAAAGCACAGTCATTGTCAAAGCCCTTCCCCTGTGGAAGTGAGGCAGACAAGCAGTTCCCACAATCACTGGTCAGATCTTTTCTGGTGCAGCCAAGGGAGACAGATGCTGCAGAGCGACCTCACCGCATTCAAGATTTTGGCCTCTGGCTGGCCCTGCCGGAAAGGACCGTGGAGAAAAGCCCAGAAAACCCAAGTCCAGCTGTCTTCGCATCCTTCCCGCAGAGCAGTTGGCCAAGTGCTGACAGGTGTGAGGCGGCATTTTCCTGGAGACCTGCTTCCTCTGTCCACCGAGCTGATATCTGAAACAAAGTGTGCCTGGCTTCCTCACAAAGGACCCGGTGGTGCTACTACTAAGTGTGTGATTGTGCACGTGTGGGAGGAGGAGAGGGGCACGTTCCTGAACATCCTTTCCAAGCAATCTAAACCTCACAAACACCTTAGGAGCTAAGTCCATCCCCACTGTGCAGATGAGGACAAGTAGGCTCAAAGGGGTTACGTCCATGGGGTCAAGGTCACCACGTAATAAGTAAGTGGGTAGGCTATGGTGTGACCTGGGGATCTGGGATTCACAGTCATGAAGCTCCCTAGGCCTTGGGAGGAGGTAGTTCTTCTATATTATTAAAAACACCAGCAGCAGCAACTGAAATTGCTAAATGCCACCCCAAACCAACATCCATTCTCCCTTTTGTTCTTATGATCAGAATTCTGATTTTTGTGCTGGAGAACAATGTGCGCAAGTGAAAGACTACAGTTCCCAGCCTCCCTCACGGTGAGGGGCACTGCTGAGATGTAAGCAAAAGTTACCGGATGGGACTTCTGGGTAAGCTCCTTATGGGGGACAGACAGCTGCAGGGGACCCCTCTGCAGCCCTCCTCTCCATCCTAGCTTCCTGCTTATGTTGCAGCCAAGATGACTGGAGCTCCAGAGTCATCTTGGATCATAATATAGCTCTCAAAACGGAAGCCTGGCACTAAGGTTAAGGAAACAGAAAGACAGGAGGAGACCGGGTCCCTGATAACCGAGGAACGGCAGTGCCAGGCTGGACTGCATGTGACCACGATGCTGTCCTTGATCAAACTCTAACCAGGTTCCCCCGAACTCTTCTCCACTAAGTCCTGGGTTTTGAGCTTCCATGTTCCTCTCTGCATTGTCCAATTTTAGCAAGAATCCTGCTAAGTCAGTTTAGCCAGAATCTCTCTGTCCATCCTCAGTATCTGATCACTGCTGTCATCTGGTCAGCCTCCTCATCCTCTGCCATCCTCCGTGTGATGTCTGATCACCCGGGCCTGCCCTCAGCAAGGGTCCTGCTAGGTCAGTTTGACCAGTATCCTCCTTTACCCCAGATGTTTGCTCCTAGTGGTTTTCTACCTACTGACCCACCCTTGCTCTTGGCTATACCTTCCCACTTGACCTTGTAGTCAGGGATGAGTCTGATCTCTCTCCCCTACAACAAACCCCACTGAGAAGCCTCCCTCTCCCCACAAAGCAGACGGTTTCCTTTTCATCTTTAATAAGTGTCATGCATCATTTTTTCATTGACACCTGTCTTTGGACTTTGTTTATGGAAGAAACAGAATTTTGTCTTGGTTAAGCCTTTTATTTAGGTATTTTGTTCAGGGCAAATGAGCCTAATTCAAATAAATACAAACAACCACATTAAAAGCAGATGCAGTGCAGAATCCTGTATCTTTAGTGATGCCCTAGTTGGGAGCCTATCAGCCTTCCTAATAAAATTTTCCCTTTGAATGTCAAATATTTTGCCAAGTTGTCTTTATCATCTTGATATATTATAATTCACATATAATATATCCAAATCAATATAATGTCCCAATTCTAATATAAAGGAGAAATAAAAAGAAAGCGATTTGCAAAAAATATGTACTTCAGTATTTAAATGCTTGGGCACAATTACACCAGCAGACAAAATGAAGTAGTCAGATGCCAGTACCTATACATAAAATCACCATCCAAGTGATAGCTTCCGATGCAGGCTGATGGGAGTGTTACTCAAATACAGGAGTGGTATTTTCATTGATGTGACTTTCTGAAATGGCAAACAGCTCTCAGTATATCTTCAGTCATAATGAAACAAAGCATAATCTTACCTTGATTTATGCAGCTAGCTGCATTTCTCAAAAACATGATATTAAAGCCACACAAAAATACTTTGTGTGTCTATATATATGGAGTTCTAGGGTGAGCTAATTATGAGGTTTTTCATCTACATTGATTTCTGTTAGGACACTGAGAATGTGTGCAGGGTGCAGGGCAGCTTTGTTGTATGAGCCTGTCCCACATGTTGCAGGGGACAATGCACCCCTGGCACACCCTCCGCACTCTTCTGTCATCTTGAGCACTGCTCAAACTTCCAAAGCGCCCCCTTATGTGTGGTACTGTCCTCACCGGAAATTTCGGCAGATTGCAGGTCTCTAGAAGGCAAACACCAAGCCTGCAGCTCTGGAATGCAAAAGCAAAATGGCTACAGTGAGAGCAGGCTCTTCCACTTCATGCTCCTTCTGGACCCCAAGCGTGACTCCGGAGGGTGGGTATCACTGTCCCCAGGTGCCAGGTGGAGAAGCAGAAAACACTGGGAAATCACGGAGGCTACAAAAGCCATGCCTTAGCCCCTCAACAACTTAAATTCCAAATCTCTAAGAGATCTAATGAAGAATAAGGAAGTATAACCATCAACACAGCTCTAGCTTATATACAAATACCTAGCCGATGCTGCACGTTTCTCATAAAACACTTCAATAAACTTGGTTTGGCTAATGAATCCTTGGATGATATGAAATTATAATCTAGTGATGTTTTGCTTGCCTTGTAAGAATAAAGAGAAAACCCCCTTGTGGCAGATTTTCACTAACAACCACTCAACCTGAAATGCAGCACGGATGAGCTGGGAGCTCTCTTTAGACTCACAGCCCTACAGCCAGTCCTTGGCTGATAGTCAGTGGCAAGAAGGAACTTGCGGGAGTTCCTAAGAATAGTGACATGAAAAGAATCAATATGAAATGCAGAAACACTCATATTTCTTCTAGAAAAAAGCTGACCGACTTTTTCATCTTTTACCATCCGCTTGGCTTCGCAGAACTCTGGGCATGCTGACTGTATGTGGTGATTTCTGTCCTTCCCTTGGTAGGCATGGCGCGAGCACTCAATTTACTGGCATAGTCCCTCTCATTGTTTTCATATGTAGCTTTCATTTTAAATTAAAGAAAAATACTTTCTTCACCAATTCTTCCCTTTGCAGCACAAGTTTTTGCTTTTTTTTCTTAAAACAGTGAAGGTTGAGGCTAGCAGAAGTTTCTAGAGGCATAGATCAAGCAGTTAAAGGGTTTAAATGAAGGTGCAGTTGATAGCTTTCCTCGGACTAGGCAAAAGGCAGGGCTGCAAAGGATACTGCATTGGCTGTCCACCGTGTTGCAGGCCTTCTCACAACGTTTATCAAATTCAATGCTCGCAGCAGCCCTGTTGGGGCAGGTATCATAATTCTCATTTTATAGATGGGAAAAATAAGAGAAGACTCGCTCAAGTTCCCAGAACAGTGCCAGACTCAGAATTTGAATCCAGATCTGTCTGAACGAGGAAACCGTGGTGATTCTATGACTTCCTTCAATCATTACCTATGTGAACAGGCTGCCCTCCTCTACCCTCCCTCAGACAGGGACATCACTGCCCCGTCAGGAACAACCGTGTGGCGCTGTGAGCTGGACTTTCTGTCCTTAGGATTTTTGTCAGTCCCCAAATCTGCAACCCCAGGGGCACACTTAGAAGAGCAAATTCTACCTACAAAGTCCTTGGGACAGCAGCTCCCTCTGCTAGTTCTGTCTCACAAATTAATTGAATACAATCATATTGGTCTTTCACTCTAAACAATGAAAAACTGTTAAGGAAGTTTTAAATTCCAGCAAGCTCTGCCAGAATTTCTCTAACTCAGTAAACATTTGCTGCATGTGAACAAACGAATAAACAAGAAAATTGATGAATGTCTTCTATGCTTCCATAGACTGAGAACATGTTCTCAGTGATGGGGACCGAGGGAGCTGCTGCAGCCCGCCTCCTGCACGCGTTGGCGTCCCACCTGCTTTAAAGCGAGCCCTCTGGGAACAAAGAGGAAACTGTACCATTAAACACAATATTACTTTAAATCCTTGATTTCCTGTACGACCTAGCAAAGTGTCTACTCTAATGCCCACTCAAGTCAGCATGAAATCCCATCCCCAGAGGGCAGAGGGCCAGAGGGAGATAGAAGATGGCATTTATCACAGCTGTGATTGGAATCAGAATCAGATCGTCTTAAAGATACAATGTCAATACTCTGCAGTCTATTCCCCTGTGGGGTTGCGAATCTGGGAGCACCTAGCTGCTGTTTTCAACTTTATAATACCATTCTGGCTAAATTATACCATTAAATCATAAAATTATTAATATGCAGCCCACATTTGCACATACACAGCCGTACCAAATAAAGAACAAGTACCTAGTAGTGAATACATTTGTTCAAATTACATTTAATTTGCCCTCTATCATCACAGAAGCCTATAAAACCATTCTTCATTTCCCTCCATGTTTTAATGTTTGTAATTTATCAGGCCCTTAGGCATCTCCCAGATTTTCCTAAAATGTTAATGTAATGAACCTTTGGGGTGCTCCTCTGTGGGTGGGTGCTGTTTCCAGGTTCCGGGGGTCCCGGGGGCCAGCTCTCAGGCTCAGAGGGAAAGAACCCGCTGCAGAATCAGGGAGACAATGCTACAGGCCCCACAGTAGCTGCCTGGCGCCCCCTAGGGCCTGAATGGGCCAGTTGCCTTATTTCTGTATATCTTAAAATAATTCTTGTTGCTAAAGCCTTTTCAATTAGGAACATATTTCTTGGGGTGGATTTCTTTCTAAACTATTTTTTATGCAAATTAAAATTTGAGTTGCCTTGGCAAATCATTTTCTAGTTGTTTTGGGACAGAATTAACAGCTCTTTAAATGCCTCACAAGACAGTATCTGTGGGCTTCCTTCCCAAAGTGCATGATCACAGTCTAATCATAAGGGTAAAATGAGGCAAACCCAAATTATGGGTTTTGAAAAATCATTTTGAAAAAGAATTGGTAGGTACTTTATTAGTGTCTGCAGAGTGAAAAGCTGAGAGTTGCTCCAGAGTGAAGGAATCTAAAGAGACATGACACCTGAATCCCCTGTGGGGTCTTTTTGCTACAGCAAGGGCATTACTGGGGCAACCAGCACTATGTGAGCTCGCATTGCACATTAAATAATAGTCATTTCATTGTTGCTTTTCCTCAATTTAATAATTCCACTATTGTTATATAAGACAATGTCTTTGATCTCTGAAACTTGCTCTTAATTGAAAAAAAAAACTAAATTAAAAAAATTGAATGTGTATGTAATTTTCACATTGTATTAGTGTCCTATTGGTGTTTTAACAAATTACCACAAACTTAGTGGCTTTAAATAACACAAATTTATTATCTGAGAGTTCCAAAAGTCAGAAGTCTGAAATGGGTCTTACTGGGCTAAAATCAAGGTGTCTGCAGGACTGCATTCCTTTCTGGAGGATCTGGAGGAGAATGTGTTTTCTTGACTTTTTTGGCTTCTAAAAGTTGCCCGCATCACTTGGCCCATGGTGCCCTTTCCTCCTCAAAGCCTCACACGGCAGGCAGGTTGATTCTGTCGTGATGCCATCTCTTTGGTTCTGCCTCCTGCCTCCAACTTCCCTGCTTATAAGGACTTATGTAATTACATTGGATCCACTTGGATAATCCAGAATGAAAGTCAGCTGATTTGCAACCTTAATTTCATCTGCAACCTTCAGGAACTAAGATGTGGATGTCTTTGGGAGCTGCTATTTATCTTAAGACACACACACACACACAAGAAGAGAGAGAAAGAGAGAGAGGAAGCAAATGTGTTAAGATGTTAACAAGTTAATAAATGCAGAGCATATGGAAGTTAATTATAATATTCTTGCAACTTTTTGCATGTTTGAAATTCTTTCCAAATAAAAACGTCAATAATAAAAAAGCACCTTACACTAATACTACATATTTCAAGCAACCACAAATTCACAATCCCTTCTCTGAAATTCAAAAGCTCTGAAAACTGACACTCCTTTGGCTTTTCCTCACTCCTTTGGCTTCAAGGACACCTGAACTGTCATGAGGCTCTTCACAGCCTCAGTTTACTCCGTGACTGTTAATCACGACCCTTCTCTCAGTCCTCACTGTTCCAGCCCCAGGGTGGCCCACCAGCCAGGCTCAGATCCTGAGGAAGAAAGAGGGGCAGGATGCCCTCTGAGAACCCGGACACGAAGGAGCAAATGCCTACACTACGGGACAGAACCAGAAGCATGTTAGTAAACAAGCGGGAAGGCTGATGACAGTGGGAAAATGCTTGGAGGCTTGAGAGCATGTAGCTGCTTTGAGAAAATCAAGTCAATCAATCTGATGGGAAGGGCAGTGGAGGTCGGAGGGCACACAAGGTCAGGCCATAGGAGTGGGCTTCTGAGCACAGGATTACCATGGTAAGGAAACTGTTTTGATCCTGAGGTTCCTGTGGAAAAGCCAGAAGGATTTTTACTATGAAAGAGTTAATAAAGAACACACATACTCAAATAAATGTGGCAGGCAGCTTTTTAAATGGCTGTCAGTGATTCCGACCTCCTGGTGTTGACACTCGTGCGAAATCCCTTCCCCCTGAGTGTGGGCTGGACCTGTGACTTGCTTCTAATCAAGAGAATACGGCAAAAGTAATGGGCTTTCTCTTCCCAGACTAGTTTATAAAGACTAGCTTCCTTCTTGCTCATCTCTTTGGCTTCCTCTTACTCACTCTGAAGCCTGCCGCCCTGATGTGAACTGCGCCATGGAGAGACTCATGAGCTGAGGAATGGGGGGCGGCCTTTGGCCTAGAGCTATAAAGGATTCAGGCCCTCAGTCCAACTACTCCTGAGGGACAGAATGCTGCTGACAATCATACACATGAACTTGGAAGCAGATCCTTGACTGCAGCCCAGCTGATACTTTGCAGCCTCTCAAAGTCCCTGCGATGCAGGACTCAGATCCACAGAAACTGAAATATTTGTTATTCGTTTAGGGGTAATTTGCTGTGCAGGTTATGGAGAAGAAGAAAAAATTTAAAAACCAGCTGACCCACCAGCTGCCTGAAGAAATTGAGCATCGGTTCTTCAAAGCCTCCTGTGCGCTTTTCTCCATCCCCTCCACCCCAACCTCCTTTCTCCCACTGGAGGTAAACCACCACCCAGAATTTTTGTTTATCATTCCAACTGTTGTTTTTTCTTAATCATTTTAACACATGTATGTGTGCCTAAGAAAATTTTGTTGAGGTTTGCTGGTTTTTGAACTTTGTAAAAACAGAATCACACTGCTTCTGTGACTTAGCTTTTCTTCTTCAAAAGTAAGTTCCTGAGATTGAGTCATGTTAACCATGTGGTTCATTCATTTTCACTCACTGCAGTTCTCAATTCTCCTATCCTTGGACGCTTAGAATGTTTTCAGTGTTTTGCTATAGCAACCAGGCTGCTGTGAGCATTCTTGTGCATGACTCTGGAACATGTGAGCCAGAGTTTGTCTGGGGTTATACCTGGGAATGGAAACACCAGCTTACATAAGTATCAGTCTGACTATATACTTATCTTTATGAGTGTGTTGTGTATTTTCATGTTACTAGGTGGCATTCTTCCTTTCAGTTTAAAATTTTAGAGGGCTTGTTAAAACACTGCTGGTGTCACCCCAGAATTTGATTCAGTAGGTCTAAGAAAGTGTCCCAGGGATATGCTGCACTTCTAACAGCCAGGTGAGGCTGCTGTTCTTGGTTCAAAGACGACACTGTGAGTCCCACTGAACTTTGAATTATCTATATCCAAAATATTGGGAAAGAAGAATAAGCATGGAAGAGTGTATAGCCTCTGTGCACATTTCCCTGGCTAGAACATAGTCACATGATCACACATATCTGCAAGGGAGGCTGGAAAATAGGGAGTAGATATTGGCCCAAGAAGTAAAGGAAACATTTTTATGAAGAGCACTGTAACAGCATCCTTTGCAATAAATTAGAAAAAGAAAATAGAATAAACTCAAATAATTTAAAAAGAATTAAATAAGTAAGAATAGGACTTGAACTAAAAATTTAAAATACAATAAAAAGTCAACAAAGCCAAAAATTGGTTCTTTAAGAAGACTAATAATAGATATTTTGGCATATGTAAGTCCTAGAGAAATAGCTAAAAATAAATAAAATGAAGGGGTATAGCTAGTAAGCTAATAGTGAAGATAAAATGGAATACTAAAGTCCAAAGAAGCTAGGAAAGTAAGGGGGAAAAAAATACAACAAATGAAATAATTAGAAAATGAATAGCAATATGGTAGCTTTAAACCTAACCATACTGCTAAGTACATTAAATAGAAGTGGTCTGAACAACTGATTAAAGACTGGATAACAACACAAAACCCAACTGTGTGCTGTTTTTATTTTTTAAAACTTTGAGTTTTGAAATAATATGCTTAAAAAAATTTGCAAAAATAGAACAAAGAGTTTCCATATATTTCCACCCACTTTCCCCCCAAATTAACAAAATTATAAAATTATCAAAACTGGGAAGGTAACACTGTCATGGATAGGAAAAATGGCCATCCTACCTAAAGCAATCTACAGATTCAATGCAATCCCTATCAAAATGCCAATGGCATTCTTCAACGAACTAGAACAAGTAGTTCTAAAATTCATATGGAAACACAAAAGAACCTGAATAGCCAAAGCAATCCTGAGAAGGAAGAATAAAGCGGGGGGAATTACGCTCCCTGACTGCAAGCTCTACTACAAAGCCACAGTAATCAAGACAATTTGGTACTGGTACAAGAACAGACCCATAGATCAATGAAACAGAACAGAGAGTCCAGATATAAACCCAAGCATATATGGTCAATTAATATATGATAAAGGAGCCATGGATATACAGTGGGGAAATGGCAGCTTCTTCAACAACTGGTGTTGGCAAAACTGGACAGCTACATGCAAGAGAATGAAACTGGATTACTGTCTAACCCCATACACAAAAGTAAACTCAAAATGGGTCAAAGACCTGAATGTAAGTCATGAAACCATAAAACTCTTAGAAGAAAGCATAGGCAAAAATCTCTTGAATATAAACATGAGTGACTTATTCCTGAATACATTTCCTCGGGCAAGGAAAACAAAAGCAAAAATGAACAAATTGGACTACATCAAACTAAAAAGCTTCTGTACAGCAAAGGACACCATCAGTAGAACCAAAAGGCATCCTACAGTATGGGAGAATATATTTGTAAACAACATATTCGACAAGGGGTTAACATATAAAATATATAAAGAGCTCATATGCTTCACCACCCAAAAAGAAAATAACCCGATTAAAAAGTGGGTGGAAGACATGAACAGACACTTCTCCAAAGAAGAAATTCACATGGCCAACAGGCACATGAAAAGATGCTCCACATTGCTAATCATCAGGGAAATGCAAATTAAAACCACAATGAGATATCACCTCACACCATATAGGATCGCCAACATCCAAAAGACAAGAAATGACAAATTCTGGCAAGGATGCAGAGAAAGGGGAACCCTTCTACACTGCTGGTGAGAATGTAAATTAGTTCAACCATTGTGGAAAGCAATAAGGAGGTTCCTCAAAAAACTAAAAATAGAAATACCATTTGACCTGGAATTCCACTCCTAGGAATTACCTGAAAGAAAACAAGATCTCAGATTCAAAAAGACATACGTGCCCCTATGTTTATTACAGCACTATTTATAATAGCCAAGATATGGAAGCAACCTAAGTGTCCATCAGTAGATAAATGAATAAAGAAGATGTGGTATATATACACAATGGAATACTATTCAGCCATAAGAAGAAAACAAATCCTACCATTTGCAACAACATGGATGGAGCTAGAAGGTATTATGCTTAATGAAATAAGCCAGGTGGAGAAAGACAAGTACCAAATGATTTCCCTCATTTGTGGAGTATAACAACAAAGCAAAACTGAAGGAACAAAACAGCAGCAGACTCAGAGACTCCAAGAAGGGACTAACAGTTACCAAAGGGAAGGAGTTGGGGAGAGAGAGTAGGGAGGAAGGGAGAAGGGGATTGAGGGATATTATGGCATACATGGTGTGTGTGTGTGGGGGGGTCACAGGGAAGACAGTGCAGCACAGAGAAGGCAAGTAGTGACTCTGTGCCATCTTACTACACTGATGGACAGTGACTGCAGTGGGGTGGGTTGGGGGACTTGATAATATGGGTGAATGTAATAACCACAATGTTTTTCATGCGAAACCTTAAAAAAAAAAAAAGAAACCCATATATAACGATTAAAAAAACCCAAGAATGAAAAGAGGCACACAACAATACCAACAGGATTTGGTGAATGATGTAAAATTGCTTACCCTGTCAATATTAAAACACACAACAGAGCCAAGAATAACACAAATGATATCATAATTGTTAGGACACATTCAACAGATTTAGAGATGAACTGACTTATCACTGGAAGATGAGGGTATGAACATGTTTTAAAGGCAGATACAATATTTTGTATTCAACGTGTATTTAATGTATTCCAAATGGACTTATCAGAGTAAATATTATTAAAAAAGAAAGAGACACTTCCGGGAAGATGGCGGTGTGAGCAGGGCGGCAGAAATCTCCTCCCAACACTATATTTATCTACGAAAACACAGAAAATACATCTATTCCTAAAAAAGAGACGAGAATACACAGGAAAGCGCACAGCGTGCAGCTACACCTGAGAGGACTTGGCACCCCAAGAGGCGGTAAGATATGGAGCCGCGACCCGGTGGGACCCGAGCCCTCCCCCACCCCAGCGCACCGGCGGGAGGACAGGATTCAGAGCCGGGAGGGAGAGGAAGTACACCCTGCGAAGTAGCCAGCCCCTGGTGATCTGCGCGGGGAGCGCTGACCCACATTGCGCAGTGCAGCGGAGATTGGAGAGACAGAGGGGCAAGATCTGAGCGGGGAACGCGCCAGGGTGCTTGCAGCCGGCTCGCGGGAAGGAAAAAAAAAAAGCGCGCGCTTCCTTCAGCGGTCTTAAAGAGACAGGAGCCCAGCGGAGGAGCCGGATCGCCCCAGCACACTCAGCCCAGCAGGCTGGGAGTCCTGGGGAGTTTCAGACGCCTTAGCTGGCGACTGAGGAAGCGTAGCCATACTTAACACTTTTCACTGAGATCAACAGCCTCCTATTCGTTCCCACCCCTGCCAGAGCGATAAAGGGCCCTGCGGAGCGGCACAGTCACAGCTGTGGAATAGTGGGGCAATAGCGCCACCTAGAGCATTCCCACAGAATCTACGTCCGGTGGGCATTTTTTTTGTTTTTTTTGTTTTGTTTTGTTTTCTGTTTTGTTTTTGTTTTTTCTTTTCTTTCTTTTTTTCTTTCTTTCTTTTTTTTCTCTTTTTTTTTCTTCTCTTTTTAAAGTCTTAAAGAGCCCAGCTGACATACGTGGCAACTATCAGTGACCAATTATATAGCCATGAAAAGACAGAGGAATATGGTTCAGACCAAAATCAACCAGACAACCCCAGAGAGGGAGTCTGAAGGGATGGAAATGCACAGCCTCCCTGAAAAAGAATTCAGAATAAAAGTCATAACCATGCTGATGGACCTACAGAGAAATGTGCAAGAGCTGAGGGAGGAAGTGAGGGAACTGAGGAAAGACAATACAGAAATCAGACAAGCGATCGACGGGCTTAACAGCAGAATGGATGAGATGCAAGAGACTGTTAATGGAATAGAAAACAGAGAACAGGAGTACAGAGCAGCTGAGGCAGAGAGAGATAAAAGGATTTCTAGGAATGAAAGAATATTAAGAGAACTGTGTGACCAATCCAAACGGAACACTATTCGCATTATAGGAGTACCAGAGGAAGAAGAGAGAGAAAAAGGGATAGAAAGTGTCTTTGAAGAAATAATTGCTGAAAACTTTCCCTCGCTGGGGAAGGAAGAAGTCTCGCAGTCCACCGAAGCTCATAGATCTCCCAACACCAGGGACCCAAGGAAGACACCAAGACACATAATAATTAAGATGGCAAAGATCAAAGATAAAGAGGGTATTAAAGGCAGCTAGAGAGAGAAAAAAGATCACCTACAAAGGAAAACCCATCAGACTATCATCAGACTTCTCAACAGAAACCTTACAGGCCAGAAGAGAATGGCATGATATATATAACGTTATGAAACAGAAGGGCCTCGAACCAAGAATATTGTATCCAGCACGATTATCATTTAAATATGATGGAGGGATTAAACAATTTCCAGCCAAACGAAAGTTGAGAGAGTTTGCCTCTCATAAACCACCACTACAGGATATCTTAAATGGACTGCTCTAGATGGAAGCACACCTAAGGCTAAAAAGATGTCACCAGAGAAAATAAAATCATAGCAAAGAAAGCAGACCATCCAAATACTAACTAAAGGCAAAGAATAAAACACCTATTATAGAAAGAATGGAGGAGGAGGAATAAGAAGGGAGAGAAAGAAAGAAACATCAGACTGTGTTTACAATAACTTAACAAGAAAGTTAAGTTAGATTGTTAGATAGTAAAGAAGCAACCCTTGAACCCTTGGTAACCACGAATCTAAAGCCAGCAATGGCAATAAGTACATACCTATCAATAATCACCCTAAATGTAAATGGACTGAATGCACCAATCAAAAGACACAGAGTAACAGAATGGATAAAAATGCAAGACCCCTCTATATGCTGCCTACAAGACACTCACCTCAAATCCAAAGATATACACAGACTAAAAGTGAAGGGATGGAAAAAGATATTTCATGCAAACAACAAAGAGAAAAAAGCAGGTGTTGCAGTACTTGTATCAGACAAAATAGACTTCAAAACGAAGAAAGTAGCAAAAGATAAAGAAGGACATTACATAATGATAAAGGGGTCAGTCCAACAAGAAGATATAACCATTATAAATATATATGCACCCAACACAGGAGCGCCAGCATATGTGAGACAAATACTAGCAGAGTTGAAGGAGGAAATAGACAGCAATGCATTCATCTTAGGAGACTTCAACACACCACTCACTCCAGAGGACAGATCAACCAGACAGAAAATAAGTAAAGACACAGAGGCACTGAACAACACACTAGAACAGATGGACCTAACAGACATCTACAGAACTCTACACCCAAAAGCAACAGGATACACATTCTTCTCAAGTGCACATGGAACATTTCCCAGAATAGACCACATACTAGGCCACAAAAAGAACCTCAGTAATTTCAAAAATATTGAAATCCTACCAACCAACTTCTCAGATCACCAAGGTATAAAACTAGAAATAAATTTTAGAAAGAAATCAAAAAGGCTCACAAATACATGGAGACTTAACAACACTCTCCTAATTAATCAATGGGTTAACGACCAAATCAAAACAGAAATCAAAGAATATATGGAGATTAATGACAACAACAACACAAAGCCACAACTTCTGTGGGACGCAGCAAAGGCAGTTCTAAGAGGAAAGTACATTGCAATCCAGGCCCATTTAAAGAAAGAAGAACATTCCCAAATGAATAGTCTAAAGACACAATTACTGAAATTGGAAAAAGAAGAACAAATGAGGCCCAAAGTCACCAGAAGGAGGGACATAATAAAGATTAGAGAAGAAATAAATAAAATTGAGAAGAATAAAACAATAGAAAAATCAATAAAACCAAGAGCTGGTTCTTTGAAAAAATAAACAAAATAGATAAACCCCTAGCCAGACTCATTAAGAGAAAAAGAGAATCTACACACATAAACACAATTAGAAATGAGAAAGGAAAAATCACGACAGACCCCACAGAAATACAAAGAATCATAAGAGAATATTATGAGAATCTCTATGCTAACAAGCTAGAAAACATAGAAGAAATGGACAACTTCTTAGAAAAATACAACCTTCCAAGACTGACCAAGCAAGAAACAGAAAAACTAAACAGACCAATCACCAGCAACGAAATCGAATTGGTAATCAAAAAACTACCCAAGAACAAAACCCCTGGGCCTGATGGATTCACCTCTGAATTCTATCAGACATATAGAGAAGAAATAACACTGATTCTCCTTAAAGTTTTCCAAAAAATAGAAGAGGAGGGAATACTTCCAAACTCATTCTATGAAGCCAGCACCACACTAATACCAAAACCTGGAAAAGACCTCACCCAGAAAGAAAATTACAGACCAATATCCCTGAGGAACGTAGATGCAAAAATACTCAACAAAACATTAGCAAATCGAATTCAAAAATACATCAAGAGGATCATACACCATGATCAAGTGGGATTCATCCCAGGGATGCAAGGATGGTACATTTGAAAATCCAGTAACATCATCCACCACATCAACAAAAAGAAGAACAAAAACCACATGATCATCTCCATAGTTGCTGAAAAAGCATTTGACAAAATTCAGCATCCATTCCTGATTAAAACTCTCAACAAAATGGGTATAGACGGCAAGTACCTCAACATCATAAAGGCTATATATGACAAACCCACAGCTAACATCATACTTAATGGCGAGACACTGAAAGCTTTTCATCTAAGATCGGGAACAAGACAGGGATGCCCACTCTCTCCACTGTTATTCAACATAGTACTGGAGGTCCTAGCCACAGCAATCAGACAAAACAAAGACATACAAGGCATCCAGATTGGTAAAGAAGAAGTCAAATTGTCACTATTTGCAGATGACATGATACTGTACATAAAAAACCCTAAAGATTCCATTCCAAACTACTAGAACTAATATCTGAATTCAGCAAAGTTGCAGGATACAAAATTAACACACAGAAATCTGTTGCTTTCCTATACACTAATGACGAACTAACAGAAAGAGAAATCAGAAAACAATTCCATTCACAATTGCATCAAAAAGAATAAAATACCTAGGAATAAACCTAACGAAGGAAGTGAAAGACCTGTACTCTGAAAACTACAAGACACTCCTAAGCGAAATTAAAGAGGACACTAACAAATGGAAATGCATCCCATGCTCTTGGCTAGGAAGAATCAACATTGTCAAAATGGCTATACTACCTAAAGCAATCTACAGATTCAATGCAATCCCTATCAAACTACCAACAGCTTTCTTCAATGAACTGGAACAAATAATTCTAAAATTCATATGGAACCACAAAAGACCCGAATAGCCAAAGCAATCCTGAGAAGGAGGAATAAAACAGGGGGAATTACACTCCCTGACTTCAAGCTCTACTACAAAGCCACAGTAATCAAGATAATTTGGTATTGGCACAAAAACAGACCCACAGACCAGTGGAACAGAATTGAAAATCCATACATTAACCCAAACATATACAGTCAATTAATATTTGATAAAAGTGCCTTGGATATACAATGGGGAGATGACAGCCTCTTCAGCAGCTGGTGTTGGAAAAACTGGACAGCTACATGTAAGAGAATGAAACTGGACTACTGTCTAGCCCCATACACAAAGGTAAAACTCAAGGTGGATCAAAGACTTGAATGTAAGTCATGAAACCATAAAACTCTTAGAAAAAAACATAGGCAAAAATCTCTTGGACATAAACATGAGCAACTTCTTCATGAACATATCTCCCCGGGCAAGGGAAACAAAAGCAAAAATGAACACGTGGGACTATATCAAGCTGAAAAGCTTCTGTACAGCAAAGGACACCATCAGTAGAACAAAAAGACATCCTACAGTATGGGAGAATATATTCATAAATGATGTATCTGATAAGGGGTTGACATCCAAAATATATAAAGAACTCAT
The DNA here is from genome assembly GCA_032199065.1 of Smutsia gigantea. Classification (NCBI taxonomy): domain Eukaryota; kingdom Metazoa; phylum Chordata; class Mammalia; order Pholidota; family Manidae; genus Smutsia; species Smutsia gigantea. Next base: position 87,257 of record JAVSCE010007656.1, read on the forward strand.
GCACCTTAACAAACAGAAAGCAAATAATCCAATTAAGAAATGGGCAGAGGACATGAATAGACACTTCTCTAAAGAAGAAATTCAGATGGCCAACAGGCACATGAAAAGATGCTCCACATCGGTAATCATCAGAGAAATGCAGATTAAAACCACAATGAGATATCACCTCACACCAGTGAGGATGGCCAACATCCAAAACACAAACAACAACAAATGTTGGCGAGGATGTGGAGAAAAGGGAACCCTCCTACACTGCTGGTGGGACTGCAAATTAGTTCAACCATTGTGGAAAGCAGTATGGAGGTTCCTCAAAAAACTCAAAATAGAAATACCATTTGACCCAGGAATTCCACTCCTAGGAATTTACCCTAAGAATGCAGCAGCCCAGTTTGAAAAAGACAGATGCACCCCTATGTTTATTGCAGCACTATTTACAATAGCCAAGAAATGGAAGCAACCTAAGTGTCCATCAGTAGATGAATGGATAAAGAAGAGGTGGTACATATACACAATGGAATATTATTCAGCCATAAGAAGAAAACAAATCCTACCATTTGCAACAACATGGATGGAGCTAGAGGGTATTATGCTCAGTGAAATAAGCCAAGCCGAAAAAGACAAGTATCAAATGATTTCACTCATATGTGGAGTATAAGAACAAAGAAAAAAACTGAAGGAACAAACAGCAGCAGACTCACAGAACCCAAGAACGGACTAATAGTTACCAAAGGGAAAGGGACTGGGGAAAATGGGCGGGAAGGGAGGGATAAGAGGGAAAAAGGGGCATTACGATTAGCAGATGTAATGTTGGGGGGGCACGGGGAGGGCAGTACAACTCAGAGAAGACAAGTAGTGATTCTATAGCATCTCACTACGCTGATGGACAGTGACTGTAATGGGGTTGGTGGGGGGACCTGATGAAGGGGTAGTTTAATAATCGTAATATTGCACATGTAATTGTAAATTAATGATAATAAAATAAATTATAAAAAATAAAAAATAATATAAAATAAAATAAAAAAGAAAGAGTGATGCTGAAAAAGAAAAAATGCCCAGTATGGTACTGGCATAAAAATAGACACACACACCAATGAAACAGAATTGAGAGCCTAAATACAACTCCTTGTATATATGTTCAACCCACAGTTGACAAGGGAGCCACAAATACTCAATGGGGAAAAGACCGTCTCTTCAGTAAATGGTGTTGGGAAAACTGGACAGGTATATGCCAAAGAATGAAACTAGACCCCTATTTTATGCCACTCCCAAAGATTAAGTTGAAATGATTAGAGTTAAATGTAAGAATGGAACTGTAAAACTTCCAGAAGAAAACATACAGAAAAAGCTCCCTGACAATGGTCTCGGTAATGATTTTTTTTCCCAGAAGACAAATTTAATTAGAATATGCAAAAAATCATTACAGTTACACAAAAGTCAACAGTTACATGATTTGTAGATTGGTAAAAAAAATCATTGGTGATTATTTTTTGGATATGACACCAAAAGCAAAAGTTAATAAGTGGGACTGCATCAAACCAAAATGTTTCTGCTCAGCAAAGAAACAGTGAACAAAATGAAAAGGTAAACTATGGAATAGGAGAGAACATTTGTAAACCATACATCTGATAAGGGGTTTATATCCAAAATATGTAAGGAACTCATATAACTCAATCACAAAAACAAACAAAAAAACAATCTGATTTAAAAATGGGCAGAGGAACTGAATACACATTTTTTCAAAAGAAGACATGTAAACGGCCACCAGGTACATAAAGGATGCTGAGCGTTACTCATCACCAGGGAAATGCAATCAAAATCACAATAAGGTATCACTTCATACCTGTTAGGCTATTATCAAAAAGATAAGAAATAAGTGTTGGTGAGGCTGTGGAGAAAGGGGAACCCTTGTACACTGTTGGTGGGAATGGAAATTGGTGCGGCCACTGTGGAAAGCAGTGTGGAGGTTCCTCAAAGAATTAAAAATAGAACTATCATATGATCCAGCAATTCTACCCTGGGCAGACCTACATCTGAAGGACATGAAATCACCATCTCGGAGAGAAATTCTTACCCCCATCTTCACTGCAGCACTATTCACAATAGCCAAGACATGGAAACAACCTAAGTGGCCATCAATAGATGAATGGATAAAGAAGATGTGAGATATATATAATGAAATATTATTAAATATATATAACTATAAATATATACATATTTAAGTAAATAAATAAATATATAATGACATATTCAGCCATAGAAAAGAAAGAAGTCCTGCCTTTTTTGACAACATGCTAAGTGAAAAACTCAGACAGAGAAAGACAATTACTGTTATGCTCTCACTTACATGTGGAACGTAAAGGAGCTGGTCATAGCAGAGTGGTGGTTGCAGGGACTGGACACAGGGGAAAGGGGAGGCTGTTAGTCAAAGGGTACAAACTGCCAGTTACAAGTTCCGGGGATCTAAAGAACAGGGTGGTGACTATATTTAACAGGACTGTATTATATACTTGAAAGTAGCTGAGAGAGTAGATCTGAAATGCTCTAACGACACATAAACATACACACAAATGGTAATTATGTGAGGGGTTGGAGGTGTTAACTAACCCGATTGTGATAATCATTTCACACATAGTACATAAGCATATTATCATGTTGTACATCTTAAACTTACAGTGTTATATGTCAATTATATCTCAGTAAAGCTGGGGAAACTAATTTGGTAATGGTATGGGGGAAATACAACTAATGGTGCTATTTTCTGAACTGTTTCCCCAAATGATGGAATACTACATACCTACTTACAGCTTCTCTAAGATAGGTAACATTATTTTTTACTTAAAACAAAGCCAAAAAAGTCCTCCATGTGATTCAGATACATGCTGAAGTTTGAGAACCGCAGGCACAGTTAGTAGTAGTGCCTGAGGACTATTACAGCTCAACCAACCTGCTCCACTCTCCAAGATTGTTAAATGAAAGCACCGACAAATGCCTATTAGGTTGAGACATTACGCATATGACTTTCTCAACTAGTGTACCCTAGCCAACTCTAACATAAATGCTTACCTCATTAATTGTCAGTCTTTCCCCTTTTCTAATATATGGACTTAATTTTTTAAATTTTCTCTAAGGATTGCTTAAGCTGAATTCATCAGTTTTGATATCTAAAATTTTTATTATCATTCAGTTCACAGTATTGTCCATATGATTGAGTGGACCCATGGGTTATTTAGCATGTGTGTAAATTTCCAAACTTACATAAGTTCTCCAGTGATCTTGCTGATTTTCAGTTTAGTTGCATTGTGACCAGAGAATATCCTTTGTATGATTTCAATACTTTGAAATTTGATGAGATTGAATCAATTTTTATAAATATTCTGTGTATGCTTGAAAGAGCACACCATTCTGCAGAGGCCAAGTGCAGTGTTCTATACATTTCCATTGGGTCAAGGTTGTAAACCATACTGTTAAAATCTATTTGCTCACTTTTCTTATTTGCTTGTTCTATCAATTTCTAAGAGAAATGTGTTAAAGATTCCCACTATTACTGTGGATTTGTCTGTTTCTTCTTGTGGTTCTTTCCATTTTGGCTCTATACAATGAGGAAATATTATTAGGTTATATGAACATTTTATATCATTTTATCTTCAGTGAAACAAACCTTTAATCTTGTGGTGACCGAATTTCCTGAATTCTAATATTTTCTTGCCTTAAAGTCTGTTTTCTCTGGTAGTACACCTGTTTTCCTTCGGGTAATATTTTCATGTCTTACCCTTTTTCAGAAATCCTTTTATTTTCAATGTTAATATGTCCTTATGGTTGACCCATGTTTCTTGCAGTGGTTTTTGTTTTTGAATCCAGTCTTCTACCTTTAAACTGGAGCATTTAGTCCATTTCCACTTAATATAACTACTGATATATTTGAATTTAAAACTCTTATTATTTCTTGCTGTTTGCCCCTCCTTTCTGGCCTCCATTTTAGCTGATTTTGAAAAGAATCACCTCATGTTTTCTCCTTTACTAGTGTGGAAGTGGTGCTGTTTCTGTTCTTTCTTTGGTTATCCTACATGCTACAATTTATACTTTACAAAATTTAAAATGAATCAAAATCTTCATCCTCCTCCTGGATAAATAAGGTTCATAGAACACTTTAATTCCATTTATCAGCCTCCCCACTTTCATAAAATTGTAACGAGCTGTATTTTTCTCTCGTTTTGTTTTTTAAAATCCCATTATTACCCTTTTATATTACCTTTTGCATTTGCCTATCTTACTACTTTTTTCCCATTTTTTTCCCCTGCGTCTTAGGCCTTCTGATACACATTCCTTCTGCTTAAAGTTTATCTTTTGGGATTTCCTTTGGTGAGCTTCTGCTAATGCTAATAGCAAACTCCTAGTTTTAATTTTTTAAATTTATTTATTCCATCCTCATTCCGGAAATATTCTTACTAGGTGAAAAATCCTAGTTTGGCAGTACATTGGGAGAGATGGTTCCATTGTCTTCTGAAGGTTGATTTGTGAGGTTAGCTGCCACTGTTTGAAGGTTCTGTTAGAAAAACTGAATGCTTTATCCCCAGATTTTCTCCTTACCTTTGGTTATCTAGTTTCATGATCCTGTGTCTACATATGGGTTCATTTTCTATTTATTCTGTTAGGGGTTATCTGGGATTCTGTATCTGAGTTGCGTTCTTCACATGTTTTAGAAAGTTCTTGGCCTCTCCAGCAGCAGATGAGCTCTATTATCCACTCTCTCCCTGCTTCTCTGGGATACCAACCAAACATACTGGACTTCTAGTCTATCTCCTTTGTCTCTGACCGTCTCTCCTCTGTATTTTCTCTTTGCTACATATTGCTATTTCTTCTACTCCATCTTTTGGTTAAACAATTCTCTTTGGCTCTGACTGTGCTATAAATTGTATTTTTCACTTCCATAAGCCATATTTGGTTTTCAGATCTGTTCTACCATTTTTAGTGTCCCATTTCCCTAGGTATTTTCAAGCATCTGAAAGCATTTTTCAAAATGTACCAATTTACATTTTATCATCTGTATTTTGACAACTTTAGGCCTGTTTTCTTTTTGGGACAGTGGGCTGTGAGGGCTTGGGAGGGTTGTTATCAGTGGGAGGTTGGTTGCCTTGTGTGCATATTATTGGCTGTGTAATGCTCATAATCCTTGATGAGATGGTTGATGTGGCTTCATTGTGACCTGGAATGGGGATGGCCTTTCCCAGAAATGAATGGTAACTATAATTCATGACCTGAGGTCCCCTCCCCAACTCTAGCAATGCAAATTTGGTCTCTGATTCTGTTCCAGGGTCCATACTTATCTATAATCTCAAGGATGGGCTCTCTTTTCTTCTGCTCAGCACCAAGGAAACTGTGTCTAGTCCCATGGGGGTTCAGAAAAAATCCAAATTTACTTCTGGAGCTTCAACTTTACGGGGTCTACCAGACTCCTTAGCTTAGGTGGGGCCTGGTCATCTACTTCGGTCTCCCTTATCTTGAAAGTCTACCAAAATTAGTTTGATCAGCAAATGCTTACAAGGTCTGAAGTGGCTTGGAGTGTTCTCTGAACTTTCTAGGTTCTTATGGTGTCTTGGATTTTGGCCTGCTCATTCCCATGATTGCATTAACTTTTGGGTGTTAGATTTTTAGAATATTTTACCTAGCATTTTAACTGCACTCATCAGAGGAGTACTGGCCCTAATACCTAGCCCACCATGCAGGGGCAGAAATCAAGATCTTCACTTTGATTTCTTCAGTTTCACTGTCCACAAACATGCTTTGGTCCTACTCAGCATGCACTGTTTTTGAAGCTACAGATTCATGTTTATCAACTCTGAGAATTTTCTAATTATTTTTAAATACTGCTTCTTCATTCTTTTCACTTGCTATTAATATAATTAAGTATACTAGGTATTCTCATTCCATCCTCCCTATTGCCAAATTTTTCTTTCATACAGACCCTCTATCTTTTGTTGCTGTAATTATTTAGATAATTTTGTTCTAGCTAATTATTTAGATATGTCTTCAAGCTTAAATCACTTGTTATGTCTGGTTCATTTTTGGCTTATCCTTGAGTTCTTGATTTTGGTCCCTATATTTCTCATTTTTACTGTTAACTTTAAAGGTCTGTTTGTTCTTTGTTTCTTACTGCATGCTCAACTTTAATTACAGCTACTCTGCCTTTTCTAACAATTGGAACGTATTAAGTTCTTTGCAGTGCAAATCTGTTGTTCTCCTATTTCTATAATCACTACCAGTGGCTGGTCTTGTGTTGGGTGATTATCAAGTTAACACTATGGGAGTTCTGTGGGCCTAACAGGAAAATTTTCCTCCATAGATTGGATTCTGTTTCTACTGGTACCCAGGAAGCACACTCAACCTAGAGGCACCTCAGTCTGACTCATCTAAGTCTTCAGCCTGACGCCAGACAGAACTGTTCCTGGTTGCCCAAGCCCTAGCACTCCCGGCTCTCATCAATACAGATTTAGTTCTAATTGTTTGGCTTTGGGCTAAACAACATGGGTGGGGAAGCAGTGAAAGTCCTTGAGGGAACCTTCTACCTTTTGTAAGCAATGTCTCCAAAAGCATATTCTGTGATCTAGTTGTGGAGAAGGTGAGTCGCTCGGAGGTCCTGTTTACTCTTCATACCAAAACCAAGACGTTCACTTTTGAAACATCCATTTTATTTCTTGAAACGTATTAAGCATAACTATTTTACGAACTGTACTTTGATGATTTCAGTATCCCAAGTCTTCACAGGTTTCGTTCAAATTTTTTTCCTTCAGTAAAAATATTTCAGTATTAAAACAACTTTTTATTAAAGTACTTCAGTATTTAATTAAAATATATCGTTGACAAATCTTAAATTTACAGCTCATCAGTGTTCACAGTATGTACGCACCTATTTAAACACTATCCAGATTTACATGTGGGGTACTGCCACCACTCCGGAAGGTTCCAGAGCTTTTTGTTAGTAAACTCTCCCACCCCACCTCCAATTTGCCTTCTACCATGTTGACTGGTTTTGCCTGTTCTTGACTCTCATATAAGAGTATACACTATTGTCTGTCAGACTTGTTTCACCTAGCACATTTTTTATAATTCTATTTTTTACCATAGTTACTTCACTGTATGAACAATTGACCTTCTCTTGATGACTGTATTATTATAAATATGCTGTAAACATTTGTGGACATGTTTTCTTTCTCTTTTGGCCTCCCACTGCCAACACACACACATATTTCTAGGTTATGGAGTGGATATAGGTTTAAACTTTCTTAGAAACGGCATCTTTTCAAAGCAGCCCCATTTTAAACTGTCAACACTGATGTAGGAGTCCCCGCTGTCTGTACCGCCTTGGTATTGTCTACCATTCTTGTACTGCTGCACTGTAGTGTTCTCTCACTTTTGGTTCTAATTTGTACTAAGAATGTTAAGCATGTTTTCAGTTGCTCTAGCATTTATCCAGGGTGGGAGAGATCAAAAAAAAAAACCCAGTATATAATTTAAAGAAGGTGTAGGCCAAATAACATAGGCCACTATAACACCTCAGTAAATTCATATAATGGAGATCACTTTTTTTTTGGAGATCACTCTTATTGGATAATCTTGAACACTAAGATTCAGGAGTAGCAGTTGAAAATGGGCTGTTTATCCTGGACAATTAAAGACTCAAAGAGGAATTATGAGGTGATTTGCAAGAGTGGGAGACTGTGATAACAGCAAACCAGGATCTAGCACTACATTTTGTTGGTTGGATGTGGTAAACTCTTTTGAGTTAGAATTAGGTTTAGAATCCTGGGTCTATCATTTGTTTCAAAATTTTAAGACAGTTAACTTTTTGAGTCAATTCCCAGGAGAGAATAAAAGAAAATGGGTTATTTCTCCTGATAGTTCTACTAAAACACTTTACTTTCATCCTTGCTTCAACAAGGAATGCTCCTGTACTCTTGTTTCAAAGTCTGGTTAAAGTACTATTTCTTCCAAGCAAACTTTCCAGATCTTTTTCTAAAAGAGTTATCACCATTAACATTTCCAGAGAGCATAGGACATCCGAGGCTCAACAGTATAAGTGCGAGCAGCTCACATAAGACAATCTGAACAGAACATTTGTTTGTTAAGTTTGACTTTCTATGATGGCATGATGCTCTGGGGGAAACCCCACTGGTTCCCCAGCAGCCTCAGGATGTAATGCAATCTCTACATGTATTAGCTTCAAAGAGAGTTCATACTGTTCCAATTCACATACTGAGCTCCAAATCTCACAACTCCCCAGTGTCTCATTCTGATCCAAACCCCTTTCTCCTTTTTAAATGAAGTTTTTCCCCCCAATCACCTCAGTGTCATCCTAAGTGCTGCTGAATAACAGTGTAGTAAATAAACACAGGACTAAGATTCAGGTCACCCAAGTCAAAAAAGCCCAGTTGTTACTGATATCACTCTATCATTTGTCTATTCACCAAAATTATAGGCCATTGGGAAATCACATGAAACCAGCTGTATAAACATAGCACTCTATGAATTTAAATTGCTGAGTTGTCATATATATCAAGGCAGCCTGCTGGTCTCCACAACACAAAAAAATAAGAAAATAAAGGAAATCATTTAATTACACTTTGCTTGCTTACATGAGTTTTATCAGTATAGATGTTACACTTTTAAGAAATGTAGATGAGTCCTAAATCATGAACTCACAATTCCTTCCTCTAACATACATAGCTCCTGACGTTTGGTTATGAACACACATACACCTAATTTAAACTTAGGACATGAGCTAAGGAATATGAACCTCAGCCATTATTTTGCCAATGTCTTTACTATACCCACAATTTTCAGTGGAAAAAGTACTGTTAATAGGCCTGACAATTTCAGCAGTGTTAACTTTGAGAAAAGGAACATGGTAAATTTGTCCTGGTTACCTAACTTACAAAACTGGGTGATGTTTGACGGTGGCTACATTTGGAAAAACTTGGAAAATGAAACAAAATGTAAACTGGGTAGGCACTACACAACACTTCTGGGTCCCTTATATTTCAACCTATTATATGTGGATTGATTTGGTTATTCTGATGTGTTCCCAGCTCTTTACTTCTAATTTTAAGATTCTTAGCTTTCCTAAAAGCCAAACTTAAAAAAAAAACAAAAAAAAAACCCTAGTGTTAAAAAAAAAAATTACAACCTAGGGAGGTATCAATCATGTAACCTAATAAAGCTTCAATTTCCCAGGTGTATTTTATAATTTGGATGTTTTGATACATGAAAAATACTAGACTTAAAGATGAATAAGCCTGTGGAAAATAAGGAAAAACAGAAATTCTTAGTCAGCTATGAGGGAGTTAGATTACTTTTGATTCTTAGATATCTCTAGTTCTGGCAGACAGAAACCAAATAACATTTAACTTGAAACTGGCAAACTGCTTTTGGTAAACATGACCCTAAGAAAGTGCGATCATATTCTCACCATACCAAAATATCGCAATGCATTATTAAAAAAAAAACACCTGCATAAGCATATTTTAATTTTTCTAAATTTAACAATTCAAATAAAATTCAGCTTGCCAACATAAATACAAAGTAAATGTACATAATTTACAGCCATGTACACAAATGCAAGAATAGCAAACCTCCCATAAATGGTGAAAAGACATTAACTCTTGAAGTTGACTGTTTAGTGATGACTGTAAGTCATAATTTAATTGGTTCACATATTCAGGGGTACACATTCAAAATGTTTTTTAACACAAAAACCGAGTGAAACTACAATTTTCACTTTCCAAAAGGAGTAGCATAAAAAGCAATGTACAGATTAACAAGAAACGAAGGGCATGATGGAGAAGAGATCTGAGTGGGCAGGTTAGTACATGGTATTACATACTTTTACATAGTTAAAAATTCCTTCCAATTTAAACCATTCAGAAACACCTACATTCTTAGGAATGTTACACACACATTATAAGAGAAAAAGGCTGAATGAATCTTATCAGCCAAAAAGGGGTCCCTGGAGTAATAACAGTCTGCAGAAGAGCATGTAAACAACAGACAGGCATGAACAATGCTGGAAGAATAAAGAGCAGAGTGATTTCTAGCATTTAAATCCTTCACATTCAAGCAAATATTTTAGTGACTTAAAACAAATTTTAAAATGCTGACATACTTATGCTCCATTAAAAGAGTGACCACTCGTTGGGGGTTGGAAAGCTACGACAGGCAGAATTCCTGGACAGACTGAGATTCCAGCCACTTGTGGAAAGCAGGGATCCATATCTGGCCGCTCTGGGACAAAAGAAAGGCAGGCAGTCTGAGAAACTTCCTAACAAGGAAGCCCTTGGCAAGACGGCTGCTAAAAGGGCAAGGACTGCACAGAGCTTACTGCTCAGGAGAAAGGACAGGTACACAAAATTGTCCGGGTGCACTCTGCCCAGCAGGTTGGGAGCTTTCATGATCTTCAGGTGCTCCAGCTCCCTGGCTGGCTACACAGTCCAAGGACCCCTCCGTGATACACAGCCTACTGCACCTTTCTCCCGGCCAGCCCCACCTGGCTCGCAAACCGGCAAACCTTACCCTGGCGTTAGGCCAGCCGGAGGGAAAATCTGTCTACAGCAACTACAAACGCAAAGCATAGAGGCTTATACCTGTGTGCTCAGCCCACAGCAGGCAGTGGAGTCAGGCATAGCAGTGGGGAAGGAGGAAACAGCTCTTTCCTCCCCCAGGCACCAGTACCACTCCCCTGCGACCCCTGACATTGCTTCAGGGGCTAAGCAGCTCCAGAGAGTAGAGCTTTTGAGCACTAGAGGGCGCCATATACAAATATGAAACGCCAGAGGAACCTGGTTCAAAGTAAAATTATTAATACAACTCCTGAGAAAGATTTAAGTGACATTGACCTCATGACTCTTCCTGAAAGGGAGTTCAAAATAAAAATCATTAACATGCTCATGGAGGTACGGGAAGATATTCAAGAACTCAGGAATGAATTCCGGTTGGAGATCCAATCATTGAAGAGCACAATGGAGGGTATTAAAGGCAGATTAGATACGGTGGAGGAGATGATAAATGAAATAGAAACTAGAGAAGAGGAATACAAAGAAGCCGAGGCACAGAGAGAAAAAACGATCTCAAAGAATGAAAGAATATTGAGAGAACTGTGTGACCAATTTGCATTATAGGGGTACCAGAAGAAGAAGAGAGAGAAAAAGGGATAGAAAGTGTCTTTGAGGAGGTAATTGCTGAAAACTTCCCCAATCTGGGGGAGGAGATAGTCTCTGAGGCCATGGAGATGCACAGATCTCCCAACACAAAGGACCCAAGGAAGACAACACCAAGACATATAGTAATTAAAATGGCAAAGATCAAGGATAAGGACACACGATTATAAGCAGCCAGAGAGAGATATAAGATCACATCAAAAGGAAAGTCCATAAGGCTATCATCAGACTTCTCAGCAGAAACTTTACAGGCCAGAAGGGAATGGCATAACGTATTTAATGGAATGAAGCAGAAGGGCCTCCAACCGAGATTACTTTAACCGGCAAGATTATCATTTAAATTTGAAGAAGGGGTTAAACAATTTCCAGATAAGCAAAAGCTGAGAGAATTTACCTCCCACAAACCATCTCTACAGTGTATTTTGGAGGGGCTGCTACAGATGGAAGTGTTCCTAAGGTTTAATAGCTGTCACCAGAGGTAATAAAACCACAGTAAAGAAAGTAGAACAGCTACTTACTAAGCAAATGGAAAATTAAATTAACTATCCCTAAAGTCAATCAAGGGATAGACAAAGAGTACAGAATATGACACCTAATATATAAAGATTGGAAAAGGAAGAAAAAGGAGGAGAAAAAAAAACAAAAAAAAAGAACCTTTAGATTGTGTTTGTAATAGCATATTAAGTGAATTAAGTTAGACTCTTAGATAGTAAGGAAGTTGACCTTGGACCTTTGGTAACCACGAATCGAAAGCCTCCAATGCCAGTAAGTACATACCTATCAATAATCACCTTAAAAGTGAATGGACTGAATGCACCAAGCAAAAGACATAGAGTCACTGAATGGATAAAAAAGCAAGACCCATCTATATGCTGCCCACAAGAGACTCATTTTAAACCCAAAGACACACACAGAATAAAAGTGAAGGGATGGAAAAAGATATTTCGTGCAATAGGGAGAAAAAAACAGGAGTTGCAGTACTTGTATCAGACAAAATAGACTTCAAAACAAAGAAAGTCACAAGAGACAAAGAAAGACATTACATAATGATAAAAGGGTCAATCCAACAAGAAGATATAACCATTATAAATATCTATGCATCCAACACAGGAGCTCCTACATATGTGAAACAAATACTAACTGAATTAAAATGAGAAATAGAATGCAATGCATTCATTCTAGGAGATTTCAAGACTCCAGTCACTCTGAAGGACAGATCAACCAGACAGAAAATAAGTAAAGAGACAGAGGCACTGAACAACACATTAGAACAGATGGACGTAACAGATATCTACAGAACTCTACACACAAAAGCAGCAGAATACACATTCTTCTCAAGTGCATACATGGAACATTTTCAAGAACAGATGGTATACTAGGCCACAAAAAGAGCCTCAGTAACTTTAAAAAGATTGAAATTGTACCAACCAGTTTCTCAGATCACAAAGGTATGAAACTAGAAATAAATTACGCAAAGAAAATGAAAATTCCCACAAACGCATGGAGGCTTCATAATATGCTCCTAAATAAACAATGGATCAATGACCAAATGAAAAGAGAGATCAAGCAATATATGGAGACAAATGACAACAATAATACAACACCGCAAAATCTGTAGGATGCAGCAAAGGCCATGCTAAGAGGAAATTATATTGCAATACAGGCCTACCTCAGGAAAGAAAAACAATCCCATATGAGCAGTCTAAACTCACAATTAACAAAACTAGAAAAAGATAAACAAATGAGGCCCAAAGTCAGTAGGAGGAGGGACATAATAAAGATTAGAGCAGAAATAAAATTGAGAAGAATAAAATCATAGAAAGAATCAACAAAAGCAAGAGCTGGTTCTTTGAGAAAATAAACAAAATAGATAAACTCTAGCCAGACTTATCAAGAAAAAAAGAGTCTACTCACATAAAGAGAATCGGAAATGGGAAAGGAAAAATCACTACGGACACCACAGAAATACAAAGAATTATTAGAGAATACTATGAAAAATTATATGCTAACAAACTGGATAACCTAGAAGAAACGGACAACTTTCTAGAAAAATACAACCTTCCAAGGCTGACCCAGGAAGAAACAGAAAATCTCAACAGACCAATTACCAGCAATGAAATTGAACTGGTAATCAAAAACCTACCTAAGAACAAAACGCCTAGACCAGACGGCTTCACCGCTGAATTTTATCAAACATAGTGAAGACCTAATACTCATCCTCCTTAAAGTTTTCTGAAGAGTAGAAGAGGGAATACTTCCAAACTCATTCTATGAGGCCAGCACCACTCTAATACCAAAACCAGGCAAAGACACCACAAAAAAAGAAAATTACAGACCAATATCCCTGATGAACATAGATGCAAAAATACTCAACAAAATATTAGCAAAACAAATTAAAATATACATCAAAAGGATCATCCATCATGATCAAGTAGGATTTATTCCAGGGATGCAAGGATGGTACAACATTCGAAAATCCATCAACATCATCCACCACATCAATAAAAAGAATGACAAAAACCACATGATCATCTCATAGATGCTGAAAAAGCATTTGATAAAATTCAACATCCATTCATGATAAAAACTCTCAACAAAATGGGTATAGAGGGCAAGTACCTCAACATAATAAAGGCCATATATGACAAACCCACTGCCAACATTATACTTAACAGTGAGAAGCTTAAAGCTTTTCCTTTAAGATCAGGAACAAGACAAGGATGCCCACTCTCCCCACTTCTGTTCAACATAGTACTGGAGGCCCCAGCCACGGCAATCAGACAACACAAAGAAATAAAAGGCATCCAGATTGTAAGGAAGAAGTCAAACTGTCCGTTTGCAGATGACATGATATTGTACATAAAAAACCCTAAAGAATCCACTCCAAAACTACTAGATCTAATATCTGAATTCAGCAAAGTTGTGGGATACAAAATTAACATGCAGAAATCTGTGCCCTTCCTGTACACTAACAATGAACTAGCAAAGAGAGAAATCAGGAAAACAATTCCATTCACAGTTGCATCAAAATGAATAAAATACCTAGGAATAAACCTAGCAAAGGAAGTGAAAGACCTACACCCTGAAAACTACAAGACACTCATGAGAGAAATGAAAGAAGGTACCAATAAATGGAAGCACATCCTGTGCTCATGGAGAGGAAGAATTAATATTGTCAAAATGGCCATCCTGCCTAAAGCAATCTACAGATTCAATGCAATTCTTATCAAAATACCAACAGCATTCTTCAACCAACTAGAGAAAATCATTCTAAAATTCATATGGAACCACAAAAGTCCCCGAATAGGCAAAGCAATCCTGAGAAGAAAGAATAAAGCTGGGGGAATTATGCTCCCCAACTTCAAGCTCTACTACAAAGCCACAGTAATCAAAACAATTTGGTACTGCCATAAGAACAGACCCACAGATCAATGAAACACACTAGAGAGCCCTGATATAAACCCAACCATATATGGTCAATTAATATATGATAAAGGAGCCATGGACATACAATGGGGAAATGACAGCCTCTTCAACAGCTGGTGTTGGCAAAACTGGACAGCTACATGTAAGAGAATGAAACTGGATTATTGTTTAAACCCATACACAAAAGTAAACTCAAAATGGATCAGACACCTGAATGTTAGTCATGAAACCATAAAACTCTTAGAAGACAACATAGGCAAAAATCTCCTGAATATAAGCATGAGCCATGAGCGACCTCTTCCTGAACGCATCTCCTCGAGCAAGGGAAACAAAGCAAAAATGAACTCACAGGATTACCTCAAACTAAAAAGTTTCTGTACAGCAAAGGATACACCATCAATAGAACAAAAAGGCATCCTACAGTATGGGAGAATATATTTGTAAATGACATATCCAAAAAGGGGTTCACATCCAAAATATCTAAGGAACACATGCCTTAACACACGAAAAGCAAATCACCCAATTAAAAAAGGGCAGAGGATATGAACAGACACTTCTCCAAAGAAGAAATTCAGATGGCCAACAGACACATGAAAAGATGCTCCACATCACTAATCATCAGGGAAATGCAAATTAAAACCACAATGAGATATCACCTCACACCAGTTTGGATGGCTAGCATGGAACAGACTAAGAACAACAAATGCTGGCAAGGATGCAGAGAAAGGGGACCATCCTACACTGCTGGTGGGAATGTAAGCTAGTTCAACCATTGTGGAAAGCAATATGGAGGTTCCTCAAAAAGCTAAAAATAGAAATACCATTTGACCTGGGAATACCACTCCTTGGAATTTACCCAAAGAATACAACTCCTCAGATTCAAAAAGACATATGCACCCCTATGTTTATCGCAGCACCTTTTACAATAGCCAAGATATGGAAGCAACCTAAGTGTCCATCAGTAGATGAATGGATAAAGAAGATGTGGTATACATATACACAATGGAATACTATTCAGCCATCAGAAAGAAACAAATCCTGCCATTTGCAACAACATGGATGGTGCTGGAGGATATTATGCTCAGTGAAATAAGCCAGGCGGAGAAAGACAAGTGCCAAATGATTTCCCTCATTTGTGGAGTATAACAACGGAGCAAAACTGAAGGAACAAAATAGCAGCAGACTCAGAGACTTCAAGAAGGAACTAGTGGTTACCAAAGGGGAGGGGTGTGGGAGGGAGGGAGAAGGGGATTGAGGGGTATTATGTTTAGTACACATGGTGTGGAGGTCACGGGGAAGACAGTGTAGCACAGAGAAGGCAAATAGTGAATCTGTGGCATCTTACTACACTGAAGGACAGTGACTACATTGGGGTATGGGTGGGGACTAGATAATATGGGTAAATGTAGTAACCACATTGTTTTTTCATGTGAAACCTTCATAAGAGTGTATATCAATAATACCTTAATAAAAAAATTAAATAAATAAAAAGAAAAGCGTGACCACTTGTTATTTTGAACAACCCAAACTCTGCTGGTCCTAATATAATGATGGTACTTCACTATTAGGTTGGGTATTAGGTTTTGGGAAACAAAAGGCTGGATTAAATAACCTAATGATATTCTATCTTGGTGCCGAAGTTACAAATCAATTATTTGTGGGCCTCATCTAGGATGGTTTGTTCCACAAAGTTTACATACATTATGAAAATTAAGACGAGGCTTTGTTGACAGTTTTTTCCTGGATTTAAAAGCACGATATGGTGCCCTGCAATCACTTGGTTGGGAATTCTGATTTGGACTTCAAAATTTAGGAAACTGTTTCATGTGCCACAGGTATCTGTTGCTCTTGAGAGTATGCTCGGCCAGTATCTAGTGCTTCACCTTGAGCAAGTCCAGTTCCGTTTTCTGAGAAGAGTCTATAACATAAGCACACACCAGTCTGAAGACTGCTGACTCACTCTATTCTAGAGATAAAGTTATGACAGAAATAGATGAAAACAAAACAGAACGTTAAAAAAAAAAAGGTCCAATGTATTGGATGTTTTTCTTTCTAAACATTATACATCAATTAAAAAAAAATCTCCAAAAAAAATGTTTCAGAGGCAAACTTTATATACAACTTTTATATATAGTTTTCTTTTTTAAATTATCTCTGTCATACATAAAAGTAAACTATGGCTGATTGTGCTTTGGGGAAAAGAACAACAAAAAGTTTCATTGCTCCCTTCCAGTTGTTGCACAAAGAAACAAAGTCTAAGACTCTAAGGTCTTTTCCTTCCAGTACATACATAATACTCACTTTAAGAAGCTGAATATAATGCACTGAAGTTCAATGCACATTTTACTTGCTAAATACAAACAGGAGTAGAATACTTATTCACCCTTGAAGGACACTTATTATGAACCTGCTACAACTAAATAGTAAGATGTTCCTTAGCTGCTGGTTTTAATATCATTCCTAATCATTTGTGGGGTACTGAGATCACGAAGGTGAGGGAGAGTCTCTGTCCTACATTCAACACAAGGATCTTCCCAAGGCAAATGGCACTTTAGTCGGCAGTGTAAGTGGCACCTGAAAGGCAAACACTATGAGACTTTCTCTACAGATTTAAGTCAGAGACTCATTATTGTTTTTTTGGCATGTTCCTCACAATAAATGTCAAAGCTGAAATTCACCATAAGAATATGAATAATCCCAAAGGTAATCAAGTTTAATATGCCTTTGGTCTCCAAAGAGATTGGAATATTTTCAATTCCAATGGAAGCACCTCAAAAACATCCAGTTACTGTTGATTACAAGAGAGTTAAAGTGGAGGAATTTAAGAGGGCACTGTTTCATTGGTGACAGCAAAGAAGGCTTGCAATGACACACTACAGTTTTCTGTTAGGGGCACCAAAGTATACATAGAATACTTAGAATGCTTATACTGTAGATCTCGAAAACAAAATACCTAAAACCCAGAAAAATGTTACAAACACAGTTTCTACCTAATACATGACCAATGTTAAAAAAATCTTAACATGGAATTTTCTTCTACTCTCACCCACCCCCAAAAAGGCCACAAAGTGCATTCACAAAGAGTCATTCTTAAGATAAGCCATTGCACATAACATACGGTTCATTTTTACTGAAATGAGTACCACATTGTAGAAGCTTTATACACCATTATAGCAACATCCATAAGCAAAAGTCTCTCTGAATTACAGCAAACATTTTCATAGGGGTCATACATACATTTTAAAGTATTAAAAGGTGCAGTTGAACTCAATAGCAAAATGTAAAAGCTATGTCCTGTTAGCACACTTAATCTGAACTACTTGAATCTTTTTATGATGCATCATCATTCAAGAAATTAGGATAGAATACATTTCTTGTCAAAAGCAGTTTGTTCATTTACACAACTGTAAGTCATTAGGATAACTACCTGCTCAGTCAGATAGCAGAGGGCCCCTCTTCTATAATGTTTAGACTGCCCCAGATATTTAAAATACCTTAAAAAAAAAAGACCTTGTTAGGGAAAAGCTGAAAATTACCATTTTCTCTACAAAATAAATGCAATCTATTCAGATCTTCTGGAAATAATTCAAAGGTCCAAATTCTCAATGTGAAAGCAAACAGAGAAAGATTCAGAAGTGGTAAATTTTTTCCACTTTAAGAAAACGATACCTAGGTTGATAGGTGATTAATTCAAGTTCATAACTAATAAATCACTGAACAGACAACTGCATTCATTCATGTATCATAAAGTTAGAGTAAAGATGACGACATACTCAAGTTACTGAAATGGCTAAGAATCAACACTGGGCTATTTTGTCCAAAACCATTATCATTTGTGTTGATAAACTGTTAACAAATAATTTAAGTGTCCATGTTATGCTAAACATCAAGCACCTGTTAGCAGTGGAAACCAAAACACTTTCAAGTTACAAATATACAAGATTATTTAGACATGACTTCATTAGTTGTCATAAACAGTGACAACTAATGCCAAATAATTAACTTTAAAATATTGTGCCAAATCCTCTCAAGGAAATGTGAGAACAGTACCAAGGATCTCACTATTGTTGTTATTTTACAATTTTACAGGAATTACACAGAAGCCAGAAGTGAGAAATCATGACTGTTAGTACTAACTTTGGATAGTTACAGTACAGCATATAATTAGGGATGGCTTTGTTTAGAAGACTGGAAAAGTGCTCACAGAATAAACACTGTACTCTGACTGCCATAAATCAATAAAACACAACTGTATCCATGGACATGATAGAGAAAATGGCAATTTTGAGGAAGAAGTATTTCTAAAGGCTTTTTCTTAGAGGCAGCCAAGGTTTATTTTTCACATTACTGAGAAGACCAAGTAATGTGGTTGTGATTAATTCCTACAACCAAACTTCCATAGGCATAGTTACATGTTCCCAAACTATTTCTCCTCTGTCCACTATGTTGGCTTTGATACTCCATGGTCCACTGTAAGCTTTTGGTCTTCCCTCTTAAGAGCAGGCAGCCTGATGTTGCTATCCATTGAGTAGGTAGACTACCAATTCATAGGTGGCCATCATAATGGCTGTGTTTGGAATCTGTCTCACCAGATGAGTTGTTAGACCACGGTAAAGAGACCCATAACCTTCTTCTTGAACAACCAGAGATAGTGTCTGAAAAAAAGATCTATATTTTGTTCCCTCTTCACGTAGTCTTGTTCTTACAACTTCTGTTGAGGGAAAAAAAAAGTCATTTTATTTAAATGTCAGCGATATCTTTGGACCCTCCTAATACTGAGGTATTCAGTATGTATCATATATATTTCTTTGCCAACATGAAGTAACATAAAATAGGTCTTTGGGATTAAAGACTTCAGTTCAAACTTGGGCTCCACCACTGAGTAACCTTAAGCAAGTTACTTAACCTTAACATTTCTTATTTCCCATTTGAAAATGTAGACAATCCTGGTTATGTCCCAGCACACTGAGACTTAAATACAGAAGGTTAAGAACTCTGCAGGACTTTGATGTAGATTAACAATAATGTTAATAATATACTACCTACAACCACAGTTTTTTTAAAAAACAGAAACCTGTCCAAAAGCACCTGGCTGGAATGGGACTCTGGACTGAAACTTGTCCAGAGCCCATGCTAAACTACCACCATGCTCCTGTGGCATATACTGACCTACAGAAACAGCCGTATGTTACTTATACAGATTTAATTCCATCATAATGAACTCCTAAAAACCCTATTTTGTTATACTGAGTTCAGTAAAATCCTCTAGTAAACAGACTGTTGGCTGGGACAGGAAAATATTTCTAAGTTAACAGAACATTACTTCTGTGAACTTGACTCCTCTCACCGTGCGGGTATGCTATCGTTGTGGCACAAGTCTTTGAGGTGGCAGCAGCTAGCATCATGCCCACAAAGTCTGATGCTTCTTTGACAGACTCTTCATCACTTTCCATCAGAGAAGCAATCTTGTATTCCAGTAGTTTTTGCTTAATACTTTCATAAATAACAAAATGGATAACGGTCTCGGATATGCCAGCATATGAAGCAGACATGCCCCTATAAAATCCTCTGAGTCCATCTGTCTGATACACTTTACGAACACATTCAAAAGCACCCATTCGCTTTTCCCCACGGTTCCTGAAAAGCAAAAAGGAAAAATCTTATTAATGTAAATTAAGTAATATAGGTTTTTTATAAAGTAAATAAAATTTAGAAATATGCCCCTCTAATAAAGAATGATACTCTTTAAGCTCTCACGAAGTTAGAATTTAAAAACATTCATTTTAGATTTCCTGTTCTTTTGTCCCAAATTTATTTTATTAGATGGGTAACATGTAAATAGTTTATTTTACTGAACACAAAGCACAATACACTGAATCTTCAGTTTCATGTCCTCACTGAAGTTTGTATTGTAGGGATAAGCAACAAAAATCCTTTAGTTCAAATCAAATACACTGTGACCACAGCTCAAAAACACATTATTAAATCCACTTCTAAGCTGAGATTTCTTCTGCATTTAATAACATAAAAAGAATGAACGAGACACCAGTGATGATAGTATATCACAAGGCAAGGAGTAATTAATTTCATTTCTGTGTACCTGAAGGACTCTTCCAATCCCATCCAGTCCTTCCCAAAAAGTGACTGTGTGAATTAATGTCAAATTTCCTCTGATCCTTTTAAAGCAACAGCTGTATCCTTTACCTCTGCAGAGGACCTCTACAGTTAGCAAGTATTTATTGAGTACTGTGCCCAAGAAAATTTCCTCAGCATTACCTAAGGACATAGCATCCACTTTTACACAAGTTTATAATTTTGAGTTTATAAAAATATGTGTTATCTTATACTTACATGAGTCCTTCAATAGAATCTGGTAAGAAATGGGTTTAAATGATAACCCAAGAGGGAAAGAAATAGAAAATTTGCCTACTGATAAGTTATGTACAACCTGTTTTTCACATAACAGAATAAAACCATAACAAAGACAGCTATCTGATAACCTACAGGTTCCTCCAGTTCTGTGAACTGATTGTCTTGAACTCAGACTGTCCTCAACTAATGATGCTGACTAAATACCTTCTTAGTTAAATGATGCATGCAACCAACTACAATTAATTTCTGTCAGATCCTTCCTTACAACAAAGTTAAAAGAGCTACAAGTACCAAAGGGTAATACACAAACACATCAGCCCTGTTCCTGATCTCAGTGTCATACCATCAGTAGTCTCAAACCAACCTTTCACTACTACCCCCAACTCCATGAAACTGTGCCAGGATGTTACAACTTTAAGTTAAAACAATAACAAAGAAATTTGAGCCACGTTTTCCTTGTTCCCAAATATCAACCCTATAACCTACTGAAGCACACCCTGGCAGTTCACCACAGTACACATGGACCAGCATCGCACACTTTTTAAACTTTTGGGTTGTCTTATCAACCACTGGCGTTAAGAAATAAACCTTGTGACAGATACAACTGTACTTACTGTGTGAGCATTTAACAATGTATATAACTGTCAAATCATTATGCTGTACACCTGAAACTATATGTCAAATATATTTAACTTAAATAAAAGCAGTTTTGCTACAAACACTTAAGGTTTCATTAAAATTATTCCAGATGAAACAAGGATTAGACATCACTTTTCAAGTCTCCAAAAAGCACAGTTCAACATGAAAGAATGCGGAAAACAGATATTTAAGCAGGTGTAATTGTAAGTGATTTCTTTCATCAGTTTTATTTATAGTCTACTAGCTGTAACACTACTCCACAAATCCTAAAATATAAAAAGCAGTGGAAATATAGTTGTTCCAGACTGAAATGCTAAAACAGTTTCAAAACTATTATATTATTACTTACATCAATAGGATCATTTCTTTGAAGGATTACCTAAACACCAAGAGTAGCTGATATGCCAAGACTCTAAGCTTGTACTGCTTCTGGACTTCTGTCAGTTCTCAGATGTCAAATGTCCTAAACTTAGGGCCTGTGAGGTTTGCACTGTCTATTGCCTCTGCTTAAAATGGGCTCAAAAAACCATTCCTTGACCATCCCATTTAAAGTTAGTCCCCACTGTTTCCTGGTATATCTCTAGAACCTAGCACTAAACTGAGCACCACCTGCTCAAATTTATCAAATGAATGAATCTTGCTAACAGAGTGGTCAGTGATAGCAGATGAAAAGTCTATGAATGTATGAACTTGATCCCATGCCAGAGCTCTGTGTATATAAAGTGCTAAATTTGAGCAATGATTCTCAAAGATTTAGTCTGGACTAGTTGGTCAAATGGGTTATTTAGGTGTTGGGAGGCTGATTATAATCACCTGTGTAGTGACAGTATCATTGCCTGAGCTAGGTTAATATGTATGTTTTCTTTCTCCTTTCATTTAAAAACACAACACGTACCAAAAAGAGATGGCTGAGCAGGAAGGGAAGATGGAAACCTCCTCTCATATACACACACCAAGGAAGCAACTACAGCAAATACAACTAACCCTGAAAATGACCCGAGGACTGCAGAACAGACCTGGTGAAGAAGGGACCACAGAGAGAAGGGTAAAGTGGGAGAGCCACAATCGAGCAGGATCCAAGCCTTACCCCATCCCGGACCACAGGGGGGAGGAAGAGGAGGGGAGCAGTGAGAGGACAGATACTCAGGAACCTGCACACCTGGCCCTGGAGATCTGCTCTGGGACCCCTGAGTCCACAGTGCATTGGGTTCTGATGATTAGTAGGGCTGGGCACCAGGGAGAATTGGAGCACTCTGAGAAGCTGAGACTCCAGCTGCTTGTGGAGAACAGGCACCCTTCCTCAGTCCTGCTGAGACCCAACACAGAGGTGGCAGTTTAAAAGACTTGCCAGCAATGCGAGGGGTATCAGAGGGGTGAGGGATGGATGGAGTTATCTCCACAGAAGAAAGGGCAGGTGGACGACACTTTCCCAGCCCTCCCTCGGCACAACAGGTCAGGTACTAGCAGGAGCCCCATATGCCCCACCTCCCTCACTGGCAGCTCGGTCCTGAGGTGCTTCCCTGTGCATCTGCCAACCTGCCCACTAGCTCATTCCAACAGTGCCAGACCCTGCTGCCTGGCAGGCAGAAGGAGGCTGCCTCAGCTTTCTCTGCCCTGCCTCAGCTCAGTTAGGGATGGGCGTGCAGGAGCCTGCTCAGAGAGTACCCTCCTCCTCGTGGGCAGCTCTCTGAGTGGCACTCGTCATTCCACCCCACTGCCACCCACCCTGTTAATCCAGCAGCCTCACTAACATTCCCAGCAGAAGTTCAGCTTAAAGGCCAGCTGAGGTGACCTGCCACCTGTTGTGGTGACAGACCACTGCCAGCAGACAGAAAGGCAGTCCCACCCATAGCCCACCGACAGCAACTGAGGATCCACTGCAAAGGAAAACCAGGCACTGAAAAGTAAAGAGTCTGAGCTTCTGAGCACCACAAGACACCTTCTTCATAAAGCCATTACTCTCTAGACCAGGGAGCATAGCAGATCCACCTAATACAAAGGAAGAAATCCAGAAACCCAGACAAAATGAGACAGAGGAATATGTTCCAAACAAAACTACAGGATAAAACACCAGAAAGAGGGCTAAATGCAACAGAGATCATCCATCTTCCTGATACAAGATTTCAAAGTAAATCATAAATATACTTGCTCACTGACCCGTGTTAAAATATTGACAATCTCAGGGAGGACTTCAACAAAGAGATAGAAAAGTTGATAAAGAGCCACTCAGAGCTGAAGAACTGAAATGAAATATACAATGGAGGAAAATGAATAATAGCTGCAAGTAGAGCAGCCAATGAGATGGAAATTAGAGAACAGAAAAAAAAAGAAGCCAAGAAACAGAGAGAAAAAAGAATCTCTAGAAATTAAAGAGTACTGTAAGAGAGCTGTATGGTAAATCCAAATGAAACAATATTTGCATAATAATGATACCAGAAGAAGAGAGAGACAAAGGGATAGAAAGTCTTTCTGAAGAAATGATTGTGGAAAACTTCCCCTCTCTGGGGAAGGAAACAGATACCCAGGTCATGGAAGCACAGAGAGCCCCTAACAAAAGGAACCCCAGGAAGACAACACTAAGACATATGATTAAAATGGCAAAGATTAAGGATAAGGAGTGAGTACTGAAAGCAGGCAGAGAGAGAAAAAGAATTACTTATAAGGGAAACCCCATCAGGCTATCAGCAGACCTAGCAGAAACTTAATAGCCAGAAGGGAGTAGCATGAAATAGTTAATGCAATGAAACAGAAGGGCAGAAGGGCCTTCAACCAAGAATCCTCTACCCAGCAAGATAATCATTCAAATTTGAAGGAGAGATTAAAGATTTCTCAACTTCACAAATAAATGAAGGTAAAGGAGTTTATAACCACTAAACTGGTATTACAGGTTATGTTAAAGGACCTTCTGTAGATGGAAATGTTTCTTAAGCCTAAATAGTTTTCACCAGTGAAGATAAACCCATAGTAAAGGTGGTAAACCAATTAAAAGTACTAAAACCACCTATACACAAAATCAGTCAAGGGATACACAAAAAATGCAGATTATGACATCTAATACATAATGTGTGGAAGAAGAATAAAAAGCACTTCTTGATTGTGTTTGAAATAGACTGAGCATCAACTAAATATAGACTGTTACACAGTTAGGAACCTATCTATGAACCTTACCAGTAACCACAAACCAAAAGCCTGTAACAGATACACAAACAATTAAAAAAGAGAGATACAATCACAACACTAAAGAAAACACTAAATCAAATAGAGTATAACAGAGGAAGAAAGGAACTTAGAGGAACTACAAATAAAATCAGAAAACAATTATAAAATGGCAGTAAGTACATACCTATCAATAATTACCTGAAATGTAAATGGACCAAATATACCAATCAAAAGACATGGTGACAGAAAGAAACAAAACCCATCTATCCACTGCCTACAAGAGACTCATTTCAGACTTAAAGATATATACAGACTGAAAGTGAAGGGATGGAAAAAGGTATCTCATGCAAACAATAGGGAGGAAAAAGCAGGAGTAGCAGTACTTGTATCAGACAAAATAGACTTCAAAACAAAGAATGTAACAAGAGACAAAGGTGGACATTACATAATGATAAAGGGGTCAGTCCAACAACAGGATATAACCATTATAAATATCTATGCATCCAACACAGGAGCACCTAAATATGTGCAACAAATACTAACAGAATTAAAATGGGACATAGCATTTTATATTAGGGGACTTTTAACAAGCCACTTACAACAACAGATGAAGGAGACAGAAAATAAATAAAGAAACAGAGGCACTGAACAACACATTAGATCAGATAGACTTAAGAGATATCTATAGAACACTTCACCCAAAAGCAGCAGTATACACATTTTTCTCAAATGTACATGGAATGTTCTCCAGAATAGATCACATTATTAGGCCACAAGAAGAGCCTCAATAAATTAAAAAAGATTGAAATTGTATCAAGCAGCTTCTCAGACCACAATGGTATGAAACTAGAAATTACACAAAGAAAACAAAAAAGCCTACAAACACATGGAGGCTAAACAACATGTTTCTAAATAAACAATGGGTCAATGAACAAATCAAAACACAAATCAAGCTATACATGGAGACAGATGAAAACAAAAATACAACAGTCCAAAATTTGTGGGACGCTGCAAAAGCAGTTCTAAGGGAAGTACACAGCAATATAGGCATACCTCAAGAAACAAGAACAATCCCAAATAAACAGTCTAAATTCACTATTAAAGAAATTAGAAAAACAAGAACAAATGAGGCCCAAAGTTAGTAGAGGGAGGGACATAATAAATATCAGAGCAGAAATAAAATAGAGAAGAATAAGGCAGGAAAAAAAAAATCAATGAAACCAGGAGCTGGTTCTTTGAGAAAATAAAAATAGATAAACCCCTAGGCTAGACTTATCAAGAAAAAAAGAGAGTGTACACACATAAACAGAATCAGAAACAGAAAAGGAATTATCACAATGGATACCGCAGAAATACAAAGAACTATTAGAGAATACTATGAAAAATTATATGCCAAGAAATGGACAACTTCCTGGAAAAATACAATGCTCCAAGGCTGACCTAGGAAGATACAGAAAATCTGAACAGACCAATAACCAGTAATGAAATTGAACTGGTAATCAAAAAATTCCCAACAAACAAAAGTGCAGGACCAGATGGCTTCACAGCTGAATTCTACCAAACATTTAAAGAAGAGCTAATATCTCCCCAAAAGTATTACAAAAGGTAGAAGAGGGAGTACTTCCAAACTCATACTATGAGGCTAGCATCACTCTAATACCAAAACTAGACAAAGACACCACAAAAAAAGAAAACTATAGACCAATATCCCTGATAAACATCGATGCAAAAATCCTTAACAAAATATTAGCAAACCAAATTAAAAATACATCAAAAGGATCATGACCAAGTGGGATTTATTCCAGGGAAGCAAGGATGGAACAATATTTATAAATACATGTCACACATCACATTAACAGAAAGGATAAAAATCACCTGATCACCTCTATAGATGAAAAAGCATTTGACAAAATTCAACAACTATTCAAAAAAACCCTCAACAAAATGGGCACAGAGGGTACATACCTCAACATAATAAAGGCTATATATATATATATGACAAACCCACAGCTAACATCGTACTCAATAGCAAAAAGCTGAAAGCTTTTCTTCTAAGATCAGAAGCAAGACAAGGATGCCCACTCTCATAACTTTTATTCAACATAGTACTGGAGGTCCTAGCCATGGCAATCAGACAAGACAAAGAGATAAAGGGCATTCAAATGGGTAAGGAAGAAGTTAAACTGTCATTATTTGCAGATGACATGATATTTTACGTAGAAAACCCTAAAGACTCCACCCAAAAACTATCAGAATAACTGGATTCAGCAAAACTGTGGGATACAAAATTAATATACAGAAATTTGTTGCATTTCTATATATTAACAATAAACTAGCAGAAAGAGAAATCAGGAGAACAACTCCATTTACAACTGCATCAAAAAGAATAAAATACCTAGGTATAAACTTAACCAAGGGGGTCAAAGACCTATACTCTGAAAACTACAAGACAGTCATGAGAAACTAAAGACACCAAAAAATGGACATCTACTCAATGCTCATGGATAGAAAGAATTAATATTGTCAGAATGGCCATCCTGCCCAAAGAACTTTACAGATTCAAGGCAATCCCTATCAAAATACTAACAGCATTCTTCAATGAACTGGAACAAGTAGTTCTAAAATTCATACGGAACCACAAAAGACCCTGAATAGCCAAAGCAATCCTGAGAAAGAAGAGAAAAGCTGGGGGGATTACACTCTCTGACTGCAAGCTCTACTACAAAGCTACAGTAATCAAAACAGCTTGGTACTGGCACAAGAACAGACCCATAGATCAATGGAAAAGAATAGAGAGCCCAGATATAAACCCATGCATTGGTGGTTAATTAATATATGATAAATGGCCATGAATATACACGATGGGGAAAAGAGAACTTCTTCAATATCTGGTGCTGGGAAAACTGGCAGCTACATGCAAGAGAATGAAACTGGATTACTGTCTAACTCCAGACCCAAAAGTAAACTTGAAACAGATTAAAGACCTAAATGTAAGACATGAAACCATGAAACTCTTAGAAAGAAAACAGAAGCAAAAATCTCTTGAGAATTAAATATGAGCAATTTTTACCTGGACACATC
Source organism: Smutsia gigantea (assembly GCA_032199065.1). Classification (NCBI taxonomy): domain Eukaryota; kingdom Metazoa; phylum Chordata; class Mammalia; order Pholidota; family Manidae; genus Smutsia; species Smutsia gigantea. The sequence goes on from JAVSCE010007656.1 coordinate 115,141, forward strand.
TAAGACAAGGGAAACTAAATAATAAACAAGTGGGACTACATCAAACTAAAATGCTCCTGTGCAGCAAAGGACACCATCAACAAAACCAAAAGGCATCCTACAGTATGGGAGAATATATTTGCAAATGATTTATCTAATAAGCAGTTAACATTCAAAATATGTAAAGAACATGAAGGACTCAACACCAAGAATATAAGTAACCCAATTAGAAAATGGGCAGAGAACATGAACAGACATTTCCAAAAGAGAAACAGAGGTGGCCAACAGGCACAAGAAAAAATGTTCCACATCACTAATCATCAGGGAAGTGCAAATCAAAAACATGATGAAGAATTACCTCACACCAGTTAGAATGGCTATTACCCAAAAGACAAGAAATAACAAGTGCTGGTGAGGATGTGGAGAAAGGGAACAGGGAACCCTCCTACACTGGTGGTGGGAATGTAAATTGGTGCAGCCACTATGTAAAACAGTATAGAGGTTACTCAGAAAACTAAAAATAGAAATACCATAGACCCAGTGATACTTAACTGGGGACTTAACTGAAGAAAGCAAAATCTCTGATTCCAAAAGATAAATGCACCCCTATGCTTACTGACACATTATTTACAATAGTCAAGATATGAAAGCAACCAAAGTGTCTGTCAACAGATGAATAAAGATGTGGTACATATACACAATGGAATATTATTCAGCCATAAAAAAAAAGAAAGAAATCCTGCCATTTGTGACAACATGGATGGACCTAGATGGCATTATGCTAAGTGAAATAAGCCAGGCAGGGAATGACAAATACCATATGATTTCACTTATTCATGGAATATCAGAACAAAATAAACAAAACAGTAGTAGACTCATAGACACTAAGAAGTGACTGCTGGTTACCATGGGGAAGGGGTAGGGGTGGGTAGATGGGGAGGGTGAGGGGGATAAAAGGGCACAAAAATTCTCAATCAGAATATAAATTGGTCACAGGGATGGTAGTAGGTCATGCAGAATACAGCCAATGATTCTGTAACATCTTTCTATGTTGACAGTAACTGAAGTAGGGGGTGTGAGGATTTAAATATATGGGTAACTGTTGAGGCACTGTGTTGTATACTTGAAACCAATGTTAAGAGTATGTATCTACTATACTTCAATACATATACATACATATATACATAAATAAATACAAACACAACACATAATACCCTCTCTTCCTTGGAAAGTCTCATACTGCCAACTATTATATCCCCTTTGCTGCTGGCAGTAGACCCATGCCTCAAAAACAAAAACAAAAAGCAAATTCTGCAGCAAGAGGGGAAAACCATAGTTAGATACCTGGCACTAAAATCTCACTGATATAAACTTACAGAAAACTAGTTGAAACAAACTTTAAACAATTTTGTTTTAACGATTTAACATACCTTGCATCAAGCTGTAACCGAGTCTTTATAAGCCAAATGGGGTTGGTCGCTGTGATTGCAGTAAAACCTAAACAAACATGTTTAAAATGAACTCTGGTAAAAATGAGGAACCTGCTAATAACTTTCAGGTTTTAAAAATTATATAAATCTATCTTAAAGAAAATGCATATAAACATTTTAGCTATTAGTTGATATATCTTTACACTTTTGTTTTACAAACCCACACAACCATGAATGTTTGTACTTTATTTCCAATCTACATTCTTAAATTCTGACCATAACTAAAAGATTCTTTTAAGAGCAAAATCTGATTATATATAAATCCCTCTCCCGAAATAATCAATATCCTCTGGGGTAGCCTCCACTCTCTAAGCTAAATTCAGAAGCACATTTTACATACAAAAATTTTGTGTATTCTAGGGTTTTTAGCATGCAAATACTATATGTAACAGCTACTTGGGGTCCAATTAACATCACAAATCACTATATTCAAAATGGATTCTATGTAATCATCAGCATTTACTTATATTTAATCTTAAAATGACTGTATAACAGAAAGGACTGTTGGCCTTATGAAGACTTATTATAAACATATACTTAATAATACTGTTAAAATAATGATATCACAGAGGTTAGGTTTCTGTTAGGGCTAACAGGACAGATCTATTTTTCACCCATTTAAACAAATACAAAAACTGAAAAGCTCACTAGATTACAAATAGGAACGAAAACTCACTCACTTTTTTATAGACAATGAAGTGAGAAACTCAGGGTAGAAGACAGATCTAAAACTACAGTAGTATTTACTATCAGTGAAGAAGGGTGGTCACCTAAGATGGCTCATTCTAGGTAATAAATTGTGATTTCTGGAACAGTATGTTTCTAGGCTAGTCAGTATCTTACTTGCTATCTCCCCAGTGTTATGGAAAAACAGCACATGAAATGCAATCTTGATGATGGGGATTTTTATGAAAGTGCTTCATCTACACAAAAATGAGGTTTTAACATATTGCTTGTGAACATTTAAGATCAGCTACATAAACTTCATAAAACTACTTATATCAAGTTACATTTATTCATTTGGCCTTGAAATTCAATGAAAACTTACATGCAGAAATGTCTAAGGAACCGTTTTAATACTTTCTATCAAATACTAGCAGGTCAAGTACATTTTTTTAGAAAGGTGAATATAACCAGCCCATTTAATATGAGTCAAGTACTTTCAGGAACAAAAGTACTGTGGTGCACTTAGCAATAATTTGTTTTTTAAATTAGTATATAATGTAGAACCAATCATAAATCTTTGTTGGCTTTCAAAGTTAGTATGGATGTATCTACAAATGCAAAATAATTTCACTATGGTTTACAAAGTGGAATTTAGTTTCACGGTTTCTTTTCCCCCTCTCTGTCAGATAATTAGTTAACTCAAATTTTGCTCCATTAATCCACTGTTTGAAATAGTGAGATGTTTCACAAAGCGATGCTCACAATGAATCTATTTATCAAGATAAATGGAATCAAAGTTTGATTTGATAACTCCTTTAATAATTTTGCAATGTTTACATAGCCTCATGTCTCTTAAGTGCTTTTAATACTATATACAGAGGTATAAACCTAGAAGGGACGAATAATTTTGTAAGCATAGGCTAGTATTTAATAAAAATATGAAGTGTTGGACAGGTTGTCAGGAACTTTTTAAAATAAAAGGTTCTTTTCATTCATATATTCTTGGTAAAAGCAAAGAGAAGAACAATACAAAACTCAGATCGGTTTAAGTTACTTTTTGGGGGTAAGATTTTTCTTGCATGGCCTGGCTTAATTAAGAATAAAGCTAAAGAGCATTATTTCTTTCCTTCTCTTGAACCTCATTTTTGTAAGTGAAAAAATTCAAACTGAAGACATTCAAATTATATTTCAAAGCAAATAGGTGTCAGACAGCATTCTGATCATAGCCCTAATTTAATGATTCTTTAAACTTAAATCTTTGTATTAGCTACATATCTGTACAGCAGTATTAGGGGTTTGTTAGTGAAAAGCCACTAGGCAGCACAAACCAACAAAACATTTTGCATTACTCACAATGTTTTTTTTTAATTAAAAATTCTATGGAATTAAAAATATTTTTTGCTTTTTATTAAAATTTGAAAGCACAGAACCAGGAATACTATCAAACTTAAAAAAAAAGCCTATGTAAAAATCTCAACTTATTATACTTTATTTGAAAAGATGAGTATCAAAGCTTTCTTTTTAAAAAATAAAAGTTCTATTCCTAGAAATATAAACCTAGTACCCACGTTTAATACTCAGATTCTAAGTCACAAAATACCTCAATTAGAGGCTGAAAAAAAACCCATATAGGAAAATTTTAAATATAAATATTTTTATGTATTACTAGGAATAAAGATTTTAAATACCCACAAATTATAATTTTTATTATTCTCTGTACATTTTAATAAACAGTGACAGGAAGCAAACAGCAGGCATTTCTCACTTAACTAAAATTCATTTCCAGGCACAAATTAACCTAGGGGACAGGATACATTAAAATTTAGTAAGTAAGTGACAGAATGTTGTCATCTTATCCCTACCTAACTGCTATCATCAGTTACCTGTGCTTACTATAGTCGTTTTGGCTCAACTGTCCCAAATAAGCTAGCTCTTAATAAAGGCTCCAGCCTGCCAGCAAACCATTAGATTAGATAATGAATCTAGGTATATTCTGCAGGTTTTTAGCTATTGGTCCTTCACCAGGTAAAACCATTAGATTAGAATCAGGACTTTGGTCCCTGAGTTCTATGCTATTATATGGTCTCTTAACCAAAGACACTCTAACAAACTAAATAGACATTAGTAGGTTAATTAAATCGATAGAAATATAATCTATTAATTCAAGAAATGAAACGTGGGAAAAAACAAAAATTTATCACTAACTCAGAATGACATATGGTAAGGCAATTTGAAGTTGACAAATGGCCAAAGCTAAAGATACCTTCCCAGTTCTTCTAAGACAAACATAAGCAATTTTACTGGGAACGGTGCCTCTGAAATTTAGGAATTTCCTATTTTTATTTTGGCATTTACATCTTGTGACAGTTTGATAATATATGTTAGCTCATATTAATATTCTAAGCACCCGTTAAACATTAAAACTAACTTAGAAGTATATGAGAGATCTATTTCTAGGTTAAGAAGAACTAATATTGCTCCACAAGTCAGTTAAAGCAAAGTGGCAGTACACTGACCATCCTCTTAGTGTGGTTACTATTTTATTAGAAAGCTTTTAAGAACTTTTAAAATGCAGTTTTTAAAGTTTTGTTTCATCTAAGACTCCCTTTGATAATGCAACCAATGAAAAACCAGGTTAACAGAAATCTTGCTTTATATTTTGTAGTAAGCTTGCTGACAATGTCTATTTCATTAAGTGATATCTGTACTATTGCATTTTCAGTACTTTTTATTTCAATTAACTTCTGTAAGAACAAAGCCCAACTAACCTTAAGAGAAATGTATTTTTTAACTACTAAAAATCTAAAACTGAAACAGCTATGATCCCACATATTCTTGTCTGCGTTTATTGGGAAAATAATAGTAGGTATTAAAATAGCAATGTTTTTGCAAGAGAGTTAGAAAGCCAAGTAGTAACAGACAAAAGAATGGAAAGTACTGTATTAGACTTTTAAAATGTTATGCTAAGCAAAGAACTATTTTTTTCTAAAAGTTGTAGGGTGTTATAACATTTACAACTATGTATATTTACATATTGTCAACAAATTCTTTGGACGTCAAGGTTATTATAGCCCAGTTGAAGACCCCAGCCTTTTGTTACACGATGACTGAAAAGTTACCCCCATTCTTCCTTCTAGAAGGAATAGTATAAAGGGATCAGATTAAAGTTTTATAAAATACTCAATGCACACACAAATTCAGGAAATAAAAGTTCATTTCCCGCCTTCTATTAATTCCATAGCTATTATAAATTCCCAGGGTGTGTTTCTTATAACTAGAGGCTGCAAGAGATGCTCAGATCAGTACTCACGAGGTTTAAGTTAGTCCATATTTCTACAGGAGTGACCTGCGGATGGGGAGCATGAGATGACACGATCTCACTCTTTTCTCGGGAGAAATGTACAGTAAATGCCTAAAATAGACACAGGCTTTTCTGTATCATAACAACAAGCAGTGACCTCATCAGAAACATGTGTACAAAATGAATCCCATTGGAAGGATTTGAGAAATATTTACTGTGAGATCTAACTTTTTTGAAAATTTTAAGTTAAAAAAGAAAAAGAAAGGAATATCAGAATGGGCCATAAAAAAAAAAAGCACCAAGTACTGAAAATTCTGCCGTCTGCAGCAGTTTCAGAGTCCAAATACTTACCTAAAAGACCAATTCTGCCTTAAAGAAAAAATGCTAACCTTGTCAAAGGGAAATCTAAGAAAATATTTAGAGGGGATTATCATATTCCATTTTCCTACATTATCTACATGCTCAGAGATGAAATCACTTTCCTATTCCTTAACAATCAGCCTACTTAGTAAATCTTAAAAAAAAAAATCAAGAAACTTCATTTTGTAACTATTTATAATTTTTTAAAATAAAGTACATGTTGCTAAAATAGTACCTTTCACCTTTTGCACTATGGCCAGTAATATTGCACATCCATTTTTATGGAATATTTTGGGTTATTTTGTTTTTAATTTCTTGTGTTCTACAAAACAAAAAACAGGAAGAATATTTACACACAAACACACAAAATATCTGCCCAACTGTCCACTGGCTGAATGAACTGCCATGGACAAAGTATTTTTAAAAATATTTGATATATTCAAGACAGGATTTCTATTTAATGAGTAATAAACTTTAAGTCAAATAGAAAAATATATCTTGAAAAATAACAGTGAATGCTGTAAGCAAATATAAAACCCACTAGGTATGTAGTAAATGTTAATTACATTATTGGTATTTTAAAAATTGAGCAGTAACTGTTGGAATATATAATCCAATAAAAATCAGAATTCATTTCCTTTAAATCTGTAATGTACATATAAGTAAATACACTTCAAATAAAAACTTGAAAATTGGGAATTACCGTAAGGGAATAAGAAACTTAATACTATTTTTTGTATGCACCTGTGTCTGGGTGTATATAGAGGGATATGCAAGTTCATTTAAACAACAGAGAATTACCCTCCACAAAACAAACACCCTCAATAGCTAAGATATACATAGTCTGACACAGGTCATAAGTGGGGGGATGGGGGGAAGGCAGATAAAACAAAGTCAAAATGACTTCCTTTGATTAAATAGACTCACAAATGGAAAAAAAGTTTCAATGCATTCTTAGTTTTCCCTTGAAACACCACAACAAACAGATTTAAGAACCACCTTAAATAAACTATCCTTTTAATAAGAAAGGTTTAGTTTATAAACACCTGAGTTCAAATGGATAAAATGTAAAGTACGACTGACTTGAGAAATTAATTCAAAGAAAAACTATGTACAGGTATTATCAGATCAGTAACATGTGTGCTGTCTGATGTGGCAAAGTCTTATAGACAATATCATTAATGGTCTGTTTTAGTACATTTTTTATAGTAAAGTGACAAGGTTAGCATTTTTTTTTCCTTTAACAGTCAGTTAAAAAATGATTTGTCATACTGACAGCCTCTAACCGCTTTGCACCCCCAATTCATATTTAGAAGACCTCTAAAAATGACCCTAAAGCAAAATCAGAACAATCTGGTCTAGATTATTTCAAAAACAAAGGGGCAAAAGGCTACATCAATGAGTCAGTTTTGCCAACCATGTATATAGTTATGCATAAAAACTGCAAAGCTAAATGTTAATGCTCGTAAATAGTGCAAGGAAGCTCTGAAAGCATAATTCTCAGAAAAATGTGATTGCGAACAAATAGAAGAAGTATTTTCAAATTACACAGTAAGTGTACAGTGCAATCATCTCTGAACAAGTAGAAGATCATCAATTTACAAAATTCAAGGAATTCAAGTTGGGAAATAGTGTATAAATAAAAAACTGAGTTAACATTTACATATATTTGAGAAAAATAGTGCAAAATGGCAATTCCACTGAAATTCTTTGTAATTTGATATAAATATAGTAATAAATTCTGATGAGATATCCTAATGAAAAAAGATTTCCACTGGGAATTAGGATATTCTGAAACTCCAAATTTGCAATACCGAATATTTAACAACTATTCTCAACTTTATTAAAATGACTGGTCATCTACTTCCTTGATTTCAATTCTTTCAAAAAAGATTAACATTTCTTGACAATTTTCTGGGATTAATATGTAAAAACACTGAGAATCCAGAAGTAAATTTTTAAAGATCCTAATATAGTGGTTATATAGTTTGAAATTAGCCACTAACTTTTACCTTATACCCACTCAAATTTGTAGAGGGAAAATCCTATCTATTAGTATTCAGCATCTGCAAAAAGTACATTAAAAAATAATTCTGGTTGCAACTAGATGATCTCTATGTTACTAAAGAATTAATTCTTAAAATACAATCTATGTAAAGCAACCTATTTATTCCAACAATAAGGTAGTGGAGGTTCACATAAACTATATAATGTGACCAAGATCTCTCCTCACTAGCAAATCAAAGTATTTCACCACCTTGATCTTTAAGGTTTTACCTTCCAGCTTTAAATCAATGAGTCAGTCAACAGTTACTAAACATAAAAAACCTTCAAAATAATTTATAAGGTATATGCTGGATTTACTATATAGCTATTGACCTTTCAGAAATCAGTATTTCAAACTTACACTTAGTTCGTTAAGTACGTGGTTCAAATTGATCCAATTTATTTCTAAACAGAAAATGGTCAACAGTTTAAGGCACTCATTATTAAGCACATAATTGACAATTTATCTATCAACGGTTGAAAGCAGTTACAATTTGCTTTATAAAGTCATAGCATAATTCGGAAATGTGATATATATATATATATCAATATATATATATATCTATATATATATATATATGGTTAAATATGCAAAAAATCTCAGAAAACTGTAGAGAATATTCTAATGAGAACCAAAGGTCATGGCTTTGTCTAACAATCATGGAGCCAAATGATTCCAGAACCAGACTGGTCAAACCAATCTCCAATCTTTAAGGTAGTGCAAAGGCCCAAGACTAGTTATTTTAATTCTGAATCATATATATTCAATATATTCATTAATGATGACAGAAGAGTTCCTGGAAACATTCTATAGCAAGCATGCAGACATAGCCAATACCAAAATTTTGAGTGCTACCTAATGCGATTTATGTGGAATGCTAAACATATTTTTCAAAATACATAATTACAGTAACTGTGTTATCAGTAATCCATCTCTTACAGAAACTCCAGCATTTGAGCACAGGACAAAATGAATACTTTACCAAGAACTGCTGGCACATTTCAGACAGAAGCCAAAACATGCAGCAATAAGGGGAAAGGCACTAACAGAAATTGAGGAGAGAAGAGTAAATTACAGCTCCATAACTTATAGTGTAATTAAGATTGGGTTCTTAAAACTGTTAAAAGTGATCACTAACTATTCAGTGGACTATAATACAAGACAATGTAAATATTATACTACCTGTATACTATCACAAACTCCTAATTTTAAAAATGCCAATTGATAACATTTTATATATGTACCTCCTGTTCAGGTTTATTGTACACTAAAATAAATACAAAAATCATGTTGCCAGATGCTAATCAATGAGAAGTACAATAGTTGTCTTAACTTTACAATGTAAATTCATCTAATTCAATATTAAGCCTCTAGGTTTCAGAAAATTTTTTGTTTTTTATTATTTTATATTCATACCTGCCATTGCTGCTGAAATCATGTGTACCTGGGTAGAATCGGGATCACATACACCATTCAACTTTTCCTTGCAGTTTGAATAAGCAGCAAAGTATATTGCTCTAAAATAAAGATATAAATTTTATCAATAAGCACGCTACCTAATTCATAAGACTTAAATGACATGTAAATTGATCTTTACAATTTTAGAAAAATCTAAAAACAAAGTCTTACCCACATTTTCAGGTAACATCAGGTTAATTCACATTTTTTCCTTAGAGACCCTACTTTTTATATAGAAGAAGGCATAAAGAAGCCAAACTCAAATGTAAAGTTCCTCAAGCAGATATATCCCTGCCACCCTCCCAACCCTGCCCAATACTTTGATAGCAACTAACTGAAACAAAAACTATTTGTATAAGGCCTTGATAACTAAAAAACATGAGTAAGGCTAGAAAGGCTTATGTAATGCTAAGTCTCAATTAAATAATACTTGAGGTAAGCAAATGTAGTATGAGCATTTAAATATACATATGTATTTTTCTGGTGGAGACAGGGAGGTAGAACTGACCTAACTGATCAAAGAATATGTAAAGTAATTTTGAGAGATTGTAGTATATTCTAATCTCTACTGTATCTAAACAGACATAACAATTCCAAAAGACATCAGCCCCATCAGGTTTTCCAACATTGGTAAACATTCCATTAAATTTGTAAATATTCCCCATTAAGTTACTAATTATGACTTTATGCCTTCCAACTACCTTCTCACTGTTTAGCTTTCCAGGCATTAAATTACTTGCTTGCTGGCTCAAATATCCTGCTAATTCCCAACAATCCTGACTACCTGTCCAATAAGGTACCGAACAGACAAACAAGTATGAATGAAGAAAGTCTCACTGTTGTGCCATTTTTAATGTGCTTAAGAAAAAAGGGAAGTAAATTTAAAATGAAACATTTTACTTAATGAGAAAGGGGAAAAAAAGATTCATTAATGCCAAACTGTTAAGAAAAAACAATGCATGAAGACAAATTTGGTGAAATACTTTGAGTAAGATTCAATTCATATAAATGATAAATATATATATATTATATATTTTATGTAAATGATAGGCCAGAAAAATTAAGATTATATACCAAGCTGTTTATTAATGATGGTTATCTGTGGGCAGAAGTGGAAGTATGTGTGAGAAGGCACACTGGGTGAGAGGTGATGTACTTAAGTTACAATGGCAAGTTTTACGCTAGACATTTTTTTTTTGAGTTTTTACAATAAGGATGCAATTTTGGATAACTTTTTTAAAAAAGAAAAGAGCCCATAAAAAGCTGAAAATCAATAAATGATGAGATATGGATCTGGTATACTGTTGGATACAGAAAGCTGGTATGCATTTTCACTTTGAATACGAACTCTGTACCATGTTCTGTCATGGAAGAAGTCAATCTAAGACAAAAAAGATATCAGAGAAATATGACAAATTAATGTACTAAGGCCTTTTTGGCTTCCTTATTAGGGAATGAAACCATTCTATCAGTTTAGCTTGTCCTGCAAGCCAAAAACCAAAACAGGTTAGTTCCAGTGATCAAGCCTTCCCCTTTCTTACTGCTAGTTCCTTTAGTTTGTTCTAAGCCTTTTGAACTTTGTGCAAAAGCTGCTTCACAACCAAGCAGGCCTTTGCACCTCCACATGGTGTCATCAGCCCATCCTTCAGATGGTTACAAATAACTTGTTTGTTACACCATAGGGAGAGTGTAACAAACCTTTCTTACCACATTGACTTCTCTGCAGCACCTCCCCTGATTAACCTTGAAACAAGAAATACTGCCACACTTCGCTTGAATTTTTTTTTTACCTGGAAGGAGCCACTCCCACTAAATTGGGGCCTAATCCTCTAAACAAGGAGCGAGGCCCTTCTTTTTCCAAGATCACCCTGAAAGAGAAAAATATTATTTAGAAATGAATGTCCTTTAAAGTCTGGAACTTTATTTGTATAACAAATTTGGAGTCTAAAGCCCATGTTTGTACTATAATATTATACTGCCCCAGTCAGTTTCCTACTTACAAAAATCCAAATTACTGAAGATTGATAATAGATTTATTAGTGATAATAAAAAGAACTCCAGATTCTTTCCTAAAAGTTTTAAAGATATAACCATATAGATTCCTACATTTATTTTCATGTAAACATGCTATTCTTTATCTTCTTCAATCTTTTCCATTTTACTATCTTTACCAGAAAATTTAATTCTCAATTAGAAATTTAGCTTCCTCCTAGTATTCGAGGTCTTTCCTCCATACAGGACAACTCTGTCAGTACTCCAGCATTATCTCATCCAACCATTCCAGCAAAAGGCTACGGCGAAATCTACCACCCTAACATCCTTTAAGGCACTCAGATTGCTGGCTTGTTACCATTGTTCCCTCTACTCCGTTAACATTTACTAACTGAATACTTAATGTAATAAGGAGATAGAAAAAAGAGGGTGAGACCCTTGTCTTTAAGAAATTTGTTTGGTTGTGGAAAAATGAATTCTACTTAACAAGTAATTTAAGACCATATTAATAAGCAAATACTATACAGGTTAGATAAATATGCTCAGCAGGAAAATGAGCAGAGGCATTGTGGGTAAAGTGGGGTCCCTATGGCCAGGATCCTCACTGAACTTAAATGTAACTGGCCTGTTGCTATGCTACCGCTTCCACACCTTTAGGCAATAAGCCATTATTGTGTTAATGTAAGGAGTACCGCCCAGTGCTCTGCCTGAGACTGGGTGGCGGGGCTGCAAGGCTGTAGGAGAGCGGAGCGGAAGCTGGAGTGGTGGCAGCGCTGAGGACAGAGGCCCGGAGGACAGCTGTGCGTCAGGGCAGGCTCTACAGAGAGGCCCAGAGGACGTCTGTGCAGGACGGCTGTGCGGGACCGCTGTACAGAGAGGCTCAGAGGCAGAGACTGGCTTGCTGCATCCGAAGCAGCAGTGATAACACAGACTCGCTCTGAGTGAACGGGATTTTGGTGACTGACCTGCCACCTGGAAATAAAGTTGGGTATAACCTTTTCACCCCAAGAACCCTTTGCTGTAAATTTCTTTGGTCACAGTGAATCTATAGCGAACTTGCCTCGAGCTGAAACTCATTTGCAAGACAGGCATGTCTAAGTGATGGAAGGCTTTCTGAGGATGAGTTATTAAATTAACATGTGGAGGTACAAAGAAAGAGATAGAGGAAGAGTAGGCATTTTAATTCAGAGTTAACAAACTAAGCCAGTGGTTCTCAAGCATCTCTATGCTTAAGAATGATCTCTTGGAAGGCAGTGGAGTTTAAGTTATTTAAAAGCCTGAGTTGTGGGGCCAGACTTCTCAAGAGGAAGCACAATTTTGACTACCATGGACATGTAAATTAGTTAACTTTTCTCTTATCCTTACTCCCACCCACCATCGGTAAATAGAGAAAAACTGTACTATTTATTTTTATTGTGAAGAATAAATAAGTTAATATATGAACTTAAAAGAGGACCTGGCTCACAGTAAGCACTTACTGGAGCATTTGTTTAAAATGCAGATTTCTGATCCCACCCACAAAGTATTCTGATTCGACAGGTATTAAGACAATGCTCAACAATTTCCATTTTTAGCATGTTTTCAGATGGCTGACATAGATGATACAGGACCACAGTTCATACTTCTAGATTAGACAAAAGCGGAGTCAAGAATGACAAACTGCAGAGTACATTTTGAAAATTCAGTGTGTTATTAGCCTTTTCTGTACCATAAATTCCCTTGAGAAATTAAGGACGTTAAATGTCTTAAAAAAAAGAAAACACTACATACTTGCAAACACGTTTTTGCATATAATATCTAGTTTATAGACGTTTTGAAACTAATGAGCCTTTTGAAACCTGAGAACCTAATGAGCCCAGGAGGGATTCCTAAGGCTAATGAAGCCGTGAAACACGTTATACCCACTAAGGTGGCTGTAATCAAAAAGACATAGTACAAGAAGGGTTGGCAAGGATATACAACAGATGGGAATCTCCTTCATTAGTTATGGGAATGTAGAAACAGTGTAACCACTTTGGAAGACTTTTGGCAGTTCCTCAAAACATTAAACATCAAGTTACCATATGACCAGCAATGCCAGTCCTAGTTTATCCAGAACAGAAATGAGTACATATGTCCCTTTAGTGGCAAAATTTTTAATACCCAAAATGTGGAAAAAACCCAGATGTCTATTAACCCATGAAGGGACAAAATGTGATATATATCCATACAGTGGAATACTTGGCAATAAAAAGATCCTTGTTATAAAATGAATGAACTTTGAATACATGCTAAGTGAAAGAAACCCATCAAAAGACATCAACATATAATTCCATTTGTGTAAAATGTCCACAATAGGCAAATCTATAGTGACAGATAGTTAGTAGTTGGCTACGGCTGGGGGCATGAGGAAGGGAGAAAAGGAGTATCTGCTAACAGGTAAGGGTTTCTTTTTGTGGTGGTGATGAAAATGCCCTAGATTTACAATGTGGTGATGGTTGTACAACTGAATGAATTTACTAAAAATAATTGAATTGTGCATTTAAATGGATGACTTTTATAGTATGCAAAATTTATCTCAATAAAGATGTTGAAAAAACAAAAAAGGAGGCCATGAAACAGACTGATTAGGATAGAGCTCCTGAGTAGGGAAATGATGGGAGAAAAAGTAAAGAGATGTTATGGAAGTCTTCCAAGGAGACTTGGAAGTCATCTCTATACTGACGATAGGCAAAACATGTTAAATTGACTCATATATAAGAGGGCCTAAAAAATGGATACATTAAAACAGAGCCCAGAGGGATTCCTACAGTTCCTGTGAGAAAAGTCAGAGAAGGCGTAACAACTAAAAAGTACAATAAAAAATACAGTATTGTCACAAAGGTGAAAGGAAGAATTTTAAGCAGAGGTATTCACTATTGACAAATGTCAAAATCATAATACTCAATCAAGTATTTATCTATAACTATGCCCTTTTAATCCAAAACTGTTAACAATTTGATTTTACTTATTCATGTATTTAAGTTAGTTTGAAAAAGGACTGATGAAATCCTTTGGTAAGGAAGGTAAACACAGTCTGAGTTTATTTACTGCTACAAAATAAATACTACTGAACTAAGTTCAAATAGATTATGTCCCAAGTGAGCTGATAAGAAAGATACACAAGCCGCTCAGTTACATACCTATGTTAAAACATGTAAAACCTTATTTCAATAGTTTGAGAATTTCAAATCCAATTTGTGACATAATGAAGTATAGTAAAACATAAAAACAAATCTTTTTCAAACCATCAAGAAATGTCAAACAAAAAATCACCTTTTAAAATCAGCAGAACTCACTTTAAATTTCAGTTATGTTTAGGTTAAATAAAAACTATGGACTGACATTAATGGATATACTTGTGTGAGTACTTGGAAAATTAAGATCACACACAAACAGCTAGCATTTAATGCTATCACATTTCAAAAATAAATGAATTAATAATACAAATTATAATACCTACAATAGCTTTAGAAAATAAATCCATTGAAAAATTGTAGAAAAATATTCCAAATGCACATGATTTTGAAACAATCTTACATTTTACGTTATCCAACTGTTCCTCTCCATTAGGAATTGTCTTTTATAATGAATGTAATTCAGAGAAACTCTCAAGTTTGTAACAAGCCTTTTACAATAGGATGGAGTATAAAGAAAACATATGAAGATAGTTAAGGTAAAGAGACTAAGAAATTCATGACTAGTGTGCTCTCACTTTAGGCAATGGAGAGGTCCAGGAGACACTACCCGGTTGACACTGGCTCCAGCCATGGTGTTCAGCTGAACTTCAGAGATACTATAAAGTGTCACAGAAGATGATTGCAGCCGTGTTTTTACAACTTCCAGTGGACATGTCAGAATAGCTCCCACCGTACCACCACATCTACAAAAGAATGAAAAGAACTTATTTAGTATACTGTGGAAACATAGACCATTAGTTGAGGTATATTGAATATCAAAGTCCTATCCTATCTTTTAAAACTTAACAAATGGTTTTCAGAGTAATAAATCACTGATGGATAATCATATGTATTTCCTGCTTTATCCCAAAATTCGTTTCACCTGCCAGAAAATATGGTATTTGAATCTCAAAATCAGTATCTGTTTGGCCCATGTGTGGAAATCTGTGCGAAGTGGGTAAGCTAAGCTAGAGGAGTCCAATACAAATACAAAGACTGGTCACCAAAGCAACAAAATGAAAGCTCTGAACAAATGATATTAAATTTTTAAATTAAAGTGTGTAAGAGACAGGCTGAGTAATTATTATTTTTAAATGTAAAAGTGGGAAATAATTTTCTCTTAAAGCATTAGCAGCTATCCAGTGAAGCCCTGAGAACTGCTTTCTAACCAAAGGGAAAGGAAAATCATTCAGGAGAGTTTTACTGAGGTCAAAGAGAAAAACAGACTGAGTCAGAGGTAGTAACCTGGACCTCCAAAATGGGCATTGGAGGAAGAAAAAGAAAAGCAGCCAACCACAGATAAACAGTAAATAATTCTACCTCCAGAATTGTAACAATGTATATATAATATATATATAATAAAAGGAGAGAAAAAAATGGCAACACTATCACTGCAAATAAAATTTAAGACAAGAAATCCTTAAATAAGAGTACTTCATATTGATGTAACAGTACAAGCCTTCAAGAAAATAAAATTGAAACAAACTTTATTCAATCAAAGTGAAAAATTCACTCAACAAATTAAAAAGAGAACATCCTATGTAAAATAAAAGCTGATTCTTACCTCATACCGCATTTAAAAAATTAACTCAAAATGGATCATAGGTCACAATGTAAAGCTACAAAACTTCTAGATGAAAACAACAAAGCATGAATCATAAAAGAAAAAACTGAACTTCACCAAAACTAAAAACTTTCAGTCTTTGTAAAGAAAATGAAAAGAGGTCACAGTCTGAGAGAAAATAATGGCAAAACACTTATCTGATAAAGTGCATATTATATTCAGAAACACAACTCAATAATGAAAACAACTCAGAAAGACTTGAACAGACACCTCACTGAAGTTATATGGATGAAAATAAACAGATTTTACAAAATCATTTGTCACCAGGGAAATGCAAATTAAACCACAATGAGATACCAGATACCACTGCACATCTACCAATGGCTAAGGACTGATGACAGTCAAAAACGGATAAAGAGCAACTGGACATCTCATACACTGCTGGTGGGAATAATGAAGTCATTTTAGAAAGTAATTTGGGGGAAAAAAAAAAGAAAACAATCCGGTAGTTTCTTATAGTTAAACATACTACCGCCAAACAATATTGTACTCCAAGGTGTTGACCTGGAAGAAATCAACAGATAAATGTCCACACAAAGACCTGTCCATGGACATCCATAGCAACTTTATTCTTAAGAGCCAAAAACTGGAAAAAACTGAAATGTCTACCAACTGATGAAAGATAAACTGTGGTATGTACGTAGAATGGATTATTGGATTAATATTATGGATTAATATTCTACACACACACACAAAAAAGCTACAACCTGGATAAGTTGCAAAAGCATTACACTTAACTGAAAAGCCAGGCACAAAAGGCTTTCATTTAATGACATCTTCATTTCTATGACAGTCTGGAAAAGGCAAAACTAGGTGAACAGAAATGAGATCATTGGTTACCAAGAAGTAGCAGGAGGAGGACTGACTGCAAAAGGCATGGAGAATTCTTGGGAAATAGAAAAAGTTCTATATTTTGATTTTAGTGGTGAATACAGTACCTTATACATCTGCCAAGACTCACTAATCTGTATACTTACCAAAGGGTGAATTTTACTGTATATAATTTTACCTTGATAAATATGTTGAAAAAACCCAAATATGTGAAACTTTTAATCACAAAAAACAATGTTTCCCAAAAATTCCACTATGGCTTTAAATAGAAAGCTTTAAAAATTTTACCTCCCAAAAAGGGACCAAGACCATAATTACATTGTCAGAAATTAACACATCAATTAGATACATGGTAGGGCTATGAGACATTTGAAACAAAATTAACTAGCTCTAAAAGAGAACTCTATACTCAATAAATAAGAAATAGATATGTTTAAACAGCTATGAAACAGGCTTAAAACCTAATTATATATAAGGTCACAAGGTGTATCTTAAACAGAAGACAAAAGTTTACTTTGTTAATGCTGAGGGCTAAGTGGTAGAGATGTGAACCATCACAGTACATGCTGTAGTATACATACACTGCATAATTCGAGAGAGCCTGTGTGGTAAACTGCACTGTATTCACACTCTAACAGTGATTTAGTCACAGTAAATCATGTTTGTTTTTAATGTGAACTTGCCTAGTCTTTTTAAAGCTGTTTAATGTATTTACTTTGTAAGCTCATTGAACATACAACCCATATTGGCCCCAAATTTCTAATAAGCCTGCATATTTGTTTTGGTTTTATATTCTGTAAAACCCAAAAATGTATTCTTGGTTATCACAATGAACATGAATTACTTCTATAATTAAAATAAATAAAAAACAGAAAGCAAAGTTAGCACATAGGCCATGATTCCTACCCAGTCATTCCTGGTTCAAAGAGAATAAACACATTACACAAAGAAAATAACCTACTAGGGAAAAACAATTATCTGAGACTCACAGGCTTGTTCTAATGATGGTATATAATATGACCCATGTGAAGTATTTTGACGTGGCACATAAAAAAGTATGTGATAAGTATTAGCTACTGAAGTCATCAGCATCTATTACTGATAGTAACTAAAATTTTGTAATAAAACTATTACAAATACTTCATGGTGAGACCACAGAAAAGATATGATTCCTAAAATACCACTACAACAAGCAAAATACATAATGCAGATCTGAACTGTACAGAGCTGGAGGGCGGGGGGCATACACACAAGCACTTGGGCTGTCCTGAAAGAATTTACATTCTAAAAAGCTATTGGTATGTAGTACAGGGGTGACTCTCCAGTATTTCTCAAGCTGCTTTTATCTTAAATCAATTTAAAGGAATTACTATGCATGCTGAAATCATTAGAATTGATGTGGAGAACAAAACTACTGCTGTCCATAACATGTAAAATCTCTACTTAGAAAGAAACAGGACCAACTACATTAGATTTATCTTCTCTCAATGTCAAAATTCTTACTCTCTAAAAGAATATGCCATAGAGAGCCAGAGGAGAAATTAGTAAGACACAAGACTTCAAGCAGTAAGGCAAATGCAAAAGGCAACTGACTTAATAAAGAGGAAGAAAGGCTTGCAGAAGGAAATACCAAAGAGAAGCAGTTTTGCCCTGCAGAATCCCTTAGAGGCCTAATGATTAAAGGCACCAAGTACTCAAGATGGTGGTGAGGCAAAGAACTGAATACAGAAGCACTGGCTGATAGGTGGGAAGGATATCCAGATGGTTCCCTGCCCCCAACACACACATATACACACACACACAGGACACCACACACAAATGGGTAGAACTGTATTCTCAGGCATAAGCTTAATTCTCTGAAGAATATGAACTCAACAAACTCTGAGCTCAGATTTAACAGGTGCCCCCCCCACCCCTCAAAATCATCTGATCAACTGCCAGAAAAAACAAAAAGTCACATACAAAGAAAAAGTTAGAATAGCGTCAGACTTCTCAACAACTGATTACTTATTCTAGAATTCAACAGCAAACCTACTTCCAGCAAATAAATATACTTGCAAAGAAATATTCAAGAAATTTCCTCTCTTATACCCTTTCTTACACAGCTACTAAAGGCTGTGTTCTACAAGGGAGTAAACAAAAAAGGGCAAGGGATGTATCAAATCATTATGTTGTTGTCTTGCAAATGAGTTTCAGCCCCAGGGAAGTTCGCTATAGATTCACTGTGACTAAAGAAATTTACAGCAAAGGGTTCTTGGGGTGAAAAGGTTATACCTAACTTTATTTCGAGGTGGCAGGTCAGTCCCTCGGCACTAACACCACTCCAGCCTCGGCTCTGGTCTCCTACAGCCTTCCAGCCCTGCCACCCAGTCTCTGGCAGAGCACTGGGCGGAATTCCTTACATTAACACAATAATGGCTTATTGCCTAAAGGTGTGGAAGCGGTAGCATAGCAACAGGCCAGTTACATTTACGTTCAGTGAGGATCCTGACCATAGGAACCACACTTTACCCACACTCCACCCCCTCCAGGATTCTTGCCTTACAATCTACACTCTTTCCATCTTCCGTAATGGTCCCTGTGCGAGAAAGCTGGAGCACTGTAACCAGATTCCACAATAGCAGCAGAGGATAAAAACAACTTAGAGATAATAAAAATTAAGATACAGGTAACAAAAATTATAATAATCCTCAAGCCAGAGGAGGTTCTTAAAAACAAAGACTTTAGGGGCAATGAGACATGTTTTAATGCTACCAACATAGGCAAATCTTGTCCATCAGGTAGGATGCATGCAAGAGAGTGGTCCTGTGACAGGACTGTAGCACGAAGCGGGTCCCTTCCAGGTCTAGTATACCATACATGTTTACTCCTCTCCCCGTGGGGGTTACTGAAGGGTCTATATATAGTGCTACTGGAGGTGCATGCACTGGCCATAATGATAAAACAAAACTCCCTGGTAAGAAGCTCCTACCTTCTGGCTATTCAGGATATACTACTGTGACCTTTGGGGGCCACTCTGCTGTTATTCCAGGAATACACAGGAGGCCAGCTTCCAGGCCTTGCCCCCAAGGTGCCAGGAGAGCCAGTCATTGTTGGTCCATGTGTCGAAAGGTCCAAGGCCATGTCCACTCAATGGAGTCTCTGGGATTCAGTGCAGTTGGTGCTGGCAGCAAGATGTTGTTCTGGTGGCCGAACCTCGGCTTCAGTGATTCTTCCTTGGTTTGCAATTGCAGTTGTATAGGGGTGGCAGCCATATGTATTAACATGTCTATGGGGCTTAGGGCTCCCTTTCAGGATCTCTCATTCAAACGTCATAGCACGGTCCATAAGCGGACTGACCATCCCCACAGACTACTGGTATCTGACTTTAGTCTGGATTTTAACAAGCCATTGTGCCTCTCTATCATGCCTGCTGCGGTAGGATTGTACAGCACATGAAACTTCCACTTGATTCCCAGCTGTTGTACCCATTCTTGCAGTGTACGTCCAGTAAAATGGGTGCCCTGATCACTCTCAATTACCTGTGGTTGGCCATAGGCAGCAAAAAGATGCTCAAGGCCTCTTTTGGTCATCTGCTGGTCTGCACAACGGGTAGGAAAAGCAACCAAAAGTCCAGTAGCTGTGTCCACACAGGTCATTGCATACCGATATCCTTCTGACACAGGCAGAGGCCCAATATAGCCTATATGTCACCTGACGAGGGGTATAGGCCCTTTAGCTATTGTCCCATGTTGCTGTGGAACTCGGTGTAAGTCCCTCTTGAAGCACACAACACACTCTTGCCGGGCTCTACTAACTTCTTCGAAGGTCAAAGGCAAGCCCCACCGACAGGCTACAGCCCACATTGTCTTTTGTTCCGCATGCAGCAAACGCTGATGTAGCCTTCTAATCAACGTATCTGGGCCAATTTTTCTGCTTCATCATTTCCTGGTGATGCCAGTGGCAAATGACCTGTCACATGGTATACTGTAATCATTTTAGTCTGACCACAGGCCCATAAATCTTGCCACAATTCTTGCCCCCAAAGGAGTCAGTGACCAACCAGCCAGTTGGCATGGTACCAGGTTGGTAGCCACAGGGTCAAGCCCTGATAGACAGCCCAGCTGTCAGTGCAGACAACTATAGGGGAGGGCTCCTGGCTGATCACAAGCCACACAGCCCGCAACTCTGCCCTTTGGCTGCTCTTTCCCTCACCATCTTCCATCCATATTGTCTCAGTCTTAGGATGGAAAGCTATGGCCCTCCATTTTGGGGGCTGCCCACGGCTGGAGCCATCTGTGTACCATGCATCTTTGGGTATAGGGGCTCTTCCCTCCTGATAGGGACTCTCTGCTACTAATGGTTCAAAAGCAAGTTCTTCCTGCTTTTCACTAGTATATGTCACTGGCCCCAACACACGTTGGAGTTCTTCACTCAAGGGGCTACTAGAAAGGGCACTATGCTGCTGTAGGTAAGCACCCACTTGGCTAGTGTGGGTGTTTGTGCCACGCCACTCCTTGGCTTTTGGGTCCAGTCTTGTACCCACCCCAAAATGGGATAGGTGGTTATTACTTTTATCGGGGCCATTCCAATGATGGGTTCTGTAGCCAGCAAGGCATGATACATGGCAGCCAGTTTGTTTTTCTATCAAAGTGTATCGTACCTCTGCCCCTTCCCAGAGTTGTGACCAGAATCCAACGGGTTGGCGAGTTCGTTCAAGCCGCTGCCAGAGACCCCAGCCATAACCGTCTTCAGTCACATGAACGTCCAGCTCACAGGGCCTTGATGGGTCTATCACACTCAAGGCCTGCACAGCCTTGACTGCCCGTTTTGCTGTAGTAAAGGCAGATGCACATGTCTCATCCCAATACCACCTGATGCCCTTTTGTACCAACCAGTACAAGGACTTCAGAATTTGAGCCAAGTGTGGGATAAACACTCTCCAGTAGCCTAGAAGACCCAGAAACTCCTGTAGCAATGCTGCAGTTGTGGGGGTAGGAAAGGCCTGGACTTTATCTATAACTGCTTCTGGTATCACTTTGGTCTTACCCGACCAGACGACCCCCAAGAATTTGACAGATAAACCAGGTCCCTGAACTTTGGTGCTGTTCACAGCCCATCCTTTCTCCTGTAAATGTTGTAGCAGTCTAGGTGCTGCACTTTCTAGATCTGAAAGCGAATCAGACATGAGCATAACATCATCAATATAATGGTATAGCCGCACCGTTGGTGGTTTCTCCCATGTAGCCAAGTCCTGGGCTACAAGTCCATGACAGATGGTGGGGCTGTGAAAGTATCCCTATGGGAGGATGGGGAAAGTCCATTGCCATCCTTCCCACGTGAAGGCAAACTGTTCCTGACTTTCCTGCTCAATGCCAATGGAAAAGAAGGCATTAGCAGGATCTACCACATAATGATATGTTCCTAGTTCATGACTGAGGGAATCCATCAAGCCTGCAATAGAAGGGACAGCAGCATGCATAGGGGGTATGACCTTATTCAGTTCTCTGTAATCCACAGTGATACGCCAGGAGCCATCTGGCTTTTTTACTGGCCACACTGGGGAATTGAACGGACTATGGGTGGGCTTTATAATATCCACCGTTTCCAGCTCTTGGAGAGTTTCTCCAATCTCTTTATGCCCCACAGGCAGTTTGTACTGTTTGGTATTAGTCACCCACCGAGGCACAGGCAAAGCTATGGGTGGGTGCCTAGCATGTCCCCTCAGAACTGCCTTCACAACACATA
Organism: Smutsia gigantea; assembly: GCA_032199065.1. Taxonomy (NCBI): domain Eukaryota; kingdom Metazoa; phylum Chordata; class Mammalia; order Pholidota; family Manidae; genus Smutsia; species Smutsia gigantea. The sequence goes on from JAVSCE010007656.1 coordinate 137,813, forward strand.
CTCTCAGTCTGAACTCACCTGCAGTGGTCTGCAACCACAGACCCTGCAGGATATCAATCCCCAAAATATACTCAGGGCTGGGAGATACATACACGGTATACTCTTTTGGGGGTAGACGCCCTATTCCCAAAGGGCTTTGGACTTTTTTTACTCTGATAGCCTTCCCCCTGTATCCATCTATGATAGTGGGGGTCCCGGGGAACTGCTCAGGGTTACCATGAATCAGTGAACATTCAACCCCAGTGTCCACCAGAGCCAGGACACATTGTATGTTTACTGGGGACCAATGGATAGCTATTTCAGCATGTGGTCTCCAGTCCCCCCTGGTCCCTCAGGGCAGATACCTTGACATTCCCCTCAGTCAAACCATGTTCCCCAATCGTCTTCCTGTGTGGGCTCAAGTGAGGTTGGCTTGCTTTCCAGCAGGAGGTCTTGCAAACACACAGGCTGGACTCGTGGCTCTGTCTCTGATCTCTGCCTCTTTGGTCTTAATGGCTGGAACTGCTGCTCTGGTTTCAGCTGTTGCCATAGCTCTAGTAAGATCCTATTTGACTTCCCATCTAATTTCTTTCCATCTGCTCCCGCCCGTATTAAATCAACCCACATCTGGGTCCTCGTAACCTTCATGGGGCCCTGTAAGTTCTTCTTGTGAGCAACAGGTCTTACTTCTTTCCAAATTCTTGTGGCTTCAGCCTCTCCTAAGTCTGCTACTGTACGTGTCACCTCACTTATGGGATGCCCTAAGTGAGGGGAAAGAATGGCCACTAGAGACCCAAAGAGGGATGTAGGAGCCATTTGAAGTACAATATTCCTCATCCCAGTAGTGAAAATCTCTTCATATTGGCCATAATTCTCTGGACTATACATGGCATTTCTCATGCCTAGTTCTCGTAGCACCTGTTGGAGTTCAGCTTATGTCTGCCATCTAACAGGAGAGGATGGTAGATCACCCGGATTGGGCCACACAGCACAAAGTGCAGCCATATGCCAATCAAGGAGAGAGTGACTCCCTGGGGTCTGATGTGCATTTTGTAATTGCTGCCTCAAGGCAAGCTGCACTGTCAGGGAAGACAACTTTCCCATCTCTGACCCTGGCAGAACAATTCCATCCACCCCTAAGTCCCACAGACGCAGGAGCCAAGCTGATATTGACTCCGAGGGCTTCTGCCTAAACTGGGAGCCCAAGTCCACCAGCTCAGCCTGAGTATAGGGGCAGACCACAGAGTGCTCCACGACCTGGGGTGGGGGCTGCTCCTCCCCTTGGGGAACTTTCAGCTGCTGGGTCTTTATTTTCTTTACAACCACAGGGCGTGCTTTCAATACAGGAGGCGCCAGTGCCTCTGGCATCACCCCTTCATCTTTCTCCATCTCCTCCATTTCTGGGGCTGATGGCACCTTTCTCTCCCCTCCCCCGAGTGCCTCCTCTGCTACAACCTTTACCTTTTCTAGTGTACCTCGCAGCAATGCTACCTCAGTCTTCAGAAGGTCTCTTACCTTCAGCTCAATGTTTCCCAGCTGACGTTCTTGTGCCACCTCTGCCTGTGCTTCCCTCAAGAGTTCGTCTTTTTCCTTGATGGCCTCTTCCTCCTTCACAACACCTGGCAGCACTGCCGTCTCGTCTCCAATGGCTCCTTGCTGCTGGCGCTCTCATGCTGCCTCCTCTCGCATCAAAGCCATCTCCTTCTTCAGGGAATCCAGAGAAGTTTGCAGCTCATGTTCTCGTGCCATCTCCTCTCGCATCAATGCCATTTCTCTCCTCAGGGAATCCACAGAAGTTTGCAGCTCACGTTCTCGTGCTACCTCTCGCATCAATGCCATTTCCCTCCTCAGGGAATCCACAGAAGTTTGCAGCTAGCATTCTCGTGCCGCCATTTCTTGGGTCTCTTCTGTAGACCTTTTTAATACTGTGAGAAGCAGCCAACCCACAGTCTCTGCTGCCTCACAGGCACTCTGCTTCTCAAAGGATCTACTTACTATACGAAGGGCCAGCTCTACAGCCTCAGGTGTCACCTCCACTTGCCTCCAGTCCTGGGGTGGGGCCCAGTCTTCTAGAAGGCAAGCCACCTCAGACCACATACCCATTGGGGGACAATCCACTGTCTCCCCATTCACAGGGGCAGCCAGCTGAAGCACCCCTCCCATAAGGGCAGCTTGTCTTTTTCCTTGGTCAACAATGAACCCTGCCAACTTTGCCAATTGTCTTGCAAATGAGTTTTAGCTCCAGGCAAGTTCGCTATAGATTCACTGTGACCAAAGAAATTTACAGCAAAGGGTTCTTGGGGTGAAAAGGTTATACCCAACTTTATTTCAAGGTGGCAGGTCAGTCCCTCGGCAATGCCACCACTCCAGCCTCCGCTCCGCTCTCCTACAGCCTTCCAGCCCCGCCACCCAGTCTCTGGCAGAGCACTGGGCGGAATTCCTTACATTAACACAATGGCTTATTGCCTAAAGGTGTGGAAGCAGTAGCATAGCAACAGGCCAGTTACATTTAAGTTCAGTGAGGATCCTGGCCATAGGAACCCCACTTTACCCACAGTTGTACACCTAAAACTAAAACAATATTATATGCCAATTATACCTCAATAAAACTGGGGGGGTGGGGTGGGGGTGGGAGGAGGGAATTGAATGCAGGGACAGAATAATTAACCCAGGAGATGGAGAAAGGAGTCCCAAGAGGATAACAAAACGTCAGGCTTAGAAAAAAACCAGTCCAGATTGGATTGCGATGACAGAATTCAAAGGGATAAAGATCTCCAGGAAAGACTGTCAGATAAATATATTTTACCATATGAAAATAAATATTCATGTATACCCACATAACTAAGCAAATGGTTTAAAATGTGCGGCAATTATTAACATGGGTGGGGAGGAATGAAAATCATTCAAAAATGAAAAAGTTTACAACTTAGCTCTGCCATCAATATTCTTATTGTCACAATAAAGCATTGACTATTGATTTAACAAAAAAGTGTGATATAACTAACTACATATTGAGAGGGTGGAAGAAAGGGAAAACGGAGTGTTAAAATATAACTAAATCCTCATCTATTAGAACAAAAGTATGAGGGAAAGCTCCAAAGGAAGTAAGATTTACAGAAGTTCCCACTAGGAAACAAACACACAGGAGAGTGGGGGAAGGCTGTTTTTTATTATTTTTCAGCAGCTCTTTCCTTTCTCTCTCTCTCCCTCCCTCCCTCCCTCTCTCGTTTCTTTCTCTCTTTCTTACCATTTACGTACATTTCTTTATTTTTTAAATTAATTTTCATCAAAATTTTACAAGTTAGCTTTTTTTAAACCCTAGGGGTTTTTAACTGGGGAATGCGGCTTAAGTTTCTGGGACCCACTGGAACCCATGAAAACATGCGTACCCAGTGTGCAAGTGTCTGACACAGAACTCCAAAATAAATTTAGAATCTTGATCCCTTCTCACAATTTCCACCCTGATCTTTCTGAAGGTTACTGCAGTAATGTAATTTGTGTCTCCTTGCTTCTCCCCTTGTCCCACCTCCTCCAATTTATCTTCAATACAGAAGTCAGAGTAATTGTATTAAAAACTTAAGGCAGATCAAGTCACTCCTCTGCACCAAAATTTCTGAAGACTTTCTATGTCATTCTGAATAAAAGCCCAAGTCCTTAGAATGGCCTTCAAGATCTTACACAATCTGCTCTTCCCTGCTGTCTCCAACCTCATTTCCTACTGTCCACCTTCTCACACACACTGCTTCAGCCATGCTGGCCTTGGCTGTAACTCTGATTACTAGAGTTTACTACACCAAGCATGCCCCTGCCTCAAGACCTTGTTCTTGCTGTTCCCTCTATCTGTAATATTCCTGCCTCGAATATGGGAATGGCTTACTACCCCACTTCCTTATCTTTGCTCAGTTATCACTTCTCAGTGATGTCCTCTGACCATTATATAAAATCATATCCACCACTCTTTATCCACCTTCCTCACATTCTTCTATACAGCACACAATGACAACTTAGAATACTAAATATTTTACTTATCTTCTATGTCCCTTATGCTCAAATGTAAGCCCCAAGAAGGCAGCGCTTCCTATGCACTAGTCCAACCCCAGCACCTCTACAGCGCCTGTGACACGGGGAGCACTCAGGTGTTGACCTGAGTGAATGAACACTGTAGCGTTTCGTATCCTAAGATTTAAGAGGGAGGAGACAGTGCATCTAGTGCAACTTCCTTACCTTGTAGGTGAGGAAAGAAAAGCAAGGGAAAATAACTTGCTCCACATTGACAGCCAGTTACTTAAAGAACAAACCGTATCTCCGTATTAATTCTGCTCTTTCCCTCTTTATCAGTGGCTTTCAAATCTTTGATTTAAACCCATGCAAACAGTATTTTACACCAAGATGAAATATACCCACACGAACAAACATTTCACAGAACAATATTTACCCCCGTTATATACGATGTACCCTGTTTTCAATTCTACTGCACTGTTTTCTATGATTTTTTAAATGTTGGTCAAACCAACCAAATTGATTTTATAATCCACTAATGGACTGCTATGCAATCTGAAATACAGTGTTCTATACTAATTAGATGTAATTTACTAGGAAGGGCATGTAGTTCCTGAGTAGGGGTATTTTTATAGGCTAGTCAACTTATTGTAAGATTAAAGCACCACTTAATTAAAGCATGTTATTTAACAGCTTGAGGATGCGGACAACACATTCTCAGCTAAACAACTAAATGGCATAACTAAGATATATTAAATATATACTATTTGTCTCATTTATGAATCTGTAAAATGTAGACAGTATGATTATTTTATTAAGCCAAGCAAGTCATAAAACAACTAATGAAAAAGACTAGAAATTGCTTTTAAAGCATTCTATATAAAAACCGTAACATCTAAAATCAGTCTATTCCACTCCCCCACAAGGTTCTTAGCAATGTATACTGATTTAAGTATTATTTATAATAAGTAAAGTTCCTACGAGCATTAATTTGCATAGCCAATACAATTATTTTTAAAATTTGCAAGATAGAAATGTAGAAAGCACTAAAGCTGGAAAGAATCAGGATCAAGAGAGGGAAGAATATGGAATTAAGAAGGCCATGTGGAAGATCCTGCTATTTCCAACAGCATGGGTGAAAAAGGAAAACATTATGCTATATAATCTAAAAAGTCAAATTCATAGAGGCAGAGAGTAGAACGGTGGTGGGGGCAAGGAGGTAGGGTAAATGGGGAGGTGCTAATCAAAAGGTACATAATTGTAGTTATGTAGGAAGAGTAAGTCTGAAGTTCCACTGTACAACATAATGACTATAATTAATAATACCTATCAAATACTGTAAATTTGCTAAGAGTAATTTCAGGTGCTCTCATCACACACAAAAAAATGGCATCTGTGTGAGGCTGTATAAATTAAACATCAGATAGAATGGAAATAGGGATACAGTGGCTTTCTCATATCCAACTATCCTCAAGTCTCACTGGTTCCATATTCTAAAACTTCCTCACATTTCTGCTCATGCGGACACCAGCTCCACAAACCAGCTGAACCTGAGTGGAGTGGGAATGAGGAGCTTCACTGACTAATGATGGCAGACAAGCGACACAGTTTATTTTCTGAGCACCCCTTACATCCACAGGTTCATAATGATGTCACTTCCAGAATGATCTCATATCCGGCACTGTCACTTCTGTTTCCGGTTATCTCACTTCCTGGTGATATCACATCTGGCCCTCCACATCTCACCCTTTTTACTTTATTAAAAATGAAGGTAATAGATATATAATAGAGATTATAGAAAATCTTCCCTTAAAAATCCCATGTTTAATATAGCCCTTCGTGAAAGCTTTCTTTAATTTCCTGTAGTGAAATAGAAAATTGGGATTATAATCACAGCCTGGTTCTCAATCTGAGCCGAGCATGGGCAGCGAAGCAACCATAGGAGGAGGAGACTTCTCTCAGAGATGGTGAAGATTCAGGCCTCTGCAAGTTCGAGGAGCGGGGTAGTGGTGAGGATCTGTGCCTCACCTCTTTGGCCCCCAAGTTCTCTCCTGATGGCCCCTCTGAGACTGTGCCTGTCTTAGGTTGTTCCTCCCTTAAGGAATCTTATCTGTCTCTGGCTTGCCAGTCATCCTCTGGGGCCCATCAGGATGATGTGAGAGAGAGGCAGCATCGGTTTTCTGTCTCCTTGGCTGTTTGTCTCCATGGCCTCCATGCCTAGTACCAGCTTTAGGGATCCCTTGCCAGCTGGCAAGGTCCTAGCTCAGGTAATATGAGGAACTCAGGCCATTTTTAATGAAACAACAGGGTAGTGAGGTTTTAGAAAAAGTTTGGTTTGAGAAGGAAGGAGAAAGATCACAGAACCAGCAATCAGGAAGAAAGGTGAAAAGATTGGAAAAACCTCAGGGCAAAACTTAGGGCACAGCTAGGAGATCTCCCTTCTTTCTTTAATTGAAGTCCTATGAGATGTTGGGTGTTGAGGGGAGGGGACTTCTGGGGTGGTCCTTATCCTCATCTCAGGAGCTGACCGCTGTATGATGATGTTTGACCAGCCATTTGGGGAGCCAGCGAGGACCTGTAGCAGGCATGACCTCTACCCCAGATAAGCAACGCAGCTGGCATCTAGTTTTTTTTATTATTTAGGAATAATGAACTATAAATGAGAAAAGACAATTTACAATGGTCAAAGATCTAAGGAGAACTTACTATAAGACAGTTGATATAAGGATATTTGGAAATATCTTTAATATAAAATATTCAATAAATTTAGCATTATTCCTTTGACAGTGCTTTCCAAGTAATTACATATTAGATAAATAAGCCAAATTACCCAAATATTTTCCCTAATGAGGAGAAAAAATTCCTCTGACATGTTTCAGGGGCCCTCTGAAAAATATCAGAGTTAACTAGAGGTAAAAGCACCTTTTTGAATTTGGTATTGGGAAGTTGCCAAAAGAAAAGTTTTTAAGGCACTCGCCTAAACAGAATTATAGGTTATTATTAATGCTTATTATTTAACCAGAATGACAATAAAAAGGTTTAAAAGCAAATAAAGAAGGTCACACAGTTGTTAACATTTACCTTACAGTCCTTTTAATGTATATTTTTTATTTTCATATCATTAAAATACAATTACATGAGCAACACATTATGTTATAGACTCCCCCCATTATCAAGTCTCCACCACATACCCCAATACAGTCACTGTCCCATCAGCATAGTAAGATGCTATAGAATCACTACTTGTCTTCTCTGTGCTGCACAGCCTTTCCCGTGCCCCAACCCCTACATTATATGTGCTAATCTTAATGCCCTCTTTTCCCACCTATCCTCCCCAGTCCCTTTCCCTTTCGTAACTGTTAGTCCATTCTTGGGTTCTGTGAGTCTGCTGCTGTATTGTTCCTTCCGTTTTTTCTTTGTTCTTATACTCCACAAATGAGTGAAATCATGTTTTGATACTTGTCTTTCTCTGCCTGGCTTATTTGACTGAGTATAATACCCTCTAGTTCCATCCATGTTGCTGCAAAATGTAGGATTTGTTTTCTTCTTATGGCTGAATAATATTCCATTGTGTATATGTACCACCTCTTCTTTATCCATTCATCTACTGATGGACACTTAGCTTGCTTCCATTTCCTGGCTATTGTAAATAGCGCTGTGATGAACATAGGGGTGCATGTGTCTTTTTCAAACTGGGCTCCTGCATTTTTAGGGTAAATTCCTAGGAGTGGAATTCCTGGGTTAAATGGTATTTCTATTTTGAGTTTTCTGAGGAATCTCCGTCCTGCTTTCCACAATGGTTAAACTAATTTACATTCCCACCAGCAGTGTAGGAGGGTTCCCCTTTCTCCACATCCTTGCCAACATTTGTTGTTGTCTTTCGGATGGTGCCATCCTAACCGGCGTGAGGTGATATTCTCATTGTAGTTTTAATTTGCATTTCTCTGATGATTAGCGATGTGGAGCATCTTTTCATGTGCCTGTTGGCCATCTGAATTTCTTCTTTGGAGAAGTGTCTATTCAGATCCTCTGCCATTTTTTTATTGGATTATTTGCTTTTTGTTTGTTGAGGTGTGTGAGCTCTTTACATATATTCTATGTCAACCCTTTATTGGATATGTCATTTATGAATATATTCTCCCATACTGTAGGATGCCTTTTTGTTCTATTGATGATGTCCTTTGCTGTACAGAAGCTTCTAAGCTTGATATAGTCCCACTTATTCATTTTTGCATTTGTTTCCCTTGCCTGGGAAGATATGTTGATGAAGAAGTTGATAGTGTTTATGTCCAAGAGATTTTTGCCTATGTTTTTTCCTAAGAGTTTTATGGTTTCACGACTTACATTCAGGTCTTTGATCCATTTTGAGTTTACTTTTGTGTACATGGTTAGACAATGATCCAGATTCATTGTCTTGCATGTAGCTGTCCAGTTTTGCGAACACTAACTGTTGAAGAGGCTGTCATTTCCCCATTGTATATCCATGGCTCCTTTATCATATATTAATTGACCATATATGTTTGGGTTAATATCTGATTCTCTATTCTGTTCCACTAGACTGTGGGTCTGTTCTTGTGCCAGTACCAAATTGTCTTGATTACTGTGGCTTTGCAGTAGAGCTTGAAATTGGGAAGCGAGATCCCCCTGCTTTATTCTTCCTTCTCAGGATTCCTTTGGCTATTCGGGGTCTTTTATGGTTCCATATGAATTTTACAACTATTTGTTTCAGTTTGTTGAAGAATGCTGTTGGTATTTTGATAGGGATTGCATTGAATCTGTAGATTGCTTTAGGCAGGATGGCCATTTTGACAATATTAATTCTTCCTACCCAAGAGCATGGGATGAGTTTCCGTTTGTTAGTGTCCTCTTTAATTTCTCTTAAGAGTGTCTTGTAGTCTTCAGGGTATAGGTCTTTCACTTCATTCGTTAGGTTTAGTCCTAGGTATTTTATTCTTTTTGATGCAATTGTGAATGGAATTGTTTTCCTGATTTCTCTTTCTGCTAGTTCATCGTTAAAGAGTATAGGAAAGCAACAGATTTCTGTGTATTAATTTTGTATCCTGCAACTCTGCTGAATTCACATATTAGTACTAGTAGTTTTGGAATGGATTCTTTAGGGTCTTTTACGTACAATATCATGTCATCTGAAAATAGTTTGACTTCTTCCTTACCAATCTGGATGCCTTTTATTTCCTTGTTTTGTCTGATTGCCGGGGCTAGGTCTTCCAGTACCATGTTGAATAAAAGTGGGGAGAGTGGTTCCCAATCTTAAGTGAAAAACTTTCAGCTTCTTGCTGTTAAGTATGATGTTGGCTGTGGGTTTGTCATATATGGCCTTTATTATGTTGAGGTACTTGCCTTCTATACCCATTCTGTTGAGAGTTTTTATCATGACTGGATGTTGAATTTTGTCGAATCCTTTTTCAGCATCTATGGAGATGACCATGTGGTTTTTATCCTTCTTTTTGTTGATGTGGTGGATGATGTTAATAGATTTTCGAATGTTGTACCATCCTTGCATCCCTGAGATGAATTCCACTTGATCATGATGTATGATCCTCTTGATGTATTTTTGAATTCAGTTTGCTAATATTTTGTTGAGTATTTTTGTATCTATGCTCTTCAGGGATATTGGTCTGTAATTTTCTTGTTTGTGGGGTCTTTGCCTTGTTTGGTATTAGAGTGATGCTGGCTTCATAGAATGAGTTTAGAAGTATTCCCTCCTCTTTTATTTTTTGGAAAACTTTAAGGAGAATGGGTATTATGTCTTCTCTAAATGTCTGATGAAATTCAGCGGTGAATCCATCTGGCCAGGGGGTTTTGTTCTTGGGTAGTTTTTTGATTACCGATTCAATTTCGTTGCTGGTAATTGGTCTGTTTAGATTTTCTGTTTCTTCCTTGGAGAGTCTTGGAAGGTTGTATTTTTCTAGAAAGTTGTCTATTCTTTTTATATTATCTAGTTTGTTAGCATATAGACTTTCATAGTATTCTTTAATAATTCTTTGTATTTCTGTGGTGTCCATCATCATTTTTCCTTTCTCATTTCTGATTCTATTTACGTGTGTAGATTCTCTTTTTCTCTTTGTAAGTCTGCCTGGGGGGTTCATCTATTTTGTTTATTTTTTTTCAAGAACCAGCTCTTGTTTAATTCTTCTCAATTTTATTTATTTCTGCTCTGATCTTTATTATGTCGCTCCTTCTGATGACTTTGGGCCTCATTTGTTCATTTTCCAGTTTCAATAATTGAGAATTTAGACATTTCATTTGGTATTGTTCTTCCTTCTTTAAATAGGCCTGGATTGCTATATGCTTTCCTCTTAGAACTGCCTTCGGTGCATCCCACGGAAGTTGGGGTATTGTGCTGTTGTTTTCAGTTGTCTCCATATATTCCTTTATCTCTGTTTTCATTTGGTCATTGATCCATTGATTATTTAGGAGCATGTTTTTAAGCCTCTATGTGTTTGTGAGCCTTTTTGTTTTCTTTGTACAATTTATTTCTAATTTGATACCTTCGTGATCTTAGAAGTTGGCTGGTAGAATTTCAATCTTTTTGAATTTACTGAGGCTCTTTTTGTGGCCTAGTATGTATATTCTGGAACGTGTTCCATGTGCACTTGAGAAGAATGTGTATCCTGCTGCCTTTGGGTGTAGAGTTCTGAAGATGTCTGTTAGATCCATCTGTTCTAGTGTGTTGTTCTGTGCCTCTGTGTCTTACTTATTTTCTGTCTGGTTGAGCTGTCCTTTGGAGTGAGTGGTGTGTTGAAGTCTCCTAAAATGAATGCATTGCATTTTTTTTCCTCCTTTAATCCTGTTAGTATTTGTTTCACATATGTAGATGCTCCTGTGTTAGGTGCATAGATATTTATAATGGGTATATCCTCTTGTTGAACTGCCCCCTTTATCATTGTGTTAGGTCCTTCTTTATGTCTTGCTACTTTCTGTTTTGAAGTCTATTTTGTCTGATACAAGTACTGCAACATCTGTTTTTTTCTCCCTAGTGTTTGCATGAAATATATTTTTCCATTCCTTCACTTTTAGTCTGTGTATGTCTTTGGGTTTGAGGTGAGCAGCATACAGATGGATCTTGCTTTTTTATCCATTCTATTACTCTGTGTCTTTGGATTGGAGCATTCAGTCCATTTACATTTAGGGTGATTTTCGAAAGGTATGTAGTTACTGATTTTGCAGGGTTTGGATTCGTGGTTACCAAAAGTTCAAGGGTAGCTTCTTTATTATCTAACCATCTAACTTTAACTCACTTATTACGCTATTATAAACACAGTCTGATGATTCTTTATTTCTCTTCCTTCTTATTCTTCCTCCTCCATTCTTTATATGTTAAGTGTTTTATTCTGTACTTTTTTGTGTTTCCCTTGACTCCTTCTGGGCATAGCTGATTTTATTTTTTGCCTTTAGTTAGTATTTGTTTGGTCTCCATTCTTTGCTGTGATTTTATTTTCACTGGTGACATCTGTTTAGCCTTAGGAGTGTTTCCTTCTAGAGCAGTCCCTTTAAAATATCCTGTAGAAGTGGTTTGTGGAGGCAAATTCCCTCAACTTCTGCTTGTCTGGGAATTGTTTAATCCCTCCTTCAAATTTAAATGATAATCATGCTGGATACAGTATTCTTGGTTCAAGGCCCTTCTGTTTCATTATATTAAATATATCATGCCATTCTCTTCTGGCCTGTAAGGTTTCTGTTGAGAAGTCTGATGATAGCTTGATGGGTTTTCCTTTGTAGGTGATCTTTTTTCTCTCTCTGGCTGCCTTTAATAGTCTGTTCTTGTCTTTGATCTTTGCCATTTTCATTATTATATGTCTTGGTGTTGTCCTCCTTGGGTCCCTTGTGTTGGGAGATCTGTAGGCTTCCATGATCTGAGAGACTATTTCCTTTCCCATCTTGGTGAAGTTTTCAGCAATTATTTCTTCAAAGACACTTTGTATCCCTTTTTCTCTGTCTTCTTCTTCTGGTACCCCGATAATTCGAATAGTGTTCCGTTTGGATTGGTCACACAGTTTTCTTAATATTCTTTCATTCCTAGAGATCCTTTTGTCTCTCTCTGCCTCAGCTTCTCTGTATTCCTGTTCTCTGATTTCTATTCCATTAACAGTCTCTTCCACTTCATCCAGTCTGCTCTTAAATCCTTCCACTGTTTGTTTCATTTCTGTTATCTCCCTCCGGAATTCATCCCTTAGCTCTTGATATTTCTCTGCAGCTCCACCAGCATGGTTATGACTTTTATTTTGAATTATTTGTCAGGAAGATCGGTTATATCAGTCTCACCACACCCTCTCTCTGTTGTTTGAGTGATTTTGGACTGAACCAGGTTCTTCTGCCTTTTCATGGCGATAGAGGTGATCGCCGGTGAGTGGCGCATGTGTCAGCTGGGAGAACAAAGTCCCTTCCTGCTTGCTGGGGCTGGTCGCCATGCCCATCTCCACTGCCTGTGCTGGTGAACCACACACAGGGCGCAACCTCTGGTTTAATCCCTTGAGCTGCTGTGGCAGCACGGCCCTGAGGATGGCGTACGGCATTGGCGGGAGTGGTAGGCAAGAGTGCGTGTTTGCTGCGAGAATAAAGCCCCTTTGTGCCCTCCGGGCTCTGTGCCATCTCTCCGCTGTCTGTGCCGGGCAGCTGTGTGCAGGGGGCAGCCTCTGGGTCTGGCCTGGTTACCTGCGTGCTGGGAAAAACCTGTGTGTGATTGCTGTGGGCGGGGCTGCTCCTAAGCTGCTCTGCAGCAATGGTAGGTCAGCCTGTTTGCTTGCAGTGCAGGCGGCGGGGGAATAAACAGCAGGCTTCTTATTGCCGTGATAGGCTTCAGAGCTGTATTGCCACCCAGGGGGTTAGGGCCCCTGAAGTTCCTTCAAGTTCCCAGTCTGCTGGGCTGACTGTGCCAGGATGATTTTGTCCACCTGTTAAACCCTTGTCCTATTAAGACTTTTAAAGTGCCTGCTTTTCTTTTGTTACAGGGCAGCCGTCTGCGGGGACCTGTTTGCAGTCTCCATCTCGGATTTTACTTTTCCGTTTCTCTATTATCCAGTACACCATTCAATGTGTGTGCTGCTGGTGTAGATTACTAGGGCTGGTTATTTAGCAGTCCTGTGCTTCCACTCCCTCCCCACTCCGATTCTTTTCCTCCTGCTGGTGAGCTGGTGTCGGGGGAGTGCTCGGGTCCCGCTGGGTCATGGCTTTATATCTTACCCTTTTCGTCAGATGCTAAGTTCTCGCAGGTGTAGATGTAGCCTGGCTGTTTTATCGCATCTTCTGGTCTCTCTTTTAGGAATAGTTGTATTTGCTGTATTTTCAAAATATATATGGTTTTGGGAGATTTCCACCACCCTACTCACGCTGCCTTCTTAAGAATCACCCCTTTTAATATTAAGATCTTATTTTCTTAAGCACTCAATAAACAGCTGTACTTAAGAACAAAGTTACCTTCTTTTACTCTCAACACAATGCCTTTCCATTGTTTGCATCTTCTCTTATCTAAACACACATTCTTTAGCGAGCATACAAAAATAGTTTTATTATTATATTAAGTAGTTTTAATTAGAACTTAAAACCATTAGGTACTTTAACCTTAAGTGAACACTGAAAAACAGGCCATTGTAAACTGTTACACCAGCATTCCTCAGATTGATACATTTATGAACACATTTTATCATTTCTGGAAATGTGTCTTACAGCACAATTTCTCACTGAGCATAAAATATGTCTATATAACTTAGCAGATCTTTAAGAATTTTGGTTACCACAAAAATTCTCAGGCTGTTTGCAGGTATATACACTGTTATATATTAATACACTATTAAGATGTTTATTTGCTACACTTGTTTACTCATTCTTACTCAACCATGCTAGATTACTTATAAAAATTTTACTAAATAATAGACAAAAGTCAAGTCTTTTTTTAAGCATGTTTTTGAAAGATTTAACAGATAACATCAACTTAAATGACTTCAAGTAAACTTAGGTAGATGATAACTATAAGGACATGTTCATTTCAGTTAAACTTAAATTAGCATAAATGCTTAATATTTTTTAGTAGATTTTCTGGAAGTTTTAGAATACCCAATTTTTACAAGCGCTTGTCTATAAATTTTTATCAATACCATCCGGAGGTAGAAAAATATTTTTCATTTACACATTTAGACATACAAACATATAGACTGAGACGTAATGACTACAGTCAACATAAAATACACAGACAGAAATTGACAGAAAGGTTTTTTAGTTACTAATATCCAAGTGCAAAATGATGATGTAATTATGGGCTGAGCTATTGTTTGTTTGCTAAAGAGTAAGTTGAAGATGGAATTCATCCTGTCTTCTACCCTGTAGTTTATGTCTAGGCTTGCATGCTACATTAATTGCCCAGTTTGCAAATTACTAGAGAGAATGTGGTAGACTTGCAAAGGGAGGGAGCAGCAGATAAGGAGAGGTTATTTTAGACTTTCCAAGGTCAGCTATCTCTGACTTGGAGTCCATAGGTGGGTCATCATCCTCCTTCCCACCTTGATGACCCAGATTCTTTCTGAAAGTATTGTTGTTTCTTCTGGGTTAGTTTCTGCTAATATTCGGGAGGCAAAGATTCATCACTCTCTGAGGCTGTGGATTTTACAAGTGTCTGATAGCCAGTCACCGCCTGTTTAAGTTGTTCAGCCACAACGTTCTCTTCAAGAGGTTTATCTGGCAAGCGGGAGGCTGCGGGGAGGAGTCCAAACTTTCTTTCACTAAATTCCACAGGGTAAATGTTTCCACGGGAAAGTCCCAAAGCCCATGAAGGATGAAGTGCTGTTTAAACTGCAGCCCCACTTCTTGCCAAGTCTGCTCAAAAGCAAGAAAAAGATTTTAGCTGCCAGGTGTGCACATTATTGCCGTGGGCATGAAGTGTAGCTTTAAGCACATGTACAAAAAGTGACCAGTCCTTTGATCCAGATTGACCCATAGCTATAGCTTTAAATGTACAAACATAAATTTTTAAGGGTCTGACAGTCCTTTGACCCTTGCTATCCCTAGTTTTACTCCTGATGCTACTACTCCCGCACTACCTCTAGGACTTCACCAAGTCTGGACCTTACAGATGCACATCTATTCACCAACGGGAGTCACTCCTCACTGAAAGTGCTGGCCATGCACACGAGACCTGACTCTTCTCAGGTCCCCTTCACTCCGTACTCAGGTCCCTGTTTGGGCACCACCTGCAGAGACCAGCTCCACAAACTAGCTGAACCTGAGTGGAGTGGGAATGAGGAGCTTAAGGAAAGCACAGAGAAAGATACAAGAAAGACATGGAAACCAAAGCTGGGATCAGGAGGTTCACTGCCTGCTGATGACAGACAAGTGACACAAGTTTATTTTCTGAGCACCACTTGTATACACAGGCTCATAATGATGTCACTTCTGGACTGATCTCATATCTGGTGACATCACTTCTGTTTCCGGTGATCTCACTTCCTGGTGATGTCATTTCTGGGGTGACATCACATTTGGCCCTCCACACGCTCACCATCCCCACTGCAAGTGCCTAAAGCAAGCACTCATTTTATTTCTTGCCATCTAACTTGTCCCAAGTCCCTCTGATTCAGTGACATGGTCAATGAGTTAAGATCAGTTGCAAGGTGTCACCAACATCCTTCACTACTACTAATAAAGTACTAAGTTGGATGTTTTACTGTCAAAAGAAAGAGTTATAATGCTAAGTTGCTCATTCATCTGCTTTAAATGCTTTGATTACCAAAAAAATTCCAAAGAGTAAATAGCCAAGTTTGATAGAACAACATACAAGTTCATTATTCTGTGACACCAAAAATCTAGAAAGGACAGTTTCTAAGATTATGAATCCAATAAAACTGTTAAAATGTCATTATAACTTCAGTATACCCAAGTTACAATACCTAAACTATGTATTTTTATTGATACTACTTGGATCAATGCTCATTTCAAAGTTTTACAAGCAAATATCATACATTTGTATAGATATAAGGTCTAGGTTGCTTGGTGAAAGTCAGGTAATCAAATAACTATGCATTGGTCAGGTAATATTTAAGAATTCCTTAACGTGGTTATCATGAAACAACTTTGTAAGACACTTAAAACTATTCTATTTATGATGTTTGCCAAGTTGTACAGTAAGAAAGTCACCCCAGGAATTTATTACAGTGCAGACACGTTTTTAGTTTATGGTAATTTGGAAGTGTGAATGAGAACTTTCAAGTGTTGCTTCTAATTGTTGCTTATTGTATATAAAGATGGTAAAGATTCGGGCATGCAAGGGGCTCTATCTAACTCCTTAAGGGTCTATGGATCTCTTGAGTAAAGTAGTGGATAAAGCCTACTTAACAAGAGTTGTTTTTTTTGTTTTTGTTTTTTTCAAACTGGCACAATGTAACCAAGAGACTGGGTGAACCAACAAAACACACAAAAAAAATCCTGCAAATAGATCCTGTAAGAAAGAGGAAGGTTTCTGGGGGCCCCAAAGTACTCTCCCCAATCTGTTATAGCAGCATAGCAATCAGAAGTTTCTGGGGGAGGGGGGTAGGGCGTGATAGGGAAGGGGAAAGAGAAATTGTTCACTAAGTAAATATGAATAGCAAGCTTATCAGTTTCAGCCATGATGTCAAGAGTCAAAAATGCCTAGGTCAGGGGCACAGACACAAAACCCATCAGTAGGATAGCCCCAATGCTGCTGAACCACTAGATTCAGTTCCCTTGGCTTTAGCCACATCTGGGAAGGAAATTAAGGTGCCTAGGATTTCTGCTATGGAAAGGGTGGGTCATGGAAAAGAACTGGGATTCCAAGACTGTGGTTGTTAGACAAATATCCTTCATTTTGACCTTTTGAGCATGCATGACTAGGGCATGTGCTTTTAATAGGAAAAGTAATATATAAAAGGACAAAACTAACTCTGATTTAGTGCATACTGGCAAGTGTATGTGTGTGCATGTGTTATGTATGTACATATATACGTATGTACAGATATATAACAGGTACTTTGGAAATATATATTTTTTAACTTCAGGCAAAATTATGCCATTTTTCTGCCTGTAGGTAACACTTCATTGTAATTTCCTAATGATGGACTAGTCAAATTAAGAAATACCACTAAGAAGAGATTCATTAAAATGCTATCAAGGAGTTTTTAAATCTCAAAACATGTAGAGCCTATCTCTGAAATTCTATAAAAATCTTTTAGGAAGACTTATCCCAAATTGTTTTTCTGATAGTTTTTTGTAGATGTTATTCTCTCTGAAGCTTTAACGTTGGGGCAAGAAACACTACTTCTTGAATCGCTGAATGAAGGATATGTTCTATATACTTGACAGACTAACTCTAACTTATCAAGTCAGATGTTAAGATCGGTTGAAAACTGGTTTTTGTGGGTTTTTGGGTACATGTAGTGTTTCTGATGCAGGAAAAAAATTAACAGGCTAGGTTTATTTTGAATGCTAAAGCAGTTATCAAAACACTATATTGAAAAAAGAAAATATTAGCTGAAAACTTAGATGAACATGGAAACAGAAGAAAGCTATACCACACAGGCCAAGATATATTTGAACAGTCTTCACTTGGAGGAAAAACAGTAAGACATATGAGGACTAAAATTCGCTACATAAAATATGCTGAGGATATGTGTCAGGTTTAGTAGATGTAAATTTTCCCTGCAAACTACTGTTTTGTCTCTTTGTCCCCCTCTTATCAGCAAATCTCAAAATCTTCTCTTGTCTCTAAGCCTCTCCCACTCCAACTGCAGTTTTACTCTCAGCTCTGCCTTAGAAACTGCTAATCAGGGTGAACAAAGGTCTCCCAATTCTTAAATTCAATGATTAACAGCTCTCAGACCTTCTATCTTGACAGTAACATATGACAGCTGATCACCCACTCCTTCCTAAATACTATTTCCTTCATTCGGCTTTTATAACACATTTTCTTAGTCACTCTAAGTCTACTTTGCTGGTTCCTTCTACTCCCTTAGTGATCTCACCTAGGCTAACTGCACCATCGGAGTTCCAGACTAAATGTATCTCTAGTCCACACTTCTTTCCTGGACTTAAGACTAATACATCCAACCATCTAAACTACTGGTTCCTCAACCTCTCAACTTTTCAAACTTACCATGTCTAACAAACTCATGATCTTACAAAGTCTTACATATTAACTCTGGTAGAAATATAGTAAGACCAAAGGGTGTCTTAAAGCACGAGTTATGCATGTGAGTATGTCACCCAGACCTGAGGTCCAGTGCTGGTCTTTTTCAAATGTCCCTGATTTAATAATACAGCTACTAGGAATCTATTAGAAATATTAGAAATCTGAGATCCTGATAAACACATACTTGAATAAGTACAATTATAATCATCACGAAAACAACCCAAATGCTCCATATTCAGACAATTTTTGCCTAAAATTAAATGACACCATGAAAGGTTGGTTCCTTTAAAATATGTTGATTTTCCTATCTTAATTCAAATAGTAACTGTGTGAAGTAAGCCTGCGCTTAACAGCTAACAAAAGATCTCTCTTTTTCTCTAGTTGTTAAAGTACAATATAAATTCCCTAGCCCCTAATTTACATAATTCTATCAGTATAAAAAATGTAGTTCTTGACACAGCAGGTCCTAAAAAATGATTGCCTAACTAAGCAACTTTGAGATATAAAAGAATTAGGTAGCTTCAATTAAGAACAACCTATTTTGCATTTCCAAAGACTTCCAGAATATTCAGAATTGATTTGATACAATGAATTGGATATAGCATGGAGAAGATAAGTAGTGACACTACAGTATCTTACTACACCGATGGACAGTGACTGCAACAGTGGGGGTGAGGGCTTGAAACCTTCATAAGACTGTATATCAATGATACCTTAAAATATATATATATTAAAAATAAGGAAAGAACTGGAAAGATCTCTAGAGATTGTTTACCCCATATGAAAAAGCTGTCCATTTTACTCCTCTGTATTTTGCCATATTAGAAAGGGCTGAAACCAGGTGATCTTTACCAACCTTCCTAGTTCTAATGTTTCTCTAAAAAAGCCAGATTTTATTGAAACAACTTATACAAACACATATAAAAGTAAAATCAAGACAAGATGCAAAGGAAGAAAATTTACAAGGCTGCACACCCACTGTGTGTCAGGCCCTACATACCAGTACCTCATTTAATACTCTTAATAACCTGGTTTTTGGAGGGGCATGGGAGGGTTAGAAGAGATGGCCCCTAAATCTACCTGTGCTTAGATGCTTTAAAACTCTCCATTTGTGTTTTTAAAGAAAAAGCTAACCAAAAGTGCCTTTATATGTATTAGTACTAAAATGACTGATAATCCAAATTGGAACTGGGAAGTTGGTGCAGTCAAGCTAACATTTCAAATGAATACAGCCTTCTTTTAACAAAACTTGATATATAACTCTTGAATACGGAGTATTAGAAATATTAAGACCTAGCGAAGGGCTTTGGAGATCATACAGCACAACTTTCCTATTTTACAGATGAAGCAATTAAAATTAAAGGATTTAGCCATTTCTCGAATTAAAATCGTTGGAAAAAAATGTGCAGTCGTGCAGTCTCCTAACTTGCAGGCATTACCTTGTGATCTAATTACATGAGGGAATCCAATTATTTGTATAACATCTTTACAGGAACTGCTACATGGTAATGGTTTTTTAGATTTAATTTCCCAAGATTGTTGGTGAACGTTATCAGAAAATGGAAAGCAAACTTTGCCTAAACTGGGACCCACTAAAATTAAAATACTTTTTAAATGCCACAACGGTGGCTGGCCCTTAATTGTTGTACAACATACATGCTTGTTGAATCAATGTGCCAACCCAAGCAAAGTATTCCCATCATTGGCAATAGTCCGTACCTCCAACTCAAATCAAGGTACTATGAATACAACCGAAATATGTATGACTTTAATATTCTTAAAGTGGTCGATTTAAAAACAAACTATTCGATTTTTTAAGGGAATGCGACCTTATATAGTCATAGCAGAAAAGAGCCTCAGCAAATTCACCGTATTCATTTTTGATGACTGATTCTACAGACAGGCAGTAACTCCTAAACTTAAAATTGCTGTAATTCTCCAAATAATACGGAAGGAACAAACCTAAAAAGGGCGACTAAATTTGGCTCAAAAAAATACCTATAGCACTTAGGTTGGCAATCAGAGAATTGAGACATCGGGCTCAATCCTAATCTTGTACACACAGCAACTATCGCCGAAGCGTTTGACCTCTCCCTGTCCCTCACTTTGTCCTTTAAGCAAAGGAAAAGCAGCGTGCGTGCAAGAGGGTTGGTTTTCATGAAAAGCATCTGACCCCAGAGGCATTGCCGCTTTGCACAGCTTCTCGCAACCCCGAGAAGCTCGAGAAGGAAAATTTCCATGAGCTGGAAATCTACAGCTACCGCAGGTGACAGAACGTACCAAAACACTCTAGGCAGGCGCCGGAAGCCCCCGCAGGACCCAGCCTGCAGAGCAGCACCCGGAAATCGGCCACCGGAGGGCTGAGTGGGGCGTGAGCGACGTGTGGAGGCCCCGTAGCCCGCGCGACCAGGAGGGGAGGAGGCCCGGCGCCCATTTTGTCTACGGCCTCCGCACCTCCCGCTGTGGCCAGCCGGGGCCAAACAACCTACGTGAGGCCTGCAGCTACGTTCCTCCCCGCCGCCCCACATGCCGGACATGGGCTAGGCCGCGACGCCTGGCCCGGGTCCACGTTGACCCCAGCCCCGCCCGCCGCTCTCGCCCCGGCTACCCAGGCCCGAAGTCCCACGTTCCGCCTGGGCCGCATCCTCCCAAGCCTGCCCGCCAAGGCTCCAGTCCCCTCAGCTCCTCCGGCTCAAGACCCCCTCCTCACGCCGCCGCCGGGCCTCTCGGCTCCCCTCACTTGTCTCGTGCGCGTCTCGGGCCACGGCCCTCAGCCTCAGCCCAGCACCCTCAGCCCGTCCTCACGCCCCACCTGGACCTTACCCTCCGGCAAACAGGTGCACCAGCGTGTCCCTCTGGCTCATTCTCTCTCCCGCATGTCCTCCGGGCGTACAGGCGGGACGCGGGATCCGGCCGCTCGCGATGGCAGGCGGCTGCGTTTAGGAGCCGTACAGCGCCCCAGGGACCGGGAGGGGAGCTGGCAGAGACGCGGCTGCAGAAGGCGACCGGGGCGGCCCTCCCCGCGGCACTGCAGCCGCGCCGCCTGCCGCTCCAGCTGTTGCTCTCCACCGGAGCCCGGGAGCCGCGGGGCGCGGCGGGCGGAGGCTGGCTGCGGGGGTTTGCCTAGTCCGATGACCACCCCCCAACATAAACAGAAGCTCTCATTGGCCCGAGTGTCGTGACGTCACTCGGTGGCCATGCCTTTTTCACGTGATCGCTGAGGCGCCTTCCCCTCACTTTTTTTTAATGAAAGGGGCCGCCTCGCGGGCGGGAGCGCGTGCGTGGGAGATGGTAGGTCGTCGTGACCTCGCATCTAATTCGTGGGTTGGTTTGGCTGCACTCGCCGGAGCCTCGGCCCTCGGGGCGCGCAGATCCAAGCTCCAAGCTCCCAGCTCCCTGCTCCGGACCACGTGAGAGGCTGGCTGGATTCCCAGTCTGCGAGCCGAGTGGGATTGCGAGTAAATCCACTCTTTCTTTGACTTAACCTTTAAAATAAAAGACTATTTTTTATAGCAGTTTGGGTTTACGACAAAATTGAGGGGGAGGTACAGAGATTTTCCATTTACCTTCTGTTTGATTCACTTTTTAAAAATTGGATTTATGGGATTTCTGCTTTCTAGTATCTACTTTGGAATAACAATCAGTGCGTGAAAAGGCCCGTACAAGGATTCTCCTACTCAGGATCACAAACAGTACAGTGTTTACAAATAATGCTTGTAACAGTGGAAAATTGGAATCTCTAGGGGAATGGAGAAATAAATTACAGAATATTCCTACTGTGCAGTTATTATGCGGTTGTGGCAAGGAGTGAGGTAGATCGATGTGAAAAAAGTCTCCAAGCCATAGTAACTAAGGCAAATAGGATTAAAACACTAAGATTAATTTTAGAAAGAATGAAGAAAACTGGCATTTGCTCATTCTCCTAACCAGCACATGTTCATTGTTATGTATACTTAGAGACTAGAGGAAAGAAAATATTTTATTTCTCCAGAATGTGGTGATTAAATATTTTTATGTTGACTAATAATTATTTATAAGGTACAGAAAAGTACAGAAATAATATAATGCATAATCTATGCGTCACCTATACTGAACAAATGTTAATATTTACCACCTCTTTGGTAACCTCCATTCCATCTGCAAGGTGACCTCACCACCCTTCCCCACCCATGTAAGATTATTTAGGGCCCCCTTTCTTTTCCTTCCAGGGCCACTTCCTTCATGAAGTCCTCCATGATTGCCTCAGCTATCTATGCTCTTTACCTGCTCCTAAATTCCTACAAAATGTATAGACTGCATGCCATTGGCAAGTGTTCAGCCACTTCACAGTAAATGCTCTTCTGTAAAATGGGCATAAAAGTGCTCACCTCACAGGTAGTTGTGAGGACTAAGTGCCTTAAAAGTATGTAAAGCACCTAATGCAGTTCTATATAAGCACTACCTATAATTATTAGAAGTATTACTTTATTGCCTTGTATTCTCAATAGCAAAAATGGCAGCTGGTATTTCCTGAGCACTTACTAATGTGTCAAGCTCTGATCTAAGTACTTTACAGTATTCTATTATTAAACTCTCACAACTACACTATGAGGCCAGAGATATTACCCCCCCTGATTTTTCATGAGAAGACTGAGGTGTAGAATAATTAAGTGACTTGCCCAGGATTATCCAGTTCATCCAGAGGAGCTTGGATTTGAATCCAGCAGAGTCTACCTGATTCCAAAGTTTTAGTTGGTAAAGAATATATGTTCATTAGAAGGGGAAAGTTTGAAAAAAAAACAGAAAAGTAGAAGTAAAAATTGGCACCCTGGCCATACTTCCCCAAAACTGCTGCATTAACATTTGGGGGGGTATGTCTTTCTCTTTTGTGGAAGCTTTACTGAGGTATCATATACATGCCATAAAATTCACCTACATGAAGTATACAATTTAGTGGGTTTTAGTACATTCTCATGGTTATATCATGAGTGCATGGTTACGTCACCACTACCTAACTCCAGAATATTTTCCTCACCCAGAAAGAAATCCCATGCTTGTTAGCAGTCACTCCCGTTCTCCTCTCCCTTTATACCTTGGCACCCACTAATCTATTTTCTCTCTCTTTCTGTTTGCCTAATGGGACTTTACATATAAACAGAATTATACAATATGTGGCCTTTTGTGCTGGGTTTCTTACACTAAGCATAATGTTTTCAAGGTTCATTCTTTTTGTAGCACGTATCAGAACTTTATTCCCTTCTATGCCTGAGTAACATTCCATTGTATGGATATTCCACATTTTTTTATTCATTCCCAGTCAATGTCTGTTTGGATTGTTTCCACTTTTTCTCTTTTGTGAGTATTTCTGCCATGAATATTTGTGTACAAGTTTTAGCATGGACATACGTTTTCAGTTTTCTTGGGAACATACTTGGCAATGGCATTGCTGGGTCATGTGATAGCTCTATGTTTAACCTTTTGAGAACTGCAGACTGTTTTTCAAAGTGACTGCATCATTTTAAGTGTATTTCTTTTAAGACAGGAGCTGTAGCTCTGTGTGTTTTGATAATGAACGCCGTAGTAGTTACATTTAATCGAGCTTCTGAAACTGGTAAGGAGGGAGCCACTGTTCTGTGCAGTACCAGTTATTCCCATAATGAGCAATAACAATTCGTAACGTGATCGTTTCCTTTTGAACTGCCTTCAGACGCCATCGTGGAAGGAGACTCTGACCCCTGCACATTTTGGCTGGTACATCATGGGCCGCCCCTTGGGTGTGGTTGCTGAGGTCATCTTTCTTGATTTCAGGGTTAAGGGGTTCTCTTGCTTGCTGAGTTCCCACAGCACTTGTCATCTGCCTACTATTATAATCTTCCTTCCTCAATCCTGTTGACAAGAGCTCATCTTCAAGTGATTTTCAAGATCAGCACAAAGACCAAGTCTTTAGATCCCTTGCCCCTTAACACAAAGTTTTCAGGTGCTTTTCCGGGAGAATGACAGGGCAGGGTGGATGGGGCCAACATCATGCTTTGGTGTCAGACACACCTTCATCTCCTCTGGCCTCCCTTTCCTGCTGAGGGGTTTTCTGGGAGTAGTAGTTTTTTACTGAGTATAGAAAAAGAAACTGATGGGGAAGGGGCCACAAGTGAATGGTTGTCTCAAAGCAAACAAGTACGCTTATTGTGAAGTAGAGATGACTGCTACTCTACTTCCTCATTAGTGTTGCCCTTGAATTTTAATTGCTAATAGACTGAAGAAAAGTTTTTAATAGCCATCTGTGAGGGAGTAGAGCATAGATGAACCTCAATGCCACTTTTCTCCACCACTAGCCTCTTTTGGTCTTGCAGGAACAGAAAATTCATAATGGCTTTGAAGACTTGGCTTGGCAACATTAATTTTAAATGGGTTGGATTTTTAAAAATCTTCATGTTTTTCTTAGCCATTTTAGTGGGAGGTAGGGAGAGATTGTTTTGTATTCTGTTAGCTGGATGCCATTTTATTTAACCTTTTCCTTATTTTGCTTTTAATGAAAATAAATTCAAACAGTACAGAGGTGCTTAAGGTAGAAATTGAAATCTTCTCCTTTATCTCCCCTCATAAAACTCACTCCTCAGAGGACATCATTGGTAAGGGTTGAGTGAGTATCCTTCTGGGTGCTCCATGCCATGGTGGCAGTCACCTCAGAGAGCTTCAGATTTATACAGCATTTACCACGCACCAGGTATTGTTGCAGGTGCTTTACATGTATTTAAATTTGGTTCCCCTCTAGAACCTAATGTACATTTTACAGGTGAGGAAACAGGTACAGAGAGGTTAGAGGATTTGTCAAGGTGCTTCAACTATCAAGTAGCTGAGCTGGAATGGTGCCTTGCCAATGAGTTTCAGACATAGACAAGTTCACTATGCATTCAATGAGACTGAAAAATGACAATGGAACGTTCTTGGGGTGAAAGGGTTTATACCCAACCTTATTCGCACGGTGGCAGGTCAATCCCTAGATTCCCTTCCACTCAGAGCGAGTCTGTATACAGCAAGCTGGTCTTTGCCTCTGGGCCTCTCTGCCCCCACAGCCATCTCAGTCTCTGTCCTCAGTGCTGCCGCCACTCCATCCTCTGCTTTCCTGCAGCCTTGCAGCCCTGCAGCCATGCAGCAGCCCAGAGCACTGGGCAGAGCTGTTTATATAGTGTCAGTAACAACATATTGCCCATACGTGTGTAGTGAGCAAGCCAACCAGGGCCAGGTGAGAATCCTGGCTATAGGAACCTTCACTTTCTCCACAGATGGAAACCTAGGGAGTCTGGCCCCAGAGTCTGTAGTCTCATCCTCTATTCGATACCATCTCAATTGTTTTTGGTTGATTGAGAGTATTAGCTACAGTTAGTACAAAAAGGGGGGGGGGGGGTCTGGATAAACTTAAGAAAATGTGCCCCAAGGATAAAACGTGCACTTATATCTGACCACCAGATGGAGTCCTGAGGGCAGTTGCTCCCTAATACAGATTTGATCTGCTGTTGAGCCACCACTCCCATCAGCCACTCTGTTAACACATATATTCAATGATAAAAGGTTCTTAGGTTCACAGGTGATAAGCAGAGCTACCAGATAGGTAAGGAGTTAGGAGAAATGGATTTTACCCAGAATGAATCAATAGTTTGCTTTAAGGAAACACTGTCCCTCAGGGTTTAATTCAGGAGTGTGTCCCAGGAAGGTTGGAAAAGAAAAAAACCAACAACTTTTCCTACCCTCTAGGACTGGAGTATTAGAAAGGGGGAGAAACCTTGCAAAGAAATGCATAGATTTTGTCAAGATAAGGGTAACACACTTTTTTTCCCCATTATTTATTTATTTATTTATTTTTAAGTTTCTTTTGATATCATTAATCTACAATTAAATGAGTAATATTATGGTGATTACACTACCCCCTTCATCAGGTCCCCCCCCCAACCCCATTACAGTCACTGTCCATCAGCATAGTGAGATGCCATAGAGTCACTACTTGTCCTCTCTGGGTTGTACAGCCCTCCCAGTGCCCCCCCAACATTACATCTGCTAATCTTAATGCCCCTTTTTAGGGTAACACACTTTTTAATCTTGTCTGGACAATACATGGTACTTCGACAGTTTGTGGTGATAGAAAAGTACTACGCTGCTTCCCATTTAGGAACCCATATGAAGGGCTTACCAAGGGTCCCTGCTTTGAAACCCAGCTTGCATATTGGCATTGGGGTCTTGTTTTTACCATTAGTTCTTTGTTTTTATTACTAGGTATAGGGAAAAATGGAAGTTCCACGGCCAGGATTCTCACCTGATCCTAATCTACTTGCCCACTGTGCATGTGCAGTGATGTAATACTTGGCCTTTGGAGCAGGTGCATGCTTGCATACATGTTGGCAGTAAGTCATTATTGCCTGTGTTGCTATATAAAGAGCTCTGCCCAGTGCTTGGGACAGAGCCTGTAGCAGAGGAAGAGCCTGGAGTGGAGGCAGAGCCAGAAGCAGAGGCAGAGACCGAGATGGACTTGTTGCATGCAGACTTGCTGGATGCAGATATGATTCTAGTACTCAGTCTGCTGCTGTGAGAGTAAAGCTTGGGGTAAGACCTTTTACCCCCAAATGTTCCATTGTTATTTGGTCTCATCTGAATCCATAGTGAACTTGCCCGGAACTGGGAACTCCCTCTGGCCCAGAGCTACACTAGGTAATAAAGGTAAACAACCCAATTCAAAAAATGAACAAAGGACTTGAGTAGACATTTCTCCAAAGATACGCAAATGGCCAATAAGCACATGAAAAGATGCTCAGCTTCACTATTCATTACGGAAAGGCAAATCAAAATCACAATGAGATACTACTTCAAACCCATTAAGGTGAATATTGTAAAAACAAAATAAACAAGCAAACAAAAACAAAATACCAAGTGTTGGCCAAGATGTGAAGAAATTGGAAACTTTGTGCATTGCTGGGGGAATATAAAATGTTGCGCTGGCTGTGAAAAACTGCGTGGCAGTTCTTCAAAATCTTAAACATGGAATTATATGATCCAGCAATTCCACTCCTAGGTATAATCCCAAGAGAATTGAAAGTAGAGACAAGCATAAATTCACACCAATGTTCATAGCAGCACTATTCACAACAGCCAAAAGGTGGAAATGACCTAAGTGTCCATCACCAGATGAATGGCTCAACAAAATATGGTATATGCATAAAATGGAATATTTATTCAGCTTTTAAAAAAAGAGAAATTCTAACACATGGATGAACCTTGAGGACATTATGCTAAGTGAAATAAACTAGTCTCAAAAGGATATTATTGTATGATTCTACTTACATGAGCCATCTAGAATAGTCAAATTCATAAAGAAATTAAAATCTTTGTTACCAGGGATTAGGAGACTTAGTGTTTAGTGGGTATGTATGAAGTTTCAGTTTGGGATGATGGAAAGTTCTGGAGAAGGCTAGTGATGATGGTGAATGCACTTAGTGCCACTCAATTGCACACTTTTGAAAAATGGTTAAAATGGTATATTTTAATGTTATGGATATTTTACTACAAAACAATAATATAAGCAATGCATGTCATTGTTAACAAGCAAATATATAGTATTAGAAGAGTTATAAGGACAAACATCAGACTCCCTACCCCATTCCTTCCCATCTATCTACTTTTTTTCCAGAGGTGACCACTTTCAACTTTTCAGTTTTTCTTTAGTTCTGTAATTGTCAATAATAGCAGCTAATGCTGTTTTTCTCGATTTATTAATTTCAGACCTTATCTATTACACTTCTGGTTATAATAGACACAGATTTAGCTCTCTTACTTCACTCCTCTGTTCCCATTTCCCCTACTCCATCTTCTCAATAGTTATATACAATATTTTAGTTAACTTAGCAATTATTTATTTCATTGTGACCCTGTAAAATTGTGTACATGTTTTTTGTACAAATTTTTACTTAGGGTTAACAATTGTAGTTTCTTTCTCCATTTGTTCAATTTTCTGTACCTATCCTTAATTTTTTCCATATACTACTACACCGTATCTATCAATAGCCTAAAAATATTACTTCCTAAATATTTAAATATCAGTCTTTGAATCCCATTTTTCCCCTCCCTCTGGAGACTTCCCTCCTGGATTCTTCTGTCTTCCTGCTCCAGTCTGAAGTAGAGCTTACTTGGCTGCACAGTTGTCATGCTGTGATCCATATTCCTCTGCTTATTTCCTGGATCTCATGGCCCTTTTCTTTATTATTTCATTTTGCTGACATACATCCTTCAACAGCTGCTGAAGAAAAGGTGCAAAGGAGGTATTATTATGATGCATGCTTTTATATTATCTTCATAATTGATGATTTGGCCAAGTATAGGATTCTGGGCTGAAAAATCATTTTCCCTGTGACTTTTGAAATCATTGCCCCCATTGGTTTCTAGCTTCCAGGGCTAATACTGAGAAGTTTGACTCCATTTGTACCTCTGTTCTTTTATATAGAATGTGTTTTGTGCTCTTTTAACCTTTTAAGGTCTTTCCTTTATCCCTGGTTTTGGGAAATTTCATGACAAAATGCCATGATGGTGGTGGGAGTCTCCTCATTCATTCTGCTGGGTATCCAGTGGGCCTTTTCAGTCTTGAAATGAAAATCTAGGGTTTGCCCTTGGATTTTTTTTTTTAACGGTTTCACATGTGCTAGGTTGGGTTTTTTAGTCCCTGAAGCCAAAAAGCATACTTGGTGTTTTCTTTTCCCCACAGTACCTGGCAAGAAATTAGCACTGGGTCATCACCCTTGGCCAAGGGTTGGTGGCTAAAGGGATGCATTTCTGGTTTGGCAGCAATGCTCTGAGAAGCAGCACTTGACGGGTGTTTGATGATGTGAGTGACAACAGTTTCATCTCACAAGTGATCAATTCCCTTGAGCCTAGGATGGGGAGAACCTGTTCAGCAGCTTTTCACCTTCTCCAGGCTCTATTTCAGTTCATATTCTCTCATGCTGCTTAATAGCTGAGTGAACAGAAGCAAAATGGAGAAGAGGACTTGGAAGTCTCAGTGTACTAGGTCAAAGATGAGTGCTGGAGGGGAAAGCCCCACACCCCATAGTCAGAATTGCCTTGGAAAAATCTTTAAATCTCTCAGAAATACAGGATACCAAGAATTTTTTGTACTTAATGTTTCTCTTGGCTCAATTAATCCTTTAATGTCCTCTTCCAGGATGTCAGTGAAACCACTACCTCTGATTTCTTGGGCATAGCTAAACAATTTGTTTTTCGTCTTTTCGTTGATTGGGAAATGCCTAAAGTTGTTTTTACAGGTTTTCCATAATTTTGGCCCTGTTAGACTTTTACTTGCAAACAAGATGGAATAACAGGGATCAGAAATATCAAAAGCCAGGAAAAATACACGAACTATTGTTTTTAAGACACTTGACATCAGACAGTGAAAAACAGTGATTCCTGAGAAATGGGAAACAGTCAGTCATACAATTATCCCAGCTTATTGCCTGGATAGAGTTTTTAGGCTACAGCACAGGAAGATAGAAAACCAGGCAGAGCCTAGCACACATTCTAGGTTAAGGATGCACAGTTGAGAGTCCAGGAAGACCGAGGCAGCTAGTTTGTGGGACAGACTGTCAAGAACCCAGGTATCTGCAGAGGGTCCTTAAATTTTCAGTTGAATACTGATCAGCACATGCACATGAAGAATCTACCCGAGGGAGGGAAAAACTCCTCACAGAATTAGAGGAAACAGTATTTGGCATTCACATGGGCCCAGGAACAGCGCCTATTCCCATCAGCCAGAATGGAAAATCTCACAAATCATGGGCATTGGGTAGAGTACTCAGAAGGATCTTGTCTCACTAATGGGGAAAAATTAGCCCTAGACTAAACACTGTTCTGGTTCTACCTAATATATCTTAAAAGTGAGATATGAGGATTAAACTGTGCACAGTTAAGTGCACCCTAGAACAAAAGTCACTATTTATAGGAATACCAAAATATCCAGCACCTGACAAGGTAAAATTTGCCCTGTCTGGCATCAATCAAAGATTACCAGACATGTAAAAAAAAAGCAGGAAAATATGACCTAAAATATGCTATTATAAGTCTTGTATATCTGGGAAGGAGTATAATATCATTTGAAGATAAACTGATAAGTTGAAAATATATGCTATAAACTGTAAAACACACACTGATACAACAAAGTTATAGCTAATAAGCCAACAAAAGAGGCAAAATTGAGTAAAGAAATATACACTCAAATAGAAGACAGGAAAAGGGAAAAGGGTACAAAGAACAGATGGGACAAATAGAAAACAAATATCAGGATGGTAGACTTACACCTAAATATAGCAATAATCATATTAAATGTACATGGCTCCAATTAAAAGGAGGAGATAGTCAAATTGGACAGAAAGCAAGACCCAACTGTATGTTGCCTAAAATATAAACATTAAGACACATGTATGTTAAAAGTAAAATAGGGAAAAAATATACCATGCTAACACTAGTCAAAAGAAAACTTGAGTGGTTATATATCACACAAAGTAGATTTCTGCACAAAGAATATTATCAGGAATAAAGAAAGTCACTTCACAATGATAAAAAATCAATTCATCAAGAGGCTATAACAACCCTAAATGTTTGTTTACCTAATAATAAGGCTACAAGATACGTGTAACAAAAACTGATAGAACTGCAAAGGAAAATTAGACAAAACTACAATTATAGTCAGATTTTTAAACATCTTTCTAAAAAATGATAGAACAAATCAACAATCAGTAAGCATATACTAGCTTTGAACAACACAATCAACCAACTTTTCCTGGTTGGAATTTATGGACCACTTCTCTCAACAACAGCGGAATACACATTCCTTTCAAGTGCACAGGGATCATTTGCCAGAGAGACCAGGTTCCTGGCCAATAGAATATACCTGAAAAAATGTAAGAGGACACAAGTCATATAAATTATGTTCTCTGACCACAATAGAATTAAATTAGAAACCATAATTTTAGTTGAACTATAGGATTGCTTCAAGCTTGAGTGGATCCACTGCTTATATCATTTGATTCCTATAGATTAAGTGTGTGCATGATTCCACTCTTACATGGGCAAAGAGAGGATTGTGAACTGAATGTAGTGAGTCACTAGATGTGTGTGGGTAAGCAATTAAAAAGTGATAAATTGGTAAAACTGAGTGTGAATGAAAAATAGAGCACCATCCATTCAAGTGCAAGAAATGAAACATTTATTACAGTTACTCAGCTAACTTTTATTGAGCTAATTTTTATCAGTTAGGGATCTGACACATTAGTAGATGCTTTCACATGTATTTTGTCATTTGATTCTTACAATACACCTATGTATTGTGTTTTAATTGTTTGTGCTGTGATTTATTAATTTCTTCTACTTGTAAGAGAGAGGGAGGTAGAGGGACAGAGGATGTGGAGAGGGAGAAGAAAGTCCGACTTCCTTGGCCTTAGCCCTTCATGGTGAAGCCCCTGCCTCCCTTGCCCTCCCAGTTGTCCCCCACCCTCCCTGCAACCATAGATCCCTCCAGGCCAACTGAACTGCTGCTGTGCCCACACTCACATTGTTGCTTCACTCTTCTGGGCTCTCAGACATATCTGAACACCTCCCTCCCCTTCTTTGTGCTTTCACAGTGCTATGCTTATCTTTCCAGCCCATGCCCTGTGTACTTCTCAGGATCCTGCACTCCCTAAGCGTCAGGGTTCCTGGCACACAGCAGGCACTACTTTTCCCCAG
Organism: Smutsia gigantea; assembly: GCA_032199065.1. Taxonomy (NCBI): domain Eukaryota; kingdom Metazoa; phylum Chordata; class Mammalia; order Pholidota; family Manidae; genus Smutsia; species Smutsia gigantea. The sequence continues at coordinate 169,674 of JAVSCE010007656.1, forward strand.
GTTGGGAACCATTTCATACGTGCCTTGGCAGCCTCTTTGGCGCTCGGCATTATGGACATTCAATAAATATTTTCCATGTGCCTATTCTGTGTCAGGTACTGTCTCCACAGAGCAACAAGTTGCCAACTCTCACTGAGTTTATACTTTAGTGAATCACAGACAACATGCTGGTCAACAAATAAAATAATTTCATACTGTAAAACTATTTTACTGTGAAGAAAAACAAATGATGGTAGGATGTGGTTTTAGATTGAGTGGTTATGGACATATTCTTTGAGGACATGACATTTATGTTGAAAGCTGAGAATGATGAGAAAGAACCAGCCATGTGAAGATGGCAGTTATATTAGTTTTCTAGGGTTGCCATAACAAAAATACTACAGATTGGGTTACTTAAACAAGAGAAATTTGTCTATGGTTCTGGAAGCTGAAAGTCCAAGAGCAAGGTGTTGGCAGGCTCCCTGTCTGTGTCTGTCTCCTTATCTCCTCTTACAAGGACACCAGTCATATTGGACTAGGGCCCACCCACATGACCTCATTTTACTTTAATTTCCTCTTTAATGATCCGGTCTCCAAATACAGTCCCTTTTGAGGTTCTGGAGGTTAGGACTTCACCATGTGAATTTTGGGAGAACACAGTTGAGCCCTTCCAAGGAGTGAAATGCATTTCCAGGAATAGCTAGTGCGAAGGCCTGGGTGAGTTTACGGAAAAAGGAAGGCAGTGGGCAGGAACACTGTGAGCAAGGAAAGACTGGTTGGAGGTGGAGTTGGACAGGTGTCCAGGGGCCGGCTCGGGTGGGCACTTGTAGGTCATGGTGAGGCTTTTACTGATTGAGTGTATTAAGCACAGTAGTACAAAGACTACGTTTTCAATTTCAAAAGATCACTCTGGTGGTGTGTGGAAACTGGAGGGAGGAAGGCAACAAAAGAAACAGGCAATGCATTTGAGGACTTTTGCAGGGATGGCTTGGACAGAGTGCTCTCAGAGGCAGGATGAGGTCAGGGTGAGAAGAGTAAGCAGATGCGGAAAGGAGGAAGGTGCCTGATACCTTTTATAACAATGTCATTTTCAACCAAGATTCATTATCTACAATGAGTAAAGGATGCTAATTTAAGAACACTTTCCATGAATAGAGCAAGGTCATTCTAATGAGTCTTGGATAGTATGATTGGAGTCGTAAGTGCCATTCATTGAGCCTCTACTATGTGCTTTATATGTAGTTTCATTTCATCCTCATGACAATCTGGAGAGAGATATCTGCACCGTCATTGTAGAGACGAGGAAGCACTGGTTCTAGCAAAACCACCAGTGAGCATCTGAACTGGAAATGTACTCCCCAGTCCTCTCCAGACACCCCTCAGCCCCTGCTCTATCCACTGCCCAGGGTCCTCCCAAGACTGCTCACTGGTCACTGTTGGGCTCAGATGAGGGCTCCTTCCTTTCCCCTGAGGAGCAGAGCCCATCTCTGATCTGCCAGCAGAGTGAGCCCCATGGTGGAGACCTGAGGCTGCAGGCCTTTAATAAGATAGAGTTGCTAAATTTAAATGCATGTTTTATTAATTTGTTCTCTATGAGATATTTATCATGAACTCTTGCTAACACAAGGTTGAGGGGGCAGCGAGTAACTGACTCATGGCAGTCTTAAAAGTGCTGAAACTTCCCCCCAGTGATAACAAATGTACCATGCTGGGGGTCATGTGTGTGGCATTAGGGGGGATAAGGGAATTCTCTATTTTCTGCTCAGTTTTGCTGTGAACATTAAACTGCTCTAAAAAATAAAGTCTATTTTAAAAAATTAAACCATCAGAAACAAAACAAAATGAAAAAGTGAAGGCAAGCAGCTTTATTCATGATAACCAAAATCTGGAAAATACCCAATAGGTGAAAGGATAAATGAACTGAATCATTTATCCATACAATGAAATACAGCTCAACAATAGCAAAGAAAGAAGATACACACAGTAATGTGGATAAATCTCACCAACATTAAGCTTAGTGAAATCAGATATAAAAGACATACTGTAAAATTCCAATACGGCATTCCAGAACAGGCAAAACCAGTCTAAAGGGAGAAAAAGTAGATTGGTGATTTGTTGGGGTGGGAACTGATTGTAAATATAAAGGGTGTGGACATTCAATGGAGAGAACTCAGTGGATGGAACTCATTCAATGAGGTGAGGGAGATACCCTTAATTATAGTGCTGATTATTTGGCTATATGTATTTGTCAAAATTCATTGAACTGTACTCTTGAAATGCGTGCATTTTTTTTAAGTTATATCTTAACAAAATTGACTTAAAAATGAAACTGCACACTTCATATAACCATCCACATGGGAGACTTCAAAGAAGATACGATTTTGGTATGAAGAAGTCTTGTCTAAGCATGGCACAAACGTAGGTGGCACCAAAGAAAAGGCTAATAAATTTGATTATAGAAGTGAAATTTTCTGATAGGGCAAAGAAATACCCAATGTACAAAGGAAGAAAACAAGTGACAAACCAGGGGGAGTGTTTACAGCTTGACTTCTCTGTTCTCCCAGTATTCTAACTGAAACACTGTGTCAGTAAAAGCCTGTGTCTCAGGGCGAGCCTGGTGAGGGACGTCAGGGTGTTCGCGTCTGAGGGGAGGGCCTTGGGCAGCCCCCCCCCCCCCCGGGACTGAGAGATGCAGCCCTGAGGGCGCCACCACACTTGTGGCTCAGACTGCTTATGGCTGCTGCTGGTGAAAATGACCTCATGTGCTTGAGGTTAGGGTGTTTGTGCAAATCAAGGTGGGACGGGGTGGGGGGCATATAGAAAGATTTTTATTCCCTACCCTGTATGTTTATCAAGATGAAGGAAAAAAAATCCCTTTCAGATGAATTTGAACTGTTTTTCTAGACTCAATATTAAAGAAACAAATGGAAAATATCTCTCCTGCCCTGCTCCCCTTCCACTGCCTCACACCTAAGCATCCTCTAGAAACCTAGTTTCTGATTAACCAAAGCCTAGTTCCAGATTAGATTGGCTGACCCTGCTGATCTCACAGCTGGCCCCAGGCTCCTTTGCCTCCTGGCAGCTCTGCTGGATCCTAAATAAAGACAGCCTGGCTTCTAGGCCAAGGTCAGTTGGGTTGTCATACTGTCCGGGCCTGGTTAGATGCTGCGTCCTGTCCAGAGCTGGCTTCTGGTCTCAGGCTTTGGGCCCCAAGGCGCCCTCCTTAGCCTGCTCTGAAAGGTGTCTCCCCTCTGAGGCAGGTGGCCTCAAGGCCTTACTCCCTGCACTGGCCACTGGCTGCTCTGAGAGGAACTCTCTTTCCGGTGTGTCCCAAAGGTTCTCTCCTTGCTCTGCAAGCCAGTCTCTATGTGCTTTGCAATGAGTTGTCTCTTCTCTAGGAGCTTCCTATGGGTCTGAACTCACAGAAGTTCTTCTGTACCTTTCTGGGCATCTACTATGTGTCAAGGACTTAGCTGGATGCTGGGGTCATCCCTTCCCTCAAGGTGCTCACAGTTTGGTGGGTGGGCAGACAAATAGGCCATAGCATGTCGTGGCTGTGATAAAGGGAAAGGGACACTGGGACCCTAGAAGCCAGAGTGACTCTCCCAGCTGAGGAGATCAGGGAGATTCTTGGAGGAGGTGATGTTTGAGCCCAGACCTGAAAGGCAGGCAGGAAGACCTGTAGAGGAAGAGGCCTCTGGCAGAAGGCATAGCCTATGTGGAGGCATGAGACAGCAGAGTGAGCTTTGGAACCTGGAAGGCAGAGGATCCACAGCTCATTTCCCCGTTAGGCTCCATTTTTCAGGAGCATCTCTTTATCTGATTGTTAAGGTCCATCCTACCCTGCATTAGCTATCTAAGATCTAATACAAAATTTGACAGCTGAAATGGCAAACATTTATCATTTCATACAGTTTCTGAGGTCAGGAATTGGGAGCAGCTTAGCTGGGTGGTTCTGACTCAGGGTTTCTCATGAGGTCACAGAGAAGCTGTCTCCTAGGCCAGAGGCACCTTAAGCTTTGACTCAGGTTGAAGAATATGCTTCTAGGCTCACTCATCCAGCTGTTGTCAGGCTTTGGTTTCCCATCATGTGGCCTCTCCATAGGGATGTTTATAACGTGTTAGCTGGCTTCAGTTAGGTGGGAGTGAAGGAGGGAGAGGTAGAAAGAGGGAGGGAGAGAAACAGGAAGGAGGAGGAGGAGGAAGAAGAGCTCAGAGTAGCCACAGTCTTTTATAATCTAATCTCAGAAGTGACATCCCATCATCTCCATGACATATTGATCACACAGACCACCTTGGTGCAGTGTGGGAGGGGACTACACCAGCATAGGAATCCAGGAGGTGGCATCATTGGGGTCCTCTTGGAGGCTTGGTACCACATATGTTGTGTTGAGCTGGACAGCCTGGGGCCCTAGGTGTGACAGCAGGCACACTTAGTTTCCCAGGCATCCATGTGGCTTCACTGGGGCCACTCTTCCTCACCTGAGTTACTTGGTGTTGGGTCAGGTCTTTTAGAAAGCTAGACATTTCCTTGCCTCTTCCTACTTGGGGGGTGGGGGCTTTCCTTTTGGCCTTCTATCTTTCGTTTCCAGTTTGTGGAAGTTCCTATTTCTCACTCCACTCCTTAGGGGATGTGGACATACTGTGAGCCAGATGAACGGCCAGATCTTCTCCAACTTAGCTAACAAACCATGTCTACCTTTTGAAAGTTTAGATGCAGCCAGGGGATGGCTCTTCTTGAATCTTATTTAATTTTACAATTTCAAAATATCGAAAGACCATGTTCATCAAGGGAAGAGGAAGGGTGCTGCCACCAACATCTTGGGGAGGTGGTATACGTGGGGTGGTGCAGAGGACATAAGCTCAAGTTGCAGACAAACCTGAGTCATCACTGGCCAAACCTGACTCCATTCTTAATCTCTCTAAGCCTCAATTTCCTCTTCTGGGAAATGGGTTACTCTGAAGATTAAATGAAGTAATTCATACAAAGCATTGCTAGAAGTAAGTTGTGAAAAGTCAGTTCTTTGTTTACTTTTTTTCATATTGGTGGTACTGCTTTTAGTAGTATCACTACCATCTTCTTCAAGGTCAAACTCAATTTTTACCTCTAATTAAAATCTAACACAATAATCAAGCCAATATTGCCATCTCTGTTCTCTAAACTCAAATAGGATTCTGAATTAGCACTTCATAATTTAGTACTTAATTACTTGTCATCTTATGTTACTTCCTATTTATTTTGTATAAGTCCTGTCTTCACTGTTAGGTTTTAGCTGTCTTTCCTAAGTACTATTAGTAAATAAAGCACAATACAGCAGTCACTCAATAATTGCTTCACAGTTGTTCAAGATACCAAGTGTCCTTGGGAAGCTGGCTGCAAAGTGGGCTTCTTGGAGCTCAGAAGATGTTCAGAAGAGATAGAAAAGAGAAGGAGTTGGGAACAAAGCAGTTGAATATCTATCTCTGCTATCAAGAATCTCTGCATATAGTTTTGTGTTATTTCACTTGCTCTGATTTTGCTGGGTTTCCAAATTAACTGCTAAAACCCTCAGTACAACTAGCAACTAGCAGGGAAGCTATCAAACCAGACTGAAGTCATTTGTTTAACACAGTGTGAATTAATCTTACTTCTACAGAGGAAAACAGGCTCTCACCTTTTAAAACTCTGTTTATACTATGCCAATCTAATATTAATCTGAAAATATAATGCAAACAGTTCTTCCTGCAAGACAGAAGTGCTACTATATAAAAAACACCTAACCAATGTTTCTTTGCCACAGTTGATGACATGTTTATCAATGTGGACATTATAAGAAGGGAAGAATGGTTCCATTAAGGCATCAGCTTTATGGAATCTAGTGGCTGGCTTCAAGGGCTATTTTAGGGCCTTCCTGACATGTACAAATGTCTGTGTTGACAGCTCTAGCTTCCTGTCACCAAATGGGAATAAAATTAGTCCTCATTTAAAAAGGAACTTCTTATACTGAGAAAGTCAAACTACAGTGTTGGTTCATTAATGCATGCATGTATTCCATTTATAGAACCTGCTGTTGCAAACGGGAGGGATTTCCAGCACCCGTGTATTACTGGAAGTTTTTGCAGAAGAGTAACATTGCAGCACTGTTCTGGTGATGACCTGAGAAGCAGGTCATTTTGTGGGTATCTGCTGAAGCTGAGGAAGGGACAGTTCCCAGAAAAATTTATAGTCATAAATAAAACCATGTGAGGGTTCATTGCTTGCCTCCAAGAGTCAATGGATCCTAGGTTTAAAAGCTCTAAGGTCAAGTTGACCAAGGAGTTTGGGGTTTTAGGAAGAGGCTGGGAAGTCGGTGATGGCCTGGAGGGTATGGTTGTGTCTCACTGCCTCCCAGAAGGTAGCATGGGAGTGCTGCAGGAATGTTGTTTGAATGAATATATGAATGAATGAATGACTAGCTAAAATTGTGGTTGGAGCTGATGTCTCTCCACGATCATGACAGTCAAACAGGTCAGTGGCTTTAGGGAAGAACAGTGTAAGTGACAACGTCATATATGACCTCTTCTGTCCTTTCTCATGTGTGTCCTGCTGAGCACAATCAGCCTTGGGATTGTGGGTGGGTGAACACAGCCAAGGTGTCATGCCTGTAGCTGATTTCTGAGCCTGTTTTCGGTGGGTGAGGAAAAACTATAGACAGCCGGACGGCAAACCTACCATCCTTTTGCTGGTCCTGGTTCCACTCTAGGAATCCCCATCCCTTAAGGTGCTCAGTCCCCCACGAGCACCCACCTTGCAAATTTCTTCTTACCACACAACATTTGGTGACCTAGTGGTTTACCAAAGGCAGGGGCAGTGGGAGCCACCAGCCTCAGTAGAGGACTTAGGGGGAGGGAGCACTGTCTTTAGTTAATTTAAAAACTAATAAAAACTGAGTAAGTCAGTCACCTGGATATCACCATGAGTGCACATGATTCTCAAGAAGATCAGTGATAAAATTCTTTCTGCTGGGGCAGATGGTTCCCACCACCCCATCCTGGGTACGTCGCCACTTACGTTCTCTTGCATTTCTTCACTGCCTGCTTGGAGAATGACCTCCCGAAGGGCACGTGACTCTCCAGGTGCGTTCTGACCAAGTGCTGGGCCTGGGATGCTTAAATACAATTGCAACATGGTGACCTCGGGAATAAAAGAAGACAAGAGCTTCTAGAGATGGAGAGAGAGGTTCCTGCATTGGCACCCACTAACCCCCGAGGGTTTCCTTAAAGTGTTCATTTATAGAAGCCAACAAAGTCCCTTTTGCACCTAGTTTGAGTTGGGTTTTTGTTACCTGCCACAGAAAGAATTCGTTATGTAAATACCACGTTAATAACTATAGGCACAGGAAACGCCAAACACATTTGGTTGTATGTGAGACGTTCTGATTTTCTCCTAGTGACGGGGGTGGCAGCTGTGGTTTCTAGGTTTTTCCTGACTTTGGTGACCCCTGTCATCACTAAACAAACACACATGGGCAGGTCCCAGAGACACCTTTCTGTACACACCAGAATGCAGTAGAAAGCTGCCTGGACCCCATCCAAGGCAATTATTGACATAAGTTCCCCAAGCACATAATTATTAGGTCACGGTGCTGGGATCTGTGCCCTGAGGACAGTGCCTGCAGGGAACTCTAGAGTGTTACATGGGACAAGCACGGAACTTGCTGAACCTGCACTTAGAGTTAAAAAAAAATTCCACTGCATAAGGTTAAAGTGAGGAGACCTTAATCAACAGCAGTTCACATGAGGAAACTTTGAAAATACACTTTTTAAAAGAAGCAGAAGAAGCTGTCTTAGAGTTTTTAATTTATCCCAGGTCCAACACCAACTAACAAATTGCACAGTGGCCAAAAAAGCTTGCGATACACTCCCAAGCAGGCCCTCTCTCACTGGTAGGAAGATGATTCCAGTATCTTCAGGCTCACAGGGACCTTCAAGCTCATGATCTCTTAAAGAATGAGATCCTCTTTTATGCCCACAATTCCCCAAAATGGCTGGGAATAGGCCTGCTTGGATCGTGTGCCTATCCCTGAACTCATCCCTCTTCACAGGGATAGGAGCTGGAGATTGGACGCGCTTGGGTTCCTGGCCAGCCCTGTGGGGTGGGAAGGGCCATCCTCCCTCGTTGACAGCTCTACCTCCACAGAATCCCGTGGATTAGTTCTGGGAAGTTCCACAAACATGGAGGTGGGGTTGACAGAAGGTAACAGGTGTCCACGGGAATCCTGTGAGTTTCAAAACTTCATTTTCTTTCATCATTGCTCCCTTCTTTTTGATAAGTATGTTTAAAGACTGAGTCGGATGAGTCTGTCATCAGTCAGCTTGTCCCGTTGACTGCCCTATGCTGGCAGCCTGCAAGCTGCACTTCCCAGAATCTCTTTTCTTCTTGCTTCTGTTAGGATCTTCCAGTAGGAGCCACTGGTGAGAGCCTGGAAGGTAAAAGAAAGGAAGAAGCTACCCCCACCCCCACCCCCAGTTTCTGGTAGTGCCTCTGGGCATATTGGGGAGAAGCTGTGGCCAGCAGGTGTAGGCTCTTGGGTATGGCAGCCTCCAAGGTGCAGTGTTCCTGGGCTCTGGATGACAATGCCATTTCCTCTTTTACGTCTTCAGCTCCAGGGTTGGTAGTCGCTTCCTGCGGTGGCTAATTTTTTGATTTCCCTCTTTTATAACCAATTCTTGGTATTAATTTTTCTTTGTTTAAAACATCTAGAGTAGTTTCTGTTTTCCTAATTGTACTAATATGGTTTTCATTTTATCTTGTTAGTCGAAACCTCTTTTGTTCACTAAAATGTTTTTTAACTGTGGCAAAATATACTTAAAATTTATCATCAATTTTTTTTAAGTGTACAGGTCAGTGACATCGGTACGTTGACAGTGTTGTGAAACATCACCACCATCCACCTTCAGAGACTTCCATTATCCAGGAATGAAACTTTGTACCCATTAAACAGTAGGTCCCCGTTTTCTCTGTCACCTGGCCTCTAGCAACACTATTTTACTTCCTGTCTATGAGTTTAACTACTCTGTGTAAGAGTGGGTTCATGTAAGTCAGATCATACAGTATTTGTCCATTTGGGACTGTCATTTCCCTTAGCATAATGTCTTCAAGGTTCATCCATGTTGTGTCATGTGTTAGAATTTCCTTTCTTTTCAAGGCTAAATAATATTCCTTCATATGTATATACCGTGTTTTAATTATTCATTAGTCTATTGATGGACCCATAGTTACATGACAGCTTGCTAGGGCTGCCATAACAAAAGTACCACAGCCCGGGTGGCTTACACAAGAGAAATTAATTTTCTCACTGTTCTGGAGGCTAGAAGTCCAAGATCACAGTGTTGGCAGGGTTGATTTCTGCTGAGACCTCTCTCCTTGGCTTGTAGATGGCTGTCTTCTCCTGTGTCTTCACATGGTCTTCCCCCTATCTCTGTCCAAATTTCATCTTCCTATTGGGTGGGAGCCCACACTCATGTCCTCATTTAACCTTAATTACCTCTTTAAAGGCCCTGTCTCCAAATGCAGTCACATTCTGAGTATACTAGGGAGTAGGACTTCAACATATGAATTTGTGCGGGACACAATTCAGCCCAAAATAGTTTGCTTTCACCTTGCTCTTCTGAATAACTGTGGCTATGAACATGTACAGATATTTATTTGAGTCTCTGCTTTCTTTTGGGTATATATGCAGAAGTAGAATTGCTAGAGCATATGGTAATTCTATGTTTAATTTTTTGAGGAATTCCATACAATTCTTCACAGCAGCTGCACCATTTTACAATCCCACCAGCAATGCACAGGATTCCAGTTTTTCCACATTCTTGCCAACACTTCTGATTTTCAGTTTACTTATTTGTTTATTTAAATAATGGCCATCCATCCTTATGAGTGTGAAGTAGTATCTCATTTGGTTTTGATTTGCATTTCCTAGTGATTAGTGATGTTGAACATCTTTTCATGTGCTTACTGGTCATTTGTATATTTTCTTTGAGAAATGTCTGTCAAGTCCTTTGCTTACTTTTAGACAGTTTTATTTTTAAAGAAACCATATACACACTATAGTACCAGCAATTGAATTTCCTGTGAAACCGGGAAACACTCATTGACAGTCCCTAGGTCTGAGATGACCACATGGTGCAAACAGTTGGTACAATCTTCCAAAGTCAGCTGTCACAAGGAGCCAAGCAGGTGACCTCAAGAACTGGAGTTCTCATTGCCTGGGGCCTGATTCCTGGTTCCTCCACTTACTAGCTATGTGGCCTCAGGCAAGTTTCTCAGTCTCTCTGTGCCTTGAGTTTCTTTACTTATAAAATGGAAATAATAACTACCTACTTCACAGAGTTGCTACGAGGATTAAATAAGCTAACAATTAGAACAGTGCCTTGTACAAAGCAAATGCTTAATAGAAAGTAGCTGTCAGCATTATTGTTCTCTGGAACCAGCCTTCTGGGCTGCCTGCACAGCAGGGCTCTTTCTGATTTCCCTTCCTCCCACTGTTAGTGTTTTTCATTACCCAGTTACCCACAAGGCAAATAGATCTATTTGCAGCAGCTATTTTATGCTGAAATCTTTTTACATATTGACCTCGATTTTCACAATGCCCCACAACTATAGCCTTGATTATCATGGGCTCTGGCTCGGAGAGCAGCTGGGAAGGAATTTGGGTTCAAATCCCACATATCCCCTCACTATGTGAGGAAGTCACTTCACATCTCTGGGCTTCAGTTTGGAAAATGATGGTAAGAGTCATTCCTACTTAGAATCACTGAGAGGTTAAATAAGATAAGGCCCATAAAGCACTTAGCATACCCAGTGCCTGGCACACAGTAAATGCTAATAGATATTTATTATTAACTATATCCATTTTATAGATGAGGAAACTGAGTTTCAGAGAGCTGAAGTTCTTGCCCAAGATCGTAAAGCTAATGCTGAGAGAAGATGGACCCAAACGATGTTCTTTATTATTTCCCATCTGCATACACGATTTTTTGTGCAGTTTCTATGCATGGTAAGAGTGCAGACATAATACTGTATTTCTGAAATTTCACATTAAAGCATAATGAATTTTCATATTGCCATAGAGAGATGAAGACCTGGCTATGCAATATTCCATGGAATGATACAGTGTCTTCATGCCCGTTATTTCCTTTCTTCTCAGTATAAATTCCCAGAAATGGAATTTGATGTTAACATTATTTTGATTCTGTATACAGAATCCCATTGTCTTCCTAAAGGGTTTATCAATAGTAATTATGTTGGTGTACTGTATTTTCTAGTCTCCCAGAAATAATTGGAACATTGATAAAGAATGAATAACCTTGATATAGATAAGTAATTTCCAGAATGAAAAGGAGTGAGCAGTTTGGGAAGATGATAATCATGTTTGGAAATGAGTGACCCAGTAGCCGTTCCTGTATGTGAGTGTATAGTTCCTGTCGCTAGATGTGACACTCATTGCATGTGGTCAGAGTGTGCATATTATCTATGAATGACAAGTGCATATGAGGGGCCAGGTGTTGCCGGAAGGGCATGACTTGCTTACTGGGTCCTTGCTTACCACTTGGCTCACCTCCAAAAGAGGCCTCTTGCTCTTAAAGGAACCTGGATCTGAGGTGCAGGTGCCTGACTGGGAGTCACTCTTCCAGTTCTCCCTCACCATGTGGAGTCCAGGAGACCAGGGCTGACATCCTTCCTCTCATTTGTCTTAGAATCTGAAGAGAGCTGAGAACTGCTGTTCCTTCATCTGTACAAGGTGGGTGATTAGGTAGAGGGTAGCTAGGTAACAAGTGTTCAAAAGGCCTTATACGTGTGAAATGATACAATTCTCAACCCTGTGAAGAAGACATTATCATTATTTTCACTTTACAGATGAGGAGACTGAGGTACAGACTGGTTAAACAACATGCTCAGATAATACAGTCAGTAAGTGGAGGCGCCAGGGTTTAAACCCAGGCACTCAGGCTTCTAGAGTTCTCTTCAGTGTCATGTGCAATGTTGAGTTACATGGAAGTTAATAATCCTTAGCTTTAAAGGCTTTTGTGAGGATTCGGGATTATGACTTCTGGTCTCATTGTTCTACAGAGGTGGTCATGCTTGCTGAATTTGCCTATTATCTCCATATTGCCAAACCTAATAAACTTTTCTGTTCCACTTTTCTGTTTTCATCTTCCCTGACCTCTCAATAGCATTAAACCCAGTTGGAACATTTCCTTATTCTTTTTTTTAAGCCCACAGACCATGATGTTGGTTTTTCATTTTGCCTTTAAAAATTTTTTTTAACTTTTTGTTTAAACAAATGTGCACACGGGTTCAAGAAAGGTAAAGTCCATGAATATGAAAGCTGCAGTTTGCGATATATCGACGGGGAGATGAATTAGAGGTGGTAGTCATTCTAATTAAACAATCAGGTAACATCATTTAAACTGTCCATTGCAACTAACTCATCATCCTAGCTATTATACTTAAATTAGAATGTAAACTTTTCACCTTGGTGGACTATACTGCAAAATTGGTCACAAACTCCTCCCATCCCTGTATGCATGCTCCTTTGCCATATGACTTTGCACTCCTCCTGTAGAGAGGAGTAGTCCATTTTCCTGTCCCTTGAATCTAGACTGGCTTTGTGACTTGGGTTGACCAATAGAATGCAGTACAAGTGCCATTATTTTACTTTTAAACCTGAGCCTCAAAAGGCCTTACAGCTTCTACTTTTGTTTTCTTGGAATGCTCCCTTCAGACCAACATATGAAGATGTCTGGTCTAGCCTACTGGAGGACGAGAGATTATGTTGACAGAGATGAATTCTTCTATCCGAGGCCCCCTGTACCCACGAGCCAATAGTTGGCACTGAACAGATATGTGTGGGAAGTCATCATAGGTCCCCGATGAGCCACCAAATGGTGGCAGCCATATAAATGAGGCCAGGCAAGACCAGTGTTTCTTCTGCTGATCCCAGCCCAAATGGCTACCTCCCAGAAATGTGAGCAAATAAAATGGCTGTTGTTTTAAGGCACTATGTCTTGGATTGGCTTGTTAAACAACTGCAAAGAGCTGTTCCACTTCATCTACAAAGCTCTGTCAGCCTGTGGCCAGCTTCTGTAAACTTACCTCATACTACTCCCTCCTTTGATCATTCTGTTCCCGCTGCACTGGCCTCACCCTGTTCCTGAAATATTCCAAGCCTTTTTTTTTCTCCAGGACTTTGTTTCCTTTGGTGATTGTGTGCTGGATTCATTTCCATTTTTCAGTGTGCATTGCCACACCATTCTCCAGTTAGTCAAATACCACGGAGCAGTATCCCATGACTGTCCCTCTAGTTAATGTTGTCCCCACCAGGTATTCTCATTATTATGATTTCGTTCCTTATCACAATTTATGATTATCTTGCTCCTTCATTTCTTTACTTATTTTACTAGAAGGCAAGCCCACAGTTCTTCTCAACACAACTCTATGGGCTGCCTCTATCAGTGGATGAGAGTTTGTGCAAAAGATAAATCCACTCATCTTTGTAGGTGGAGAGCATGGTTACTCAGTGAGGAAGGCAGAGCAGCCAGGAACCCAGACAGGAGACTGAGGGGCAGCGTGAGGGCATTCAGTGAGGGAGAATGTCTTCATGGACTCAGAAGCTGCCAGAGATATACTTCCTTTAGGTTACATTTTGACATGTCTCAGCCCCCAGGCTTCTGACCTACCAACCTGATTTTTCTTCTTTTATCCCACCCGGGTGCTGGGAGTTCCTGTGTGTAAAATGTCTCAGTCTCAGGGATAACTCTGGAGACTTGGGGTTTTGAGGAATGACTAACAATGGTTAATGTTTTTATTCGCAAACAGAAAATGGAATTTAGTTAAGCAGATTTTCTTCCCCCTGAACTGGTTTTACCAAATCAGAAGTTCAGGCTCACTGCTAAAGAAAAATGTTCTTACTCCTCAAACTTGGGAGCTGGGGGCATAAGAAGAGAAGTTGTGAGGAAGGTCAAGAAATTCTATTTTGTTATCATTTGCTTAGGTTAAAACACCTAAATTCTGAGAAAGAAGAAAGCAATGTTTTAATCAGAAAACAGGCCTCCTGGAAACAGCTGTGGAAAAGGCAGAAATGAAAAGGGGGAAGAACGACAGCTTTATTGCAGATGTGAATCTCAAAACTTTTCAACCCCAAAATGCATGAAATTACTGCAGGGCAACATGACATGATAGCTTATTTACATAATTGAGTCAAGACAATCATAATTTTCTTTAAGCTGTGAGCTTAATGTAAAATATAATGTATTCTGGTACTCAAGAATAATCCTCAAAAAAGCCAAAGGACAGAAAATAGCGTTTGAATGAGAATGGGGTCCCCTGCTTACTGGGCTGGTGGAAGTAGAGGGCAGTAGAGGGCAAGGGGCTGGTTGGGGGAATTTCTGATCATTCCTTCCTGTCACCTCCCAGATCCCTTCTCTTCTTTGTTCCAGTTTCTGTCACGCGAGCTTCTTGCCTTCTAGGGTCAGGTTGGGTTCAGCCAATGGAAAACACTAGCGGGGGACTGGAAGGTGGAGGGAGAGGGAAGGTCCAGGGTATTTACACCTCCCCGAACTTCTCCCCACTGTGGTTCTGTTCCTTCCCGGCAGTGGCTCTCAAAGAGCGAGCAACATGCCAGCAGTATTTGCATAGCTTGGGAGCTTATTGGAAATGCAAGCTCTTGGCTCTATTCCAAACCCGCTGTGTGCGTGTAGGGGCACCTAGCAAGCTGTATTTTAACAGGCCCTCCAAAGGAATTCTGATGCTCTCTAAAGTTTGAGAACTGCTGATGTATGGTCATATTACCTGGTGACAGGCCTTCCTCTGCAGCCCCAGCTTTTACTAGACTCCAGAATTTTGTCCTCTTCTTTCATCCCTTCAGGTCTAGGGGTAGAAAGGGCTTCTCAGCACAGCTAGTGCTTGGATAGCTTGTAGCTCTTGCTGGCCACCTTATCCCTGCCCATTAGTGCCTTTGTAAAGTCTCTTTGAGTGCACTGCCTTCCCTGCTGGGAGCATGCTAGATACACAGAAGTACCAACAGGGGCAAAGGCTGCAAACCAGTGTTTGTGGATGACAGTAGCACAGTCAGATCAGGATAGGGGAGCAGGCAATGCACGGGAGTGAGCCTCTGCTATGTGCCAGGCGTTCCCCCATTTAACACTTACAAGCCTCTTACTGGAGGGCATCTTATGTGTTTTTGAGTCAACTGAGCCAGACCCCAGACAGTGCCTTGTCATAGGCTAGGTTGATTCCTATTCGTGGTCAAGGAGACTCCTAGAAAATCCTGTCCTCAAAGTCCTCGCACAGATCACACCTTCACTCTCAAGTCATCATGAAGTGGTTAACAGCCCGCAACAAGGGCATGGGGAAGAAGGAAACTGGTATGACCTGTGTGCTATTGGGAAGGAACATGGCCTCTCTGAGCCTCGGGTTCCTCCTCTGTAAATGGGGATAGGAATTCCTGCTGTGTGGTGTGTTGGGAGGTTACACAGGGTGGCTTATGTGGAGCCCCTGGCACCACATATGGCCCAGAGTAGCAGCTCTGTAAACCTGAGTGCCTCTGCCCTCTCCCCAAAGGTGGGCTGGGGAAAAAAATGTGACTGGCTAAGGGAATCAGGTAACATATTTTAAATAGACGCTCCTCTGGGAGCATCTTGTACCCAAGGGAAAGACACTTCCAAGAGATGGAATCCTCAGAAATCCAAGAAGACTACTAAGCGCTATAAGAATTTAGTCAATTCTTGAGGCTTAGTGAGAGGCAGGTCTGGGCGCTGCATACATACAGCTTGCTTGTGTTTTATTTATTTTTTATTTCATTAATCTACAATTACATTATCAACATTATGTTTATTAGACTCCCCCCATCATCAAGTCCCCACCACCTACCCCATTACAGTCACTGTCCATCAGCGTAGTGAGATGCTATAGAATCTCTACTTGTCTTCTCTATGCTGTACAGCCTTTCCCGTGCCCCCCCCTACATTATGTCTGCTAATCGTAATGCCCCTTTTTTCCCCCTTATCCCTCCCTCCCCACACATCCTCCTCAGTTCCTTTCCCTTTGGTAAATGTTAGTCCATTCTTGGGTTCTGTGAGTCTGCTGCTGTTTTGTTCCTTCAATTTTTTTCTTTGTTCTTATACTCCACAGATGAGTGAAATCATTTGGTACTTGTCTTTTTCAGCTTGGCTTATTTCACTGAGCATAATACCCTCTAGCTCCATCCATGTTGTTGCAAATGGTAGGATTTGTTTTCTTCTTATGGCTGAATAATATTCCATTGTGTATATGTACCACCTCTTCTTTATCCATTCATCTACTGATGGACACTTAGGTTGCTTCCATTTCTTGGCTATTGTAAATAGTGCTGCCATAAACATAGGGGTGCATATGTCTTTTTCAAATTGGGCTCCTGCATTCTTAGGGTAAATTCCTAGGAGTGGGATTCCTGAGTCAAATGGTATTTTGAGTTTTTTGAGGAACCTCCATACTGCTTTCCACAATGGTTGGACTAATTGACATTCCCACCAGCAGTGTAGGAGGGTTCCCCTTTCTCCACATCCTTGCCAACATTTGTTGTTTGCCTTTTGGATGGTGGCCATCCTTACTGGTGTGAGGTGATATCTCATTATGGTTTTAATTTGCATTTCTCTGATGATTAGTGATGTGGAGCATCTTTTCATGTGCCTGTTGGCCATCTGAATTTCTTCTTTGGAGAAGTGTTTGTTCAGATCCTATGCCCATTTTTTTTTATAATTTATTTTGGTATCATTAATCTACAATCACATGTGCAACATCATGGTTACCAAACTACCCCTCCTCTGCCCATTTTTAAATTGGATTATTTGTTTTTGTTTGTTGAGGTGCGTGAGCTCTTTATATATTTTGGATGTCAACCCTGTATCAGATATGTCGTTTATGAATATATTCTCCCATACTGTAGGATGCCTTTTTGTTCATATTGATGGTGTCCTTTGCTGTACAGAAGCTTCTCAGCTTGATATAGTCCCACTTATTCATTTTTGCTTTTGTTTCCCTTGCCTGGGGAGATATGTCATGAAGAAGTTGCTCGTGTTTATGTCCAAGAGATTTTTGCCTATGTTTTTTTCTAAGAGCTTCATGGTTTCATGACTTACGTTCAGGTCTTTGATCCATTTTGAATTTACTTTTGTGTATGGGGTTAGGCAATGACCAGTTTCATTCTCTTACATGTAGCTGTCCAGTTTTGCCAACACCAACTGTTGAAGAGGCTGTCATTTCCCCATTGTATATCCATGGCTCTTTTATCGTATATTAATTGACCTTATATGTTTGTGTTAATATCTGGACTCTATTCTATTCCACTGGTCTGTGGGTCTGTTCTTGTGCCAGTACCAAATTGTCTTGATTACTGTAGCTTTGTAGTAGAGCTTGAAGTTGGGAAGCAAGATCCCCCTGGTTTATTCTTCCTTCTCAGGATAGCTTTGGCTATTTGGTGTCTTTTATGGTTCCATATGAATTTTAGAACTGTTTTTTCCAGTTTGTTGAAGAATGCTGTTGGTATTTTGATAGGGATTGCATTGAATCTGTAGATTGCTTTAGGCAGGATGGCCATTTTGACAATATTAATTCTTCCTAGCCAAGAGCATGGGATGAGTTTCCATTTGTTAGTGTCCTCTTTAATTTCTCTTAAGAGTGTCTTGTAGTCTTCAGGGTATAGGTCTTTCACTTCCTTGATTAGGTTTAGTCCTAGGTATTGAATTCTTTTTGATGCAGTTGTAAATGGAATTGTTTTCCTGATTTCTCTTTCTGTTAGTTCATCATTAGTGTATAGAAAAGCAACAGATTTCTGTGTATTAATTTTGTATCCTGCAACTTTGCTGAATTCACATATTAGTACTAGTAGTTTTGGAGTGGAGTCTTTAGGGTTTTTGATGTACAATATCATGTCATGTGCAAATAGTGACAATTTGACTTCTTTACCAATCTGGATGCCTTTTATTACCTTGTTTTGTCTGATTGCCGTGGCTAGGACCTCCAGAACTATGTTGAATAACAGTGGGGAGAGTGGGCATCCCTGTCTTATTCCCCATCTTAGGTGAAAAGCTTTCAGCTTCTTGCTGTTAAGTATGATGTTGGCTGTGGGTTTGTCATATATGGCCTTTATTATGTTGAGGTACTTGCCCTCTATACCCATTTTGTTGAAAGTTTTTATAATGAATGGATGCTGAATTTTGTCATATGCTTTTTCAGCATCTATGGAGATGATCATGTGGTTTTTATCCTTCTTTTTGTTGATGTGGTGGATGATGTTGATGGATTTCGAATGTTGTACCATCCTTGCATCCCTGAGATGAATCCCACTTCATCATGATGTATGATCCTCTTGATGTATTTTTGAATTCAGTTTGCTAATATTTTGTTGAGTATTTTTGTATCTATGCTCTTCAGGGATATTGGTCTGTAATTTTCTTGTTTGTGGGGTCTTTGCCTTGTTTGGTATTAGAGTGATGCTGGCTTCATAGAATGAGTTTGGAAGTATTCCCTCCTCTTTTATTTTTCGGAAAACTTTAAGGAGAATGGGTATTATGTCTTCTCTAAATGTCTGATGAAATTCAGCGGTGAATCCATCTGGCCAGGGGGTTTTGTTCTTGGGTAGTTTTTTGATTACCGATTCAATTTCGTTGCTGGTAATTGGTCTGTTTAGATTTTCTGTTTCTTCCTTGGAGAGTCTTGGAAGGTTGTATTTTTCTAGAAAGTTGTCTATTCTTTTTATATTATCTAGTTTGTTAGCATATAGACTTTCATAGTATTCTTTAATAATTCTTTGTATTTCTGTGGTGTCCATCATCATTTTTCCTTTCTCATTTCTGATTCTATTTACGTGTGTAGATTCTCTTTTTCTCTTTGTAAGTCTGCCTGGGGGGTTCATCTATTTTGTTTATTTTTTTTCAAGAACCAGCTCTTGTTTAATTCTTCTCAATTTTATTTATTTCTGCTCTGATCTTTATTATGTCGCTCCTTCTGATGACTTTGGGCCTCATTTGTTCATTTTCCAGTTTCAATAATTGAGAATTTAGACATTTCATTTGGTATTATTCTTCCTTCTTTAAATAGGCCTGGATTGCTATATGCTTTCCTCTTAGAACTGCCTTCGGTGCATCCCACAGAAGTTGGGGTATTGTGCTGTTGTTTTCAGTTGTCTCCATATATTCCTTTATCTCTGTTTTCATTTGGTCATTGATCCATTGATTATTTAGGAGCATGTTTTTAAGCCTCTATGTGTTTGTGAGCCTTTTTGTTTTCTTTGTACAATTTATTTCTAATTTGATACCTTCGTGATCTTAGAAGTTGGCTGGTAGAATTTCAATCTTTTTGAATTTACTGAGGCTCTTTTTGTGGCCTAGTATGTATATTCTGGAACGTGTTCCATGTGCACTTGAGAAGAATGTGTATCCTGCTGCCTTTGGGTGTAGAGTTCTGAAGATGTCTGTTAGATCCATCTGTTCTAGTGTGTTGTTCTGTGCCTCTGTGTTCTTACTTATTTTCTGTCTGGTTGAGCTGTCCTTTGGAGTGAGTGGTGTGTTGAAGTCTCCTAAAATGAATGCATTGCATTTTTTTCCTCCTTTAATTCTGTTAGTATTTGTTTCACATATGTAGATGCTCCTGTGTTAGGTGCATAGATATTTATAATGGGTATATCCTCTTGTTGAACTGCCCCCTTTATCATTGTGTTAGGTCCTTCTTTATGTCTTGCTACTTTCTGTTTTGAAGTCTATTTTGTCTGATACAAGTACTGCAACATCTGCTTTTTTCTCCCTAGTGTTTGCATGAAATATTTTTTCCATCCCTTCACTTTTAGTCTGTGTATGTCTTTGGGTTTGAGGTGAGCAGCATACAGATGGATCTTGCTTTATTATCCATTCAGTGACTCTATGTCTTTTGATTGGTGCATTCATTCCATTTACATATAGGGTGATTATCAAAAGATATGTACTTATTGCCATTGCAGGCTTTGGATCTGTGGGTATCAAAGTTTCAAGGGTAGCTTCTTTACTATCTAACCATCTAACTTAACTCTCTTAGTAAGCTATTATAAACACAGTCTGATGTTTCTTTATTTATCTCCCTTCTTATTCTTCCTCCTCCATTCTTTATATGTTAGGTGTTTTATTCTATATTCTTTTGTGTTTCCTTTGACTGCTTTTGTGGATAGTTGATTTTATTTTTTGCCTTTATTTAGTATTTGGTTGGTCTGCTTTCTTTGCTGTGATTTTATTTTCTCTGGTGACATCTGTTTAGCCTTAGGAGTGCTTCCTTCTAGAGCAGTCCCTTTAAAATATCTTGTAGAAGTCGTTTGTGGGAGGCAAATTCCCTCAACTTTTGCTTTCTGGAAATTGTTTAATCCCTCCTTCAAATTTAAATGATAATCGTGCTGGATACAGTATTCTTGGTTCAAGGCCCTTCTGTTTCATTACATTAAATACATCATGCCATTCTCTTCTTGCCTATAAGGTTTCTGTTGAGAAGTGTGATGATAGACTGATGGGTTTTCCTTTGTAGGTGATCTTTTTTCTCTCTCTGGCTGCCTTTAATACTCTGTCCTTGTCTTTGATCTTTGCCATTTTAATTATTATATGTCTTGGTGTTGTCCTCCTTGGGTCCCTTGTGTTGGGAGATCTGTAGGCTTCCATGGTCTGAGAGACTATTTCCTTCCCCAGTTTGGGGAAGTTTTCAGCAATTATTTCTTCAAAGATACTTTGTATCCCTTTTTCTTTCTCTTCTTCTTCTGGTACCCCGATAATGCAATAGTGTTCCGTTTGGATTGGTCACACAGTTCTCTTAATATTCTTTCATTCCTAGAGATCCTTTTGTCTCTCTCTGCCTCAGCTTCTCTGTATTCCTGTTCTCTGATTTCTATTCCATTAACAGTCTCTTGCACCTCATCCAGTCTGCTCTTAAGTCCTTCTATTGATTGTTTCATTTCTATTATCTCCCTCCGGACTTCATCCCTTAGCTCTTGCATATTTCTCTGCAGGTCCATCAGTGTGGTTATGACTTTTATTTGAATTCTTTTTCAGAAAGATTGGTTATATATATCTCACCAGGCCCTCTCTCTGGGGTTGTCCGAGTGATTTTTGACTGGACTAGATTCTTCTGCTTTTCATGGTGATAGACGTGGTTGCAGGCAGATGGTGTGTGTGTCAGCTGGGAGAACAAAGTCCCTTTCTGCTTGCTGGTTGCCATGCCCTTCTCCGCTGCCTGTGTCAGTTACCCCCACACTGGGAGCAGTCTCTGGGATAATCTCCTGAGCTGTTTTGGGCGCGGCAGCCCTTGGGATAGCCTGGAGCCCTGCAGGGGTCTCAGCTGTGCTGGGTGTGTTCTCCTGCAAGAATGGCACCCCTTCGTGCCTTCCAGACCTTGTCTGGCTTCCTCTGTGCTGGGCAGCTGCACACTGGCGGCAGCCGCTGGGTCTGTTCTGGTTAGCTGCGCGCTGGGAGAAGAGTCTGTGTGGTTGCTATGGGTGGTGCTGTTCCCCGACTGCTCTGCCGCTGTGGCGAGTCAGCCGGTTTGCTTGCAGTGCAGGCTGGGGGAAATGAATGGCAGGCTACATATCGCCGTGAGGGGCTTCAGGGCTGGGCTACCCCACAGGAGTTTTTAGGGCACCTCAAGTTCCTTAAGATTCCCAGCCTGCTAGGCTGAGTGTGCCGGAATGATTTTGTTCAGCTGATAACCCCTTGTCCCTTTAAGACTTTTAAAAAGCACCTGCTTTTCTTTGGTCCCAGGGGAGCCGGCTGTAAGGATCCACTCACAGTCTCCGTCTCGGATTTTACTTTTCCATTTCTCTATTATCCGGTACACCATGCAATGTGTGTCTGTGTTCCCAGTGCAGATCACCAGGGCTGGTTATTTAGCAGTCCTGTGCTTGCACTCCCTCCCCATTCTGATTCTTTTCCTCCCGCCGGTGAGCTGGGGTGGGGGGAGTGCTCAGGTCCCACTGGGTCATGGCTTTGTATCTTATCCTTTTCTTGAGATGCTGAGTTCTTACAGATGTAGATGTAGCCTGGCTGTTGTACTGTATTTTCTGGTCTCTCTTTTAGGAGTAGTTGTATTTGTTGTATTTTCAAAAATGTATATGGTTTTTGAAGGAGATTTCTGTTGTTCTACTCACGCCGCCATCTTGAGCCCCTCCCACCTCGTTTGTCTTTTAAAGTAAGCTATGCTTAGCAGCCTACCCCCAATCTGACTCCCTGACATCAGAAGAAGGCAGTTCCAGAGGGGCATCTGGAGGAGGAGTGGGTTGCCTGAGTTCTCTTAATGTGACTTTGCAAGCCTGGCTCCCTGTGCTTGGAACAATTGCCATCCTCCTTTGGGCTAACTCCTACTTGCTCTGCTCAGGTAGCATCTTGCAGGAGTGTTCCCTGGCCCTGACTATTTCAGGCAGAGTTAGCTGCCCCTCTTCAGTGGCACCTAGTCCCGTGCATCCCTCACTGACCTGGGTGCCATAGGTTTGGGGATCTGTTTCCTCCCCCCAGGGAGGCATTTGTCTTGCTCATCTCTTCATTCTGGGCCTAGCCCGGAGTCTGGCGCACTGGACGGGCTCAGTGATCTCTGATGGCCAGTGATGTTGCCTCAGGCCTGTTTTGTCTCTCATTTCCTCCTGGTTAAAGCACATGTGTGTTTTTCTCCCCCCAAAACATTGGCAGAATACCTGCTGGGTTCTATTTTGGATGCTGGAGCTGCAGGAGTGGGCCATATGGAGCTTTCCTGAAGCCTACAGGCTAATAGGGATGAGACTGTTTGCTTAGACAATGCTAATAGAAAGCAGAAGACCTCAGTGGGCCAAGAGAACAGCCACGCTATGAGTATCGCTGAAATAAGGGAGGACCTCATGTGGGGGTGCTCTCTTTCCTTCCTGCATGGGAATGTCTTCCTGGCAGTGATAGCCTGTGGCTAATATGTTGATAGCCAGGAGGTGGGCAATCACACACACCAGGCACTATCCAATGGCCCCATTACCTACCTTGTCTATGGGGCTCAGTCCTGCATCATGGCTTCTAAAAAACTGCCCCTCACCGCCCCAGGAGATATTCTTAGAAACCTAAAACAAATGGTTTTAGAAACCTAAATGTTTTAGAAATCTCAGTCAAGTAGGGATCCATTTAATCAGCACAGAGACTGGAGGATCTGCTGGCAAGGTCTGGGCTACTAGTTCAGGGATGATAAATATCCTTCAAAGCCCAGGACAGTCTGGCTCAGTGACAAATTGTAGATTGCACATGACTCTCAAGGGCCCTGACATTCAAGTAGGTGAAAACTTGTTTGTAAGCTCTGAGCCTAAAACCTAATCCTGTTTTACATGTAAACACAAAAGTATTTTCTGCTAGTCTTTAATAAACACTGCATTTTCCAGAGGTGCAACTATTGTGTAAATCAAAGAAGAATGTCCCTTGTTTTGTTTGGAACTTTGCCAAGGGTTGTTTGGGCGGTTGGAAATCATGTTACCAGTGGCAACACTGTGAGATTTGATTCAACTTGCCCAATTCAGCTCACCTATAACAGTGTGCATTTATCATTGTTAAATTCATGTTTGTTTAATCCTTATTTTAAAATGCCAAAAATAAAGAAAAAGTGTTGAAATGTAGGTTTTAAAGCAAATACAACAGAGATTTTGCCAAATGCTAGGGAGAGGTGGGGTGGTGGTGAGATGATGAGTAAGTTGAGGATGGGAGCTCTTTTAGGTGGAGAGGTCAAGGATTCTTTCCTGTGGAGGTGATAGGTGAATGTTAAAGGGTGACAAAGAGCCAGCTATGCAAAGGCCCTGTGGTCACAATAGCTGGGCATGTCTTAAGTACTGTCAGAACACCTTGTAATTGGAATCCAAGTAAACAGGGGGGAGAATAACAGGGATTGAAGCCTGAGAAGTGAAAAAGGGCCTTGAAATCACAGTAAAGATTTTATTCTTTGGGGAGTCATTGAAGGGTATGAAGCAGGGGGTGACCTGGCAGAAATGATGTTTTAGAAAGATAAGGCTGCAGGCCGAGGCCGGGGAAAGTACAAGATGAGCTTGGAATAT
This sequence comes from Smutsia gigantea, assembly GCA_032199065.1. NCBI lineage: Eukaryota > Metazoa > Chordata > Mammalia > Pholidota > Manidae > Smutsia > Smutsia gigantea. The sequence goes on from JAVSCE010007656.1 coordinate 193,712, forward strand.
TTTGCAGTACCAGAAGGCACAGAAGTACTCAGAAGGTAATGGGAACATTTCAAAACAACACTGGGACCAACTAAAAGAACTTCCAGTGGCGAAAGCCAGGATAAATTTGTATAATAAAATAGTGACAATAATGAATTATAACTCATACCCATGAGTTTATACTGACATAAATAAATAATGAAGAACAGTTTTTCATGACAGGAGATTAAATTAATTAATAGAGAAGAAATGATAGACATAGAAAAGTATCATTTGACCCAACAATGACATTAATAATCATTACAGGCAAGAATCATCCATCAATATTAAATTTAGTGGGCAAAGTATGATGAGAAAGAGGATGTTTGCAGAGTCTCATAGTATCTCTCACAAGATACTTTTTACAAAGGGAAAACTCATAAATTGGTAGAGGACAAACCTGGCAACACCCCCTTAACCACATGATCACTAGGAAAGGGAAAATTGACACCAGGTGCCTTCTGATAAAGTGACTGAGATGGGCCCAGCATCATTTCTGTGACGTCCTTGCCAAAAATGCCTAGCTTGACAGTAATCTTGAGTAAACATCAGACAAACCCAAATAAAGAGACATTCTACAAAATAACTAGCCTGTATTCTTCAAAAGGGCCAAAGTTATAAAAGATAAGGAAAGACTGAGGAACTGTCTCAGGTTGGCGGAGACTAAGGGGACAGAACAACTGAATGCAATAGGGGGTCCCGGGTTGGATTCTGGAGCAGAAAAAGGACATTAATGGGACAACTGGTGAAATGTCAATAAGGCCTATAGATTTGTTTATAGAGTAGCATATATTTCTTACTGTTGATGATTATTCTATGGCTACACAGATGGGAAATGTGGGTGAAGAGTACCTGGGAACTCTTTGTACTGTTTTTGCAACTTTTTAATAAGTATATTATTACAAAATAAATACATTATAAAAATCACACATACAAGCACACACACACTATTGGGTTGGCTGTTGTGTGGAGAATGGGTAATAGTGGGCCAGAGTGGAGGCAAGAAGACCAGTTAGGAAGCTTTTTCAGGTGCATGAAAAGTGAGGGTGACCTGCATGAGAATAGTGGCAGGGAAGATGGGGACAAGTGAAAGATAAATGTTATACACATATACATTTCCAAATTGAGATATAATACACATGCCATAAAATTCACCATTTCAAAGTGTGCAGTTCAGGGGTATTTAATATATCCTTAAGGTTGAACAACTATCACCACTATCTAATTCCAGAACATTCTCACCACCCTACAAGAAACTGCACACCCTGAGCAGTCACTCCCAAGTCTCCCCTCCCCCACCCCCTGGCAACCATTAGTCTCCTCTCTATCTTTATGAATTTTCCAATTTTAAAGATTTCATACAAATGGAATCATACCATATGTGGCCTTTTGTGTCTGGCTTTTCTACCAAGCATAAGGTTTTCAAGGTTTACCCACGTCAGAGCATGTATCAGTATTTTATTCCTTTTCATGGTTGAATAATATTCTGTGGTGTGAATAGATCACATTTGTTTATCCTCTTATTGGTTGATGCAGTTAGGTTGTTTGTACTTTCTGAAAATAATGAATAATGCTGCTATGAACATTCCTATGCATGTTTTCATATAAGCATGTTTTCAATTCTCTTGGGTATATATACCTAGGAGTAGGATCACTGGATCATAAGTTAGCTCTATGTTTAACTTTATGAGGAACTGCCAAACTGTTTTCCACAGAGGCTGCACCATTTTACATTCCCACCAGCAATGTATGAGTGTCCCAGTGTTTCTACATCCTCATCACACTTGTTATTATCCATGAAAAAATACATATACAACCATCCTAGTGGGTGTCTCATTGTAGTTTTGATTTGCATTTCCCTAACACTACTGATGGTGAGCATCTTTTCATGTACTTTTTGGCCATTTGTGTATTTCTTTGGAGAAATGTTGATTGAAATTTCTTGCCCATTTGAAAAAAATGAGGATGTTTGTCTTTTTACTGTTGAGTTGTAAGAATTCTTTATGTATATATATGGACACTATACTATTATCAGATATATGATTTGCAAATATTTTCTCCCATTCAGTGGGGTCTTTTCACTTTTTTGATGGTATCATCTGATAACACAAAAATTTTTGATACGATGAAACTAAATATATTGCCTATTTTTACTTCGATTGCTTGTGCTTTTGGTGTTAAACCTAAGAAACTATTGCCTAATCCAAAGACATGAAGAATTTTTTCTCCTAAGAACTTAATAGTTTTAGCTCTTACATTTACGTCTTTGGTCCATTTTGAGTTAATTTTTGTATGGGTCAAATTCATTCTTTGCTATGTGAATATCCAGTTGTCCCAGCACCCTTTACTGAAATGACTGTCCTTTCCCCATTGAATAGGTTTGGCATCTTTGTTGAATAACCCATAGATGTATGGGTTTATTTCTGAACCCTCAGTTCTTTATCATTGAGATATATATCTATATATAGGTATATATCTATCTCCTCATGCCATTTACTGCATTGTCTTGATTACTGTAGCTTTGTAGTAGGTTTTGAAATTGGGAAGTATGAATCCTCCAACTATAACTGATATTTTAAAGACAAAGTCAACAAGACTTGTTTATGGAGTTGATGGGGAGTATGGAAATATCACAACCTTTGGGAATTTTTGGAAGCTTTGCCCTTTGGAAACTGTGTCAGCCGAAGAAGACCTTTCCTTCTTCCTGGTCACAGGAGTTCCTCCAAGTGGTGATCCTGGGAAGTATCTTTGCAGGCAGTCAACATGGAGAAGTCACACATCTTGATCCCTATTGTTTGGAGAGCTTAAAGGGAGAAAGTAAGTGTTTTGTAAATATTTGGTGTTGCCCTGTTGTTCATAGAAACCAATCCCAGAGAACAATGTGTGGCAGTTCTGTGTTGTGGCTTGGAGTAGAGGTCCTAGCCGTATTTGGTGAGCACCCAAAAAGGTGGCTAGTACAACTGAGGAGCTGAATTTTAATTTTCTTTAATTTTAATACATTTCAATTTATGTCTAAAAACTGAAACTTGACTCAGTTATTAGAAAAGTTTAGAATAATTTAGGTATCTGATTTACTTTGCTGATTGTGAGTTTCATAAACTATAAATACAGAACAAGTATTTCTGGTGAAAATTAAGCCTGAGATTTGAAGTTGAGATGTGTCTTAAGTGTCAAATATGCCTACCAGATTAAAAAGACTTAGTAAGAAGGAATACAGAGCATCTCATTAATAATTTTATGTTGACTGCATGTTGAACTGATAATATTTTAGATATATTGGATCAAGGAAGATACTTTACTAATGTCACTAGTTCTTTTTACTTTATTTTAAAGTGGCTGCTAGAAAATGTAAAATTATATTCTGGTTTACATTTTATTTCTAGTAGACATCGCTGCTCTGGATGTTTTAATAATGAGGGCCCAATGCTATTTGCAAAGATAATCACGCAATTGTGGTGACTACCACTGTAGAGATTTAATGTTCCAATTAACTGGAGGCTATCATTGAGATTAATGGGGAAAACAAAGGCAAAGGCTGGAGGCTGGCCTGGGTGCTAGAGGGCACTATGCCCACTGCTCCTTCCTCTTCCTGTCTGTAGGTGCCCTCCCTGCAGGCCCTGGCTGCCCTTGTATAGCTTCTCTTTCTAAGGGAACAGAAGGAAGTTCTCCAGGTCGCCTGGTCGGAATTTCTGGTCTCCTCTTCTCCTTGTCCCCACCAACCCCTTGTCCCCACCCTCCCCTTCTGCTTGTCCCCACCCTCCCCGTCTTTCTCTGAGGCCCACACCCATCTTACTCTATTCTACATATCAACAATCTTCTCTCAAGAAACACAGGAAGGAAACTTAACTGTAAAGCAGGGGATGGCAGACTTTTCCCATAAATTATCAGAAAGCAAATAATTTAGGCTTTGTGGCTGTAGTCTGTGATACAGCTGTTCAGTTCTGCTGTTGTAGAGCACGAACAGCCACGAACTCATGTATTAACAAAAATGGGCAAGGCTGTGTTCCAATAAAACTTTATTTATGGAAATTGAAATACAATTTCATATCATTTTCCCCTGTCATGAAATACAACTCTTTCAAAATGTAAAATCCATTCTAAGCTCGTGGGCCCAGCAGAACACAAAAAAAGCCCAGCAGAATTTGACCTTTGGGTCCTGGTTTGCCTACCCCACTCTAAAGTGTAAATGAAGATCCAAATGTAATGAATTTTAAGTTGGGATATACTATATAAGACGGGCAGAAGGATCTTTTTATTCCTTCCCCATATAGCTCAGTCCTTGCTGATCGTGCGTGCTCAGGTCTCTGCCTGGGTGCTTGAAACTTCAGGAGCCTTGTCAAGATAGGAATGTTAAACACTGAAGGTCATCAGAAAACCAGGACAGCAGGAGGGACTTGTGTGCAGTAATTGCCCTCAGCCTGGGGGAGAGGGCTTCCTGCCATGGGTCCTGTACTTTAAAGGGCCTGCACTGGCCCTGGTCTTTTCTTTGCCCTCCTGAAGGGATGGAGAATTCACAGGGCAATGGGGCCATGCCCACTTGGAGACCAACCTTTTCCTCCGTGCTTCAGATGCTTGGGACCCCATAATTCCCTGCCCACGTGACCTCAAGTCCAGTTTTACACTGGCATGGCCTCTTCCCTGGGCCCATTTTGCCATGTTCAGACCACACTGCCAATATGCTCAAATCTGGGCGCAAGGGATGGTCAAGGGGTAGCTGTATGCACAAGGTGTGATGGAACACAGAAACACGGGCTAGAGCTTGCACGTGCTGGAGATGAAAAGGGAAGGGGTTTGGGTCTGGGTGACAGGCCTAGGGATGGCTTCTACTTGACCATGTTGGCATAGAATTCTAATTTAAACCTGGTTTTCTGGGTAGTTGTGAAGGTCTATTTGTCATGGCAGCAGGAGACATATTTTAATTAACAGTTTGTTAGTTTGATGTATAACTTAAATATTTAGGCATATAGTATATGAGCCTCCATTAGTACCCTCACCCTAATCCCTGCAAATATTAAGGTGGGCTTTCTTCTACAGTTAATATTTAACTTTGACATGGAAGTGGAAGGTGAGAGGGAGTCAGTGGTGTGATAAAGCTGGCTTGTTCTGGATGGCAAGTGTACATTGTGCATATTGTCAGTGAAAAATTAATTAAAATCACTTCGAAAATAAAGACAGTTTTATTTTAGCCAGAATTCAGACCTCAACCCCAGAAGACATAACTCCTACAGGTTGGGTAAGAATACATTCTGAAGAGCTCAAACCATACAAAGGTTTTCTTTCCCCAAGGAGCCTTGCAAAAGAGACAGAACTTCCGAGGGGTACCTTTAGTTACAAAGCATACGTTATGCAAAGAAGAGAAGGGGGGGCAACTCACATCCTGGCCAATACATATCTCGGCAGTGGAAATAAGGGGAAAAGTAAGCATTTTACTTATCCTTTAACAGGAATGTGGATGCAAATTGTTTAGCCTTTCACTTCGATTTTTTTAGTTTTTCATGGGTGACCGTTTTGAGATGCCCAGAGCTAATGAAATCTTCAATACTTAGGCCTTAGAAATCTTTTTGGTGGTCCCCAGTGCAGTGGTCAGCTTTTCTTTATTTCACAGTATTTATTCCCAGCTCTGTGTTCAGCAACACCATGTTGGCCAAGTTGGCCAAGGTAGGGGTATTTATACCACGGAAATGGCAAATGCTACAAATCAGAGCTTCTTTTGTTTGTTTGTTTTGAGAACTGGTTGCTAAACATAAGCATATCATACACTGTGTCACTGCCCACAGTCTGGAACAGAAGCTGGCTTGCCCCTCCTTGCCCATAGAGGGAGTTTCCTCATATTCTGTCTGAAGAGAGCAGACCTGGAGAGATTCTCTTCAAGAGAACTGCTCATCAGAAGAGTGTGATTCCTAGGGAGCATACCGAATCACTCATGCCTACGTAAGAATTTCTGAAATAAGCCGAGTTCCTGGCTGTCCTGAGCCTACACACTTGAGTGATGCTAAACTCTGATTCTCAGAGCAGCATTCTGTAGAGATCCCTCTTTAAACTGTTGCCACCGGTTTTATCAGCTCTTGAAAGACATGAGCATTCCCACCCTTATACCTTATTCGGCAAATGCAGAATACCTCTAAACTCAGATAGATGTACAACTTTTGCAGTTAAAATTCATATAAACATAGTTAATATTCATGGATAATCCCTGGATTTCTTCCCAGTGTTATCAAGAGCTTTGGTTTCCTCCTCTTATTTTCCATATCTGCCCTCTGATGGTGAACTGAGAGAAATACAAGCAGGTTCCTATCAATGCCTAAGATTCTGGAAGAGGGGTTCACACAAACATAGCCACCTGCTGGGCTAGGCAGGAAGTGTCTAAGAATGAAGATTTGATTGGAGAAAAATGGGGTTGTGGGGTGTACTGGAGAATTGAGGCCCCATCTGAGAGAGGGTGACCCTACTCAGAGTCGAAGGCTGCCTCTAGGACTATGAGTCTGGAACAGGAGTTACAGCTTAGCACCTACAGATAGATGTCTTTTGTTTGGCCTGTGCAGTGTTGATCCATACAGTGTTTCACAACATGAAACTTTAGAAAATTTTTGTTCCCAGGTTTTTGGTGAATATCTGAATATTTGGAAACCCCAAATTCACACTGTTACATGGCAACATCTGGTGATAACGACTGGTAGAGAACTTTTGAATAGGGCAAATGACATTCAAGAGCAAGTTACTCAAAACAGGAATCATCTCTACAACATCCCCAGCAAACATGGCCATTTGTTTTATGCTTTAGAAATTCCAGATATAGGAAATCCATTAGTTTTTGTTTGTTTTTAATATTTTATTATTTTGTATTTCATGCAAACAAAATCACACACACACATATTATAAGGTATATAGAATAACAAAATAAACAGCCTTTTCTCCAGCATTTGTCTTAAGAAATAGAACATTACCAATGCTTTTGAAAGCTACCTGTGTTTTACCCCATTTGAATCCTTTCCCTCCTGAGGATAAATACCATTGTGTTTTTTTTATCATTCCCTTGCTAAAATAAACTCTTATTATTATTCTGTGAATTATTCTAATAATTTGTTTATTGTCACTTAGGGTTTTTCTATGTAGACGATCACTTCATTTGAGAAAATTCACTCTTTTTTTTTCTTTCCAATCCTTATATCTCTTATTCTTTTTTCTTGACTTACTGTACTGATTAGGTTCTCTGATTCAGTGTTGGTGAAAAATGATAATAGTAGGGGCATCCTTATTTTATTCCTGATTTAAAAAAATGTTTCTGTTTCATTATTAACTATAATGTTTGTTGTAGGTTTTGATAGGCACACTTTATTAGGTTAAATAAATTCCCTTCTTTTCCCAGTTTGCTAAGAATAGCAATTATGAATGGATATTGGATGGATTAAATGAGCTTTCTGCAATTATTAAGGTCATCATTTGTTTGTCTTTAACTACAAAGATTTTCATATGGAAAAACAGAGTGTTATAATGAATCCTCATGACTCATCACCCAGTTTCATCAATGATCAATTTCCTGCCATTCTTGTATCATCTCTTCTCCCCATATATTTTTGTTTGGATATTTGACAGTAATTCTCAGGTATCGTATCACTAATCTGTAGATACAGTAGTGTGTACCTCTAATAGATAAGGACTTTTAAAAAAGCGTAGCCACAATATCCATGATTACTTCCCTTGCTCCATCCCCCCATAATTGTACTTTCTTAATGTAACCTAATATCTAGTCAGAGTTCAACTGCTTGATTTTTCTTGATCTTCCAAACTCCTGTATTTTTTTCTGTTGGTTTATTGAACCATGATGCAAAAAGGTGCACACACTTCATTCAATTCATATTTTTCTTAAATATCATTTTAAAAATAACTATAAAAGTTCTTTCTTCTTTTTAAAAATGCTACTTATTTGATGAAGAAACTAAATCATTTGTACTATAGAATGTCTGGTCTTCTGTATATATTTGATTTAATGTTTGAACTGTTGTTTTACATGTTATTCCATCCCTTGGATTCCTGAAAACTCTTAAGTAGAACCAGAGACTTCATTAAACTCTTCTTTTTCCTTTTAAAAAAATGTCTGAAATTTAAAGATATTTATTTGGCATAATTTGTCTACCAGCAGTGTTGTGTACTTCCTGTTACATCACGTCAGGAGTTACACAATATCTGGTTGTCTCACTTTCAGTGGTTTTAATACTGATCAGCTGTTCCAGATGGTGTCCGCATAACCCATCCATTATAAAGTCTTCTAACCACCTTTCACCCAGTGCTTTTGGCAGCCAGTGTTGATCATTATCTTTTCTTATTTTATTAGAAATTGCAAAATAGTGATTTTCTAAGTCATTAACACTTCCTACATTTGTTAGCTGTGATTCTTTTATAAAGAAGAACTGTCATCAGTTTTCGGTTACCCTGAAAAGCAGTCTGAATATGAAAGGCAGGATAAATGCTTGATTCTTTCCTTTTATGTGTCAGTTTCAGACTGAGTTGGCATCCTAGCAACCTCCAAAGACATCCAATGATGACTTTATGAAATTATCATTTAAATCAGTGAATTTGTATCTATTTGTGTTTTTTTAAAGTATATTTTTACATATTTGGTCAGTCTCAATCTAATTGAAATGATTATTGTTTTTGATGCTCAAATTATCCCACCTTTGGCCAGGGGGACCTCCTTCAAGTTGGCTCCAATGTGCTTTTTTTTATTATTAAAGCATTGTTGATATACAATCTTATATTGGTTTCAAATGTACGACACAATGGTTCAACAGTTGCCCATGTTATTAAATCCTCACACCCTCTAGTGAGGTTACTATCTATCAACATAGAAAGATATTACAGAATCATTGACTATATTCTCCATGCTGTACTACTGTCCCCGTGAACAGCTTATATTGTGGTTGTGAATTATTGTACCCCTTTATCCCTCTCACCCTCTCTCCCCACCTGCCTCAAACCCTCCCCTTGGTAACCACTAGTCACTTCTCAGTGTCTATGAGTCTACTGCTGTATTTTCCCTTCTGTTTTGCTTTGTTTTTATGGTCCACAAATAAATGAAGTCTTACGGTATTTCTCTTTCTCTGCTTGGCTTATTTCACTGAGCATAATACCCTCTAGATTCATCCATGTTTTTCCAAATGGCAGGATTTCTTTTCTTTTATGGCTGAATAATATTCCATTGTGTATATGTATCACCTTTCCTTTATCCATTCATCTATTGATGGACACTTAGGTTGCTTCCATATCTTGGCTATTGCAAATAGTGGGGCAATAACCAGGGGTGCATATATCTTTTTGAGTCAGGGATTTTGTATTCTTTGGGTAAATTCCTAGGACTGGAATTATTGGGTCAAATGGTATTTCTATTTTTAGTTTTTTGAGGAACCTCCCTACCACATTCCATAGCAGTTGCACCAATTTACATTTCCACCAACAGTGTAGGAGGATTCCCATTTCTCTGCATCCTTGCCAACATTTGTTATTTCTTGTCTTTTGGATAGTGGCCACTCTAACTAGTATGCGGGATATCTCATTATGGTTTTAATTTGCATTTCCCTGATGATTAGTGATATGGAGCATCTTTTCATGTGCCTGTTGGCTATTCAAATTTCTTGGGAGAAGTGTCTGTTCAAATCATCTGCCCATTTTTTTAATTGGGTTATTTGTATTTTGGGTGTTGAGGAATATGACTTCTTTATACATTTTGGATATTAACCCCTTATCAGATAAGCTATTTACAAATATATTCTCCCATACTGTAGGATGCCTTTTTGTTCTGCTGATGGTGTCCTTTGATGTACAGAAGCTTGTTTGACGTAGTTCCGCCTGTTCATTTCTGATTTTGTTTCCCTTGCCCGAGGAGATGTGTCCAGGAAAAAAACTGCTCATGCTTATATTCAAGAGATTTTTGCCTATGTTTTCCTCTAAAAGTTTTATGGTTTCATGACTTACATTTCAGGTCTTTGATCTATTTCAAGTTTGCTTTTGTGTATGGAGTTAGGCAACAATCCAGTTTCATTTTCTTACATGTAGCTGTCCAGTTTTTCCAATACCAGTTGTTGAAAAGGCTGTTTTTCCCATTGTATATTCATGGTTCCTTTATCATGTATTAATTGACCATATATCCTTGGGTTTATATCTAGGCTCTCAATTCTATTCCATTGATCTATGGATCTGTTCTTGTGCAAGTATCAAACTATCTTTATTACTGTGGCTTTGTAGTAGAGCTTGAAGTCAGGGAGTGTAACACCCCCAGCTTTGTTCTTTGTCAGGATTGCTTTGGTTATTCAGGGTCTTTTGTGGTTCCATATGAATTTTAGAATTATTTGTTGTAGTTCATTGAAAAATGCTGTTGGTATTTTAATAGGGATTGCCTTGAATCTGTAAGTTGCTTTGGGCAGGATGGCCATTTTGACAATATTAATTCTTCCGATCCATGAGAATTGGATAGATGCACAGTTTTTGGTGTCTACTTTAATTTCTCTCATGATTGTCTTTTATTTTTCAGAGTATAGGTCTATGACCTCCTTGGTTAGGTTCATTACTGGATATTTTGTTCTTTTTGATGCAATTATAAATAGAGTTGTTTTCCTGATTTCTCTTTCTGTTAGCTCGTTGTTAGTATATAGGAATGTGATGGATTTCTTTGTGTTAATTTTGTATCCTGCAACTTTACTGAATTCAGTTATTAGTTCTAGTACTTTTTTGGTGGATTCTTTAGGGTTTTCTGGGTATAATATCATGTCATCTACAAATAGTGACAGTTTAACTTCTTCCTTACCAATTTGGATGCTTTTTATCTCTTTGTTTTGTCTGAATGTCACGGCTAGGACCTCCAGTACTATGTTGAATAAAAGTGGTGAGAGTGGACATCCTGTCTTCTTCCTGATCTTAGAGGAAAAGCTTTCAGCTTTTTGCTATTAAGTATAATGTTGGGTGTGGGTTTGTCATATATGGCCTTTATTATGTTGAGGTACGTACCCTCTGTACCTATTTTATTGAGGGTTTTTATCATGAATGGCTGTTGAATTTTGTCAAATTCCTTTTCAACCCCTATTGAGATAATCATGTAGTTTTTATCGTTTTTGTTAATGTGTATTATATTGATTGCTTTATGAATATTGTACCATCCTTGCATCCCTGGAATAAATCCCACTTGGTCATAATGGATGATCCTTTTGATGTATTTTGAATTCGGTTTGCTAATGTATTGTTGAGAATTTTTGGATCTATGTTCATCAGGGATATTTCCTTTTGTGTAGTGTTTTTGTCTGGCTTTGGTGTTAGAGTGATACCGGTCTCATAGAATGGGTTCAGAAGTATTCACTCCTCTTCTGCTTTTTGGAAAACTTTAAGAAGCTCTTATTTAAATGTTTGGTAACATTCAACTGTGAAGCCATCTAGACCTGGAGTTTTGTTTGTTGAGAGTTTTTTGATTACTAATTTGATTTCATTGCTGGTAAGTGGTCTGTTCAGATTTTCCATTTCTTCCTGGGTCAATCTCAGAAGGTTGTATTTTTGTAGGAAGTTGTGCATTTCTTCAAGGTTTTCCAATTTATTGGCATACAATTTTTCATACTTTAATAACTCTTTGTATTTCTGTGGTGTCCATTGTGATTATTCTTTCTTTGTTTCTGATTCTGTTTATGTGTGTACAGCCTCTTTTTTCTTGATAAGTCTGGCTAGGGGTTTATCTATTTTGTTTATTATCTCAAAGAACCAACTCCTCGTTCCATTGATTTTTTTCTATTGTTTTATTCTCTATTTTTTTTCTGCTCTCGTCTTTATTATGTCCCTCCTTCTACTAACTTTGGGCTTATTTGTTTTTCTAATTTATTTAGTTGAGAGTGTAGGCTATTTATTTGGGATTGTTCTTGTTTCTTGAGGTAAGCCTGTATTGCTATGTACTTTCCTCTTAGAACTGCCTTCACAGCATCCCACAGATTTTGGGCTGTTAAATTTTTGTTTTCATTCGTCTATGTATTGTTTGATTTGTGTTTTAATTTATTCATTGATCCATTGATTATTTATTTGTTTTTATTTATTTTTTAATTATTTTATTTTTTTATTAAGGTATCATTGATATACACTCTTATGAAGGTTTCACAAGGAAAGCAATGTGGTTTTTACATTTACCCTTATTATCGAGTCTCCCCCCCAATACCCCATTACAGTCACTGTCCATCAGTGTAGTAGGATGCCACAGAGTCCCTATTTGTCTTCTCTGAGCTACACTGTCTTCCCCGTGATCCCACACACACCATGTGCACCAGTCATGATACCCCACAATCCCCTTTTCCCACCCCCCGACCTGCCCTCCCCCACCCCTCCCCTTTGGCAACCATTAGTCCTTTTTTGGAGTCTGTGAGTCTGGTGCTATTTTTTTCCTTCAGTTTTGCCTTGTTGTTATACTCCACAAATGTGGGAAGTCATTTGCTATTTGTCTTTCACTGCCTGCCTTATTTTGCTGAGCATAATACCCTCTAGCTCCATCCATGTTGTTGCAAATGGTAGGATTTGTTTCTTTCTTATGGCTAAATAGTATTCCATTGTGTATATGTACCACATCTTCTTTATCCACTCATCTACTGATGGACATTTAGGTTGCTTCCATATCTTGGTTATTGTAAATAGTGCTGCAATAAACATAGAGGTGCACATGTCTTTTTGAATCTGAGTTTTCTTTGGGTTAATTCCTAGGAGTGTAATTCTCAGGTCCAATGGTATTTCTATTTTTAGTTTTTGAGGAACCTCCATGTTGCTTTCCACAGTCGTTGAACTAGTTTACATTCCCACCAGCAGTGTAGGAGGGTTCCCCTTTCTCTGCATCCTTGCCAGCATTTGTTGTTCTTAGTCTTTTTGATGCTGGCCATCCTTACTGATGTGAAGTGCTATGTCATTGTGGTTTTAATTTGCATTTCTCTGATAATTAGCTATGTGGAGCATCTTTTCATGTGCCTGTCGGCCATCTGAATTTCTTCTTTGGAGAAGTGTCTGTTCATATCCTCCACCCATTTTTTAATTGGGTTATTTGCTTTTTGGGTGTTGAGGTGTGTGAGTTCTTTTTATATTGTGAATGTCAACCCCTTATGTCATTTATAAATATATTCTCCCATACTGTAGGATGACTTTTGGTTCTATTGATGGTGTCCTTTGCTGTACAGAAGCTTTATAGTTTGATGTAGTCCCATTTGTTCATTTTTGCTTTTGTTTCCCTTGCCTGAGGAGATGTGTTCAGGAAAATGTTGCTCATGTTTATATTCAAGAGATTTTTGCCTATGTTTTCTTCTAAGAGTTTTATGGTTTCATGACTTACATTCAGGTCTTTGATGCATTTGGAGTTTACTTTTGTGTATGGGGTTAGACAATAATCCAGTTTCATGATCCATTGATTATTTAGAAGAATGTTGTTTTGCCTCCATGTGTCTGCAGGCTTTTTTGTTTTTTGTGTGTGTGTAATTTATTTCCAGTTTCTTTTTTCTTTTTTCTTTTCTTTTATTTTATTATTATTATTTTAATATAATTTATTTTATTATCATTAATCTACAATTACATGTGCAATATTACGGTGATTAAACTACCCCTTCATCAGGTCCCCCCCACCAACCCCATTACAGTCACTGTCCATCAGCGTAGTGAGATGCTATAGAATCACTACTTGTCTTCTCTGAGTTGTACTGCCCTCCCCGTGCCCCCCCAACATTATATCTGCTAATCGTAATGCCCCTTTTTCCCTCTTATCCCTCCCTTCCCGCCCATTTTCCCCAGTCCCTTTCCCTTTGGTAACTATTAGTCCGTTCTTGGGTTCTGTGAGTCTGCTGCTGTTTTGTTCCTTCAGTATTTTTTCTTTGTTCTTATACTCCACATATGAGTGAAATCATTTGATACTTGTCTTTTTCGGCTTGGCTTATTTCACTGAGCATAATACCCTCTAGCTCCATCCATGTTGTTGCAAATGGTAGGATTTGTTTTCTTCTTATGGCTGAATAATATTCCATTGTGTATATGTACCACATCTTCTTTATCCATTCATCTACTGATGGACACTTAGGTTGCTTCCATTTCTTGGCTATTGTAAATAGTGCTGCAATAAACATAGGGGTGCATCTGTCCTTTTCAAATTGGGCTGCTGCATTCTTAGGGTAAATTCCTAGGAGTGGAATTCCTGGGTCAAATGGTATTTCTATTTTGAGTTTTTTGAGGAACCTCCATACTGCTTTCCACAATGGTTGAACTAATTTGCATTCCCACCAGCAGTGTAGGAGGGTTCCCTTTTCTCCACATCCTCGCCAACATTTGTTGTTGTTTGTGCTTTGGATGTTGGCCATCCTCACTGGTGTGAGGTGATATCTCATTGTGGTTTTAATCTGCATTTCTCTGATGATTAGCGATGTGGAGCATCTTTTCATGTGCCTGTTGGCCATCTGAATTTCTTCTTTAGAGAAATGTCTATTCATGTCCTCTGCCCATTTCTTAATTGGATTATTTGCTTTCTGTTTGTTAAGGTGCATGAGTTCTTTATATATTTTGGATGTCAACCCTTTATCAGATATGTTTTTTATGAATATATTCTCCCATACTGTAGGAAGTCTTTTTGTTCTACTGATGGTGTCCTTTGCTGTACAGAAGCTTTTCAGCTTGATGTAGTCCCATTTGTTCATTTTTGCTTTTGTTTCCCTTGCCTGAGGAGATGTGTCCAGGAAAATGTTGCTCATGTTTATATTCAAGAGATTTTTGCCTATGTTTTCTTCTAAGAGTTTTATGGTTTCATGACTTACATTCAGGTCTTTGATGCATTTGGAGTTTACTTTTGTGTATGGGGTTAGACAATAATCCAGTTTCATGATCCATTGATTATTTAGAAGAATGTTGTTTTGCCTCCATGTGTCTGTAGGCTTTTTTGTTTTTTTGTGTGTGTAATTTATTTCTAGTTTCATACCATTGTGGTCTGAGAAGCTGCTTGATACAATTTCAATCTTTTTAAATTTATTGAGGCTCTTTTTGTGGCCTAGTATGTGATCTGTTCTGGAGACTGTTCCATGTACACTTGAGAAAAATGTGTATCCTGCTGCTTTTTGATGGAGTGTTCTGTAGATATCTGTTAAGTCCATCTGATCTAATGTATTATTCATTGCCTCTGTTTCCTTATTTATTTTGTGTCTGGTCGATCTGCCTATTGATGTGAGTGGTGTGTTAAAGTCTCCTAAAATGAATGTGTGCAATCTATTTCCCCCTTTAATTCTGTTAGTTGTTTGTTTTACTTATTTAGGTGCTCCTATGTTGGTGCATAAATATTTTTAATGGTAATATCCTCTTGTTGGACTGACCCCTTTATCATTATGTAATGCCCTTCTTTGTCTCTTGTTACTTTCTTTGTTTTGAAATTAATTTTGTCTGATATAAGTACTGCTACTCCTGTTTTTTTCCTCCCTATTATTTGCATGAAATATCTTTTTCCATCCCTTCACTTTTAGTCTGTGTATCTCTTTGGGTCTGAAATGGGCAGCATATAAATGGTTTTTGTTTCTTTTTCCATTCTGCCACTCTTTGTCTTTTGATTGCTGCCTTTAGTCCATTTACATTTAGGGTTACAATTGGTAGATATGTACTCATGGCCATTTTATTAATTGTTTTCTGGTTGTTTTTATAGCTCTTCTCTGTCCCTTTCTTCCTCTCTGTGAGTAAAACTGTAATATTTCCAGAATATCTCACCTGGCTTTGGTGTATTTGCATATCCTCAGGGGTGGAGAGAAGTCCATCTCCATGTCAATGGGTAATTACCTGGGCAACCGAGGGCATGCCTGAACCTGAGAGGTTAAGGGGAGAGGCTTGCTTGCTTGCTTCTTCTGGAGCAGGGGAAAGTGATGACCCTGGACTTCAGTCTGTAAGCAACAAACAGGTTTTAAACTTTATTTCTCCCTTTGACTGATTTCAGTTTTTAGAGGTATTTTGCCCCAGGATTTCCTGTCCCCGGACTTACATCTGGTGCAGTCGGCAGTGTGCCTCTGAACCCAAAATCTGTCATAATGGATGTGAGCTTTGGGAGGGCTGCTCCTGTGGATGGTGGGAGGCCCCAGTGGATGATGTAGTGGCAGAGGGTGCCGCTTCACCTGTTATTATTGCCCCAGCTGTGGGGCTTCCAATTTGGGAACCCCTAGTGGGGAATTGGTCTAGGGTAAAGTATCTCCTAGAGGGGTGGGACCTTTCCCAGAACTGGGAAAGGGTGGAAACACTGGAATCTGCAGAATTAGCTCTGCATGAGTTGGAAGACTGCTTGGAGACCGTAGGTGGCTGTGTAACAGCTGACATAGTAGGGTCTCTTTTCATCGAGATAGTGGAAAATGGTATACAGGAGAAAGAGGATTATCAAGAGGGTTAGCAAGGAGAGAGAGGGACTTAGGCGGGAGAGTGACACACTTCAGCATTGCTTGGAGGAGCTGGGTGATAACCTATGGGATGCCCTTAAGGAAGAAAGACAGTTACTGAAAGGACAGGTCACGCTCCTAGAAGACTCCTTAGTGGCAAGGGAGGAGGCAGCAGGTATAGCCACGTTGCAGTAGGCTGTGGGGGAGGGGGAGGAAAGAGCAGTGCCTTCACCCCCGGAAATGGTGAAGGAGGAGCCGTTGGTGGAGAATCCGGAGGGAGAAGAGGAGGAGGTGGGGCCATTGGCGGATCTGCTACCCAGGCCACTGCGGGAGGTACCATCTTCTGTTTAAAAGGCCCGCCCAGCTGTAATTAAGAAAATAAAAATGAAACAACTGCAGGCTCCTCAAGGGGAGGAGAAGCGCCTTCCCCAGGTTGTGGAGCACTCCATGCTCCGCCCCTACACCCAGGATGAGCTGCTGGAGATAAAAGTACAGTATAGGCAGAGGCCATCAGAATCTCTGCCTTCATGGCTTTTTCATCTCTGGGATATGGGGGTGGAAAACATTGTTATGTTGGGTACTGAGATGAGTAGACTGGCTTCCCTGAGGACTCACCCTTCCTTCCGGCAGTGGTTGCAAAATGCCCCTCAAGCCTCAGGAAATCAGACACTCCTGGAATGGATGACAGCTGCCATCAGGATAGTTTGGCCTAATCAGGATGATTTACCCTATTTTCCCAGTAGTTGGAAAACGTATGCAGAGCTCCAACAGGTACTGCGGGAATTGGGTATGAAAAATATCATCTATGATATGGACCCCCAAGGCCCTGATGAGGAGGTGTTCACTATAGGAATGAGAAACCTGGTGCCACATGCAGCTCCCACATCTCTCTTTGGGTCCCTAGTGAGTACTCTTGCCCCCCACCTAGGGCAACCCATAAGGGAGGCTACTTGTACTTTAGCAGATCTGGGGGAGGTTGAAACAATAAGGACATGGAGGGAAGTAAAGGCCACAACTGAGAGGAGAGGTGCAAAAGGCCCCGTGAAGGTCTTGAGGACCCAGATGTGGGTTGATCTGATAAAGGCTGGGGTAGTGAAAGAAAAACTCGATGGGCAGCCCAATAGAATATTGTTAGAACTGTGGCACCAATTAAAGCCAGAGCAGCAGTTCCAACAGCTGAGGTCCAGACCATGAAAACCAAAGGCAAGGCCTCATGCCCGGCCTGTATCCCTGCCAAACTTCATGGGAGACAGTACTCAGGATTCACCCGAGCCCTCACCCCCACAGGAGGATGATTGGGCATTGTGATTCGGCTGAGGGGGCAAAGTCCCCACTTCGGGGGACATGGTGGGGACCAGAGGCCACATGTAGAATTAGCAATTCATTGGTCCCCTGTGAATGTATAACGTGTCCTGGAGCTGGTGGACACAGGAGCTGAGTGTTCTCTGATTCCTGGGAACCCTGAGCATTTTCCTGGGATCCCTGCTGTGATAGATGGCTATGGGGGTAAGGCAATTAGAGTGAAGAAAGCCCAAATCTCACTGGGGATAGGGTGTTTACCCCCAAAGGAGTATACCATGTACATTTCTCCCATCCCTGAATATATTTTGGGGGTAGATATCCTGTAGGGCCTGTGGCTACAGACCACTGCAGGAGAGTTCAGTATGAGAGTACACGTGGTAAAGGCAGTTCTGAGGGGACATGCTAAGCACCCACCTGTAGCTCTCCTGTACCTTGGCGGGTGACAAATACTCAGCAGTATAAATTGCCCGGGGGACACAAGGAAATTGGAGCAATTCTACAGGAGTTGGAGAGGGTGGGCATCATAAAGCTCACTCATAGTCCTTTGAATTCCCCAGTGTGGCCAGTGAGAAAGCCAGACGGCTCCTGGCATATGAGGGTGGACTACAGGGAACTGAATAAAGTCACACCCACTTTGCATGCTGCTGTGCCCTCTATTGCAGACATTCTGGACACCCTCAGCTGGGAACATATCATTATGTAGTAGACCTTACTAATGCTTTCTTCTCTATTGACACAGCACAGGAAAGCCAGGAACAGCTTGCCTTCACATGGGAAGGCTGGCAGTGGACATTCACTGTCCTTCCACAGGGATATCTCTACAGTCCCACCATCTGTCATGGACTTGTAGCCCAGGACTTGGCCACATGGAAGAAACCGCAAACAGTGTGGTTGTATCACTACATTGATAATATTATGCTCACATCTGATTCTCTTTCAGATTTAGAAGGGGCAGTTCCTAGACTGTTGCAACATCTACAGGAAAAAGGATGGGCTGTGAACAAGCACCAAGTTTAAGGGACCTGGTTTGTCTGTGAAATTCACTGGGGTTGTCTGGTTGGATAAAACTAAAGTTGTTCTTGAACCAGTCATAGACAAGGTCCAGGCTTTCCCCACCCCTACCACTGTGGCAGTATTACAAGAGTTTTTGGTTTTTTAGGCTACTGGAGAGTGTTTTTAGTGCACTTGGCACAAATTCTGAAGCCTTATATTGGTTGGTGTGAAAGGGCATCAGGTGGGACTGGGATGAGACATGTGCAGCTGCTTTTACTGCTGCCAAGCAGGCAGTCAACGCCGTACAGGCCTTGAATGTAATGGACTCATCAAGGCCCTGTGAACTAGATGTTCATGTAACCGAAGATGGTTATGGATGGGGTCTTTGGCAGCAGCTTGAACCAACACGCCAACCTATTGGATTCTGGTCACAACTGTGGAAAGGAGCAGAGGTCCGGTACACCTTGATAGAGAAGCAACTGGCTGCTGTGTACCATACTTTGCTGGCTACAGAGCCTATCGCTGGAACAGCTCCAACCAAGGTAGTAACCTCCTATCCTATTGCGGGGTGGGTGTGAGACTGGACCCAAAGGCCACGGAGTGGTGTGGCACAGACACTGGCCAAGTGAGGTGCATATTGACAGCAGCACAGTGCCCTCTCTACTAGCCCCTTAAGTGGAGAGCTCCAACGCTTATTGGGGCCAGTGACCTATACCAGTGGAAAGCAGGAAGAACTTGCTTTTGAGCCATTGGTAGCCGAGACTCCTTATTAGGAGGGAAAAGCGCCTATACCTGAAGATGCTTAGTACACAGACGGCCCCAGTCGTGGGTGGCCCCTGAAGTGGAGGGCTGTGGCTTTCCATCCTAAGACTGAGATATGGCTGGAGGATGGAGAGGGGAAGAGCAGTCAGTGGGCTGGTTTGCGGGCAGTATGGCTCATGACCACCCGGGAGCCTCCCCCATAGTTGTCTGCACTGAGAGCTGGGCCGTCTATCAAGGCTTGACCCTGTGGCTACCAGCATGGTATCATGCTAACTGGATGGTTGGTCACCGGCCCTTTGGGGGCAAGAGTTGTGGCAAGACCTATGGGCCTCTGGTCAGACTAAGACTGTTACTGTATATCATGTGACTGGCCATTTGCCTTTGGCATCCCCGGGGAACAATGAAGCAGACACATTGGCACAGTTGTGCTGGCTAGAAGGAAAGCTTGCCTCTGATGTGGCCCAATGGCTATATCAGCATTTGTTGCACGCGGGACAAAAGACAACGTGGGCTGTAGCCCGTAGATGCGGCTTGCCATTGACCTTTGAGGAAGTCAGCAGAGCCCAGAAGGAGTGCCTGTGTGCTCTAAGAGGGACTTACACTGAGTCCCACAGCAACAGGGGACAATAGTAAGGGGGCCAATACCCCCTGTCAGGTGGCAAATAGACTATATTGGGCCTCTGCCCATATCAGAAGGTTATCAGTATGCCATGACTTGTGTGGACCTGGCTACTGGACTATTGGTTGCTTTTCCTGCATGTCATGCAGATCAGCAAACCACCAAGAGGGGCCTGGATCATCTCTTTGTAGCCTATGGCCGGCCGCAGGTGATTGAGAGCGATCAAGGCACCTACTTTACTGGACATGCGTTAAAAGAATGGGTGCAGCAATTAGGAATAAAGTGGAAATTTCATGTACCATATAATCCTACAGGGGCAGGCATGATAGAGAGGTACAGCTGTTTGTTGAAATCTAGCCTGAAGTTGGACACCAATAGTCTACAGGGTTGATCAGTTTGCCTATGGACAGTGCTCCGGCCTTTGAATGAGAAGCCATGTAAATGAGCTTTAAGCCCTGTGGATATGCTCACGCACCTTGCTGCCTCTCCTAGACAATTGTACGTCCAAACCAAAGAAGAGCTATTGAAGCCAGGATATGGCCAGCAGAGCAACATCCTGCTGCCAGCCCCTACTGCATTAAGTCCTGTAGACATTGTTGAATGGACCTGGCCCTGGACATTTCAACACATGGACCAGCGATGGCTGGCCCTTCTGGCACCTTAGGGGAAAGGCCTGGAAGCTGGCCTCCTGTGTATTCCTGGAATAACAGCTGAATAGCCCCCAAAAGTTATTGTAGTGTACCCAAAATGTCCAGGTGGTAAGAGCATCTTGCCGGGAAGTTTTGTTTTATCTTTACGGCCAGTGCATGTACCTCCTGTAGCCCTATATATCCACCCATCTGTAACTCCCACAGGGAGGGGGGTGAAAGTCTGGTATACTAGACCAGGACGAGATCCTATTCCTACCACTGTTTATTGCAGGACCACTCTCTTGCGTGTATCCTACCTGATGGACAAGATTTGCCAATGCTGGTGTCATTAAAACATGTATTTTATCGCCTTTAAGGTTATTTTCTCCCATAGTCCTTGTGGCCTGAGTGCACCCCTTGGGTGCAGCTGCTCCGTGATTGCTCTGAACCCTCAGCCACTCCCTGCCTATGGAATGGACGAGCTGTGGACTCAGTCTGCATGGGACTTTGAATCTAGCTGAATCCTCCAGCTTGAGGATTGTCATCATTTTATTGCTGTTGCTATTGTTCTGTCATTAGTCTGGTCATGATGCTCCGGTTTTCTCACCCAGGGACCACTGTGGAAGAAGGGGAATGAATAGATTATAAGGCAAGATTTCTGGAGGGGTGGCCTGGGTAAAATTGCAATATTTCCAGAATATCTCACCTGGCTTTTGTGCATTTGCATATCCTCAGGAGTGGAGAGAAGTTCATCTCTGTGTCAATGGGTAATTACGTGGGCAACAGAGGACATATGTGAACCTAAGAGGTTAAGAGGGGGGGGGGGCTTGCTTGCTTGCTTCTTCTGGAGCAGGGGAGAGAGACGGTGCTGGACTGCAATCTGTAAGCAATAAATGTGTTAAACTTTATTTCTCCCTTTGACTGATTTCGGTTTTTAGAGGTATTTTGCCCCAGGATTTTCTCTCCCTGGACTTCCATTGTATACTATTCTCTTGTTATTTGATCATTTTGTTTAGTGTTGTGATTGGATTTCTCTTTTTTAATTTTTTTTTTTTGTATACCTATTGTCAGCTTTAGTTTTGTGGTTACCAAAGGTTCAAGGATAGCTTCCTTACAATATAACAGTCTATCTTAAGTTGCTGATTACTCTATTTCAAACACAATCTAAAGGTACTTTTCTTCTTCTTCTTCTTCCTCCTTCACACTTTATGTATTAGATGTCATAATCTGCACTTTTTGTGTATCCCTTGACTGATTTTGAGTACAGTGATTATTTTTTGTTTTGTTTTAATTTTGTACTTGCTTGGTAATTAAGTGGTCTACTACCTTTACTGTGGGTTTATTTTCACTGCTGAATGTGTTTTAGCCTTAGTGATACTTCCATCTACATCAGTTCCTTTAACATATTCTGTAAAGCTGGCTTAGTGGTGGTAAATTCTTTTAACTTTTGTTTGCCTGGAAATTGTTCAATACCTGCTTCAAATTAAATGATAATCTTGCATGGTAGTGGGTTCTTGGGTAGAGGCCTTTCTGTTCCGTTGCATTGAATATATCATGCCACTCCCTTCTAGCCTGTAGAGTTTCTGCTGAGAAATCTGCTGATAGCTTGATGGGTTTTCCTTTATAAGTAATCTTTTCTCTCTCTCTAGCTGCTTTCAATACTCTCTCCTTATCCTTGGTCTTTGCCATTTTAATTATATGTCTTGGTGTTCCTGGGGTTCCTTTTGTTGGGGTTCTCTGTGCATCTATGACCTAAGTGTCTTTTTCCTTTCCCAGATTGGGGAAGTTTTCAACAATTATTTCCTCAAAGAGACTTTCTATCCCTTTGTCTCTCTCTTCTCCTTCTGGTATGATTATTATGCAAATATTATTTCATTTGGATTGGTCACTGTGGAGAGCCATGAGAGCATAAGCACAACCATCTTAAGTTCAGCAGCCGTTCTAGATGTGGGGAGCCGTGTTTGGTTACTGCTTGACGTAAGTGAAGCCATGTTGTGAACTTCCTCCATATTGTAGAGAGAACTGTTTATCCTGCAACTTTTGTCCTTGTACCAGTTGTTTTGAGACATGAATGTCTGGGAACAGAGTAACCGTTTCTTGGTCCTGGGAACGGGGAACTTGATTAAGAAAACAACTCTCTGTACGATAAGGTAGTGTCTTTGTTGTAATGCCAATATGCTTTGGATAGTTTCATAACAAGACTGCATATATACCAAAGAGAAATAAAGCATTTTGGCTTTTTGCACCGACAGACTGCCCTCCTGTGATCTTTGTACATACAAACCCTCACCCCCCAATTCAGGTACTGTTTGACTCCTGCCGGCAGGTTCTGGCAGGTCACATAGCTCTCTTATCATTCTTTCATTCCTGGAGATCCATTTTTTTCTCTGTTCCTCAGCTTTCTTGTTCTCCTGGTCTCTAACTTCCATCTCATTCACTGTCTCTTCTATTTGCAGTAATCTACTCTTAAATCCTTCCATTGTATGTTTCATTTCAGATACTGTGTTCTTCAGCTCTGAGTGGTTCTTTTTCAGGCCTTCTATCTGTTGGTTGAAGTCCTCCCTGAGATCTTGAATATTTTTCTATAAATCTGTGAGCATGTTTATTACTTTTACTTTGAAATATTTACAAGAAGATTGGTGGTCTTCATTCCATTTAGTCCTCCTTCTGGGTCTTGTCCTATAGTTTTGTTTGGAATATATTCTGTCTTGCCAATGGGTTTCAGCCCCGGGCAAGTTCGCTATGGATTCAGTGTGACCAAAGAAATTGACAGCAAAACGTTCTTGGGGTGAAAATGTTATACCCAACTTTATTTCCAGGTGGCAGGTCAGTCACTAAAATCCCGTTCACTCAGAGCAAGTCTGTATGTAGCAACCTGGTCTCTGTTTCTGGGCCCCTCTGTCTGCACAGCCGTCCTCTGGGCCCCTCTGCACCGTCGTCCTGCACAGCCTTTCTCTGGGCCTCTGTCCTCAGCGCTGCCACCACTCCAGCCTCTGCTCTGCTCTCCTGCAGCCTTGCAGCCATACCACAGTGTCGTGCGCAGAGCACTGGGCAGAGCTCTTATATAGAGACAACAGCCATGTATTGCCCACAGGTGTGCAGTGAGCTAATCAACCAGGGCCAGGTGAGAATCCTGGCCACAGGAACTCTCATTTTATCCACAATTCCCCTGCCTCCTCATTTTGTCTGTGTTTCTTGTTCTTTCCTTTGTAGTAGATGTCTGTGCTATGCTTCCTGGTGTACAGAGTAACAGCATTATGGAGGAGGCATCCTATAGTGCCCACAATCTCAAGACTCTTTACTCTCCAGTGTCTGGTTCTACTTTGTGGGAGCCACAGACAGCTGTTGGCTTGTAGTGGGTGGGGCTGCCTTTCTGTCTGCTGGTAGGGGTCTGGGTCTGTGCTGTCAGTTTGCTTCATCTGTGCCTTTGTGATCTAAGCAGAAGTCTCTGTTGGGATAGTTGTGGGTGGGGCTGCCCAGGGTGGGGCTGCCCACTGTCTGCCCTGCGGCATGGTGCTGCAGGGTTAATGGGGTGGGTGGGCTGATGTGCGGCTCTGCCTGGCCAGTTGCATAGCACTGGGCTTGGTCATCCATGGGAAGGAAGGATCTCTTGGGACTGGCTTCTGCAGACATCTCCCTGGTTGGGCTGAAATGGAGCCAGGAAAGCTTAGAGGGTCTCTGTCTGCCTGCCAGGCAGCAAAGTCTAACGTTGCTGCTAGGCTGAGTGGGTTGGCTGGCAGTTCGTGCACGATGGCGGCTCATGGCTGCATTGCTAGTGAGGGGGATGAAGCATCTGGGACTCCCGAGAGTTCCTGACCTGTTGGGCCAAGGGAGGTCTGGGGAGGTATCATCCACCTACCCTTTCTCCTGAGTAGAGAAGTCCATCCAGACCTCACCCCCTGACACCCCTCCCACTGCTGGCAAGTCTTTCAAACTGCTGCCTCTGCTTTTGTCTCAGGGAGACTGGTGGAGCTGCCTGTTTTCCACAAGCAGCTAGAGTCTCAGCCGCCCAGAGTGTGTCCACCTGTCCCTGGTATCCAGCCCCACTAATCACCAGAACCCAGTGTAATGTGGGCTCATGCCCCAGAGCAGATCTCCAGGGCCAGGTTTGCAACAATCTTGGGCTCCTATATCCTCCCCACTCTGTTCCTCTTTCTCCCACCTGTGGGCCGGGGTTGGGGGGAGGGCTTGGGTCCTACTCAGTCGTGGCTCTGCCACTTTACCCTTTTCTATGTGAACTTCTCCACCCCAGGTGTACGTGGTCTGTCCTGCAGTCTAAGAGTCATTTTCAGGTTTAGTTGTATTTACTGTATTTTCTTCTTTTATGTGTTTTTGGGAGGTTTTCCTGCCTTGCCTTCCTACTCCACCATCTTTTTCTCCCTGAGTATCTCCAGTATGCTTTTGACACACCCTCAGTAGCTTTTGATAAGTTTCTTGATTTCTATTACAACAAACGAACCATGTTCTTTTTATATATTTCCTTCCCCAGATATGGGACACATCATTTGTCCAAAGAGCTTTGGTTCCTTTTAAAGGGTAATAATATTTACAGTCCATAATTTTGGGCTAAGGTGTTTATTGATTCTACACCTTTTCAAAATAACAATACCAATATTATAACCAACAACAAGACCCCTGAATGCAGTTTTGATTCCTTTTTATTTTCTTCTTTTTTGACTTATGGTCTATCTTACAAAGGATATACAGTCAAAAGACTGTGTTTAAAGTCACTTGAAATAATTATGTTTGGTTATATAGAGTTAGGTTCCTTTGTTTAGTTTTTAATTTTTAGGGATTGCTTTTTATTTTTTACTGTTTATTTTTTTATTCAATTTTGTGTTTTAATTATGTAAAACATTTACATGATTCCAAAGTCAAACCAATGTTAAAAAACGAACTTGAACTGGGTAAATTTTAAAGATCTTACTGGCTTTGATATTCACTGATTCATGAATTGGGCAGCACCCACTCCAGCAGAGAGAAAGGGCTCTGAAATGCTGCACAAAATGGAAGAGTTACAGGCAGACAGAGCAGGAACAAGGAAGTTATACTAGGCAAAAAAATGGGTTGGCTATTGCAAGGTTACTTTTCTTTAGGGAATGACGGTATCTACCTGGTAGATTACCTAAGTAATGCTGACCATGCGATTCCTGATTGACTGGTTTAAGATTCCACTTCTGGGAGAGCTGAAACTGTAATCAAGTTAGGTCTTGGTTTGGTGACCTGGGGCTTAGAATAAGCAACTCAATTTTGGGAGTTTTTTTAAATACCATAAAATAAGGCATAGGCAGAGAAGTCCATCTTCTATCCATTCCCAGCCCATCTGTTCTCTTTACCCCCTTTTATGTGACCATATATTGTTATGTTTTGGTTTATCTGCTCATTGCTGTGATGTCTTGCGACACCACCTACTTAGAGGTAGGCCAGTCTTCATAGGTTCAAAGTACAGTGCACTATTGACTGGGTCAGTTCAGACACCAGCCACAAGCTAGGGAGTTTCCAGGGTCACCCTCACTTCTGAATAAGATTTGGAGGTTCTCATGACCCCCCCACAGCTTTGATAATTTTCTAGAGTGACTCAAGAGCTCAAGAAAGTGCTATACTTAGAATTACAGTTTTATTATAGCAAAAGGGATACAAATCAGCATCAGTCAAAAAGAGAGATACATCAGGTGAGGTCTGGGAGGGCCCCAGAAGGGAAGCTTGCAGTGTCCTCTCTCTGTGGAGTCATGACAAGTCACCTCCCATCACACTGATGTGTAACCATTCGCACAGAGTGTTGCCAACCAGGGACGCTCACTCAAATTACATTTTATTGAGGTTTTATTGGGATTTTATCATGTAAGCGTGATTGATTGAATCATTGACCTTGTGCTTGAATTTAATTTCTAATCCTCTCCCCACACCTGGTTGAGGGTTCAAACCTCAACCCTCAAATCACATGGTTGGTTTTTTTGGGTAGCCAGTCCCCATATTGGTCATTTCCTTAACATAAATTATCTAGTGGGCCACCACGAGTCATCCTGTTTGGCAGAAATTCAGGGGTGGTCCGAGGGGCCCTCACAAATAGCAAGGATGCTCCTAACATTCAGGAAATTATCAGGATTTAGAGGCTACCTCTCAGGAATGGGGGCAAAGGTCAGCCAGATTCTTGATTATGTAGCGTTAAAAAAACAAAATTCAACCAAGTGAATTTGAAGGTCTAATTAGTTTTATTAAGTGATTCACAAATTGGGCAGTATCCCATGTAGCAGCTAGAGAGATGCTCCTAGGAATGGTACAAAATGGGAGGTTTTCTAGGGAGCAGGGTGGGGCAAGAAGTTATTAGCAAAAGAAAAGAGAATTGCTTCAGGCAAGGTCACCCTGCCTCAGGGGGAAGAGCAGGGGTTCTTACCATTCAGATTACCTCAAGGGTGCTGACTAGAAGATTCCTGATTGACTGTTAAAAGGTCACATTCCTGGAATAGGTTGAAACTACAGTTAAGTCTTAGTTTGCGGGGGCAAAGGACTCCATTTTGGCTTGTTTCTTTTTGTAACAGTAGGAATTATTATTCATTGTTGAAAATATGTCCCTTTAATATTAATGCTAATTTAATTGATTGTTTTAATGCCTTTTCTAGCATTAAATATACTTTGAATTCCTAGAATTAACTCAACTTGGTAATATTTTTCATGGATTGCTGGATTCAGTTTGCCAATATTTTGTTTATGATTTTTATCTATGCAATGTATGCTTTTAATAACAAGGTTGTGAGGCAGGGCAGGGGCATGGAACAAGCATCATGATGAACTCTTCCTGCCTAGGATGAAAAATGCTGAGATATAAACAGTGGAGTAAGAACAGGAGGGACCCCATCTTAAGGCCAAGATTCCATTTTAAAAAGCAGATAGTTGAGAAGTAAGATTCCTAACATATTCTCTGGTTATCAGACAATCACCCACCCCATCTTAAGGCAGGGCAGGCTGTCTTAACTGATATGTCCTCACTGTTTGAGGGTAACCACTGTCTTGGAGAAGAACTGGAGAAATAATCCCTTGTGTTGGTTTTATTTAGCAGAATTAGATGTAGGACTTATAATAGAGGAGGGGAGACATGGTGCCTCTCCCTAGAGATAAGCATCTTGAGACCACAACACCTAGCAACTAGAGAGATGCTCCAAGGAATTGCACAAAATGAAAGGTTTTATGCAGGAAGGTTCTGTCTAGGAAAGACGGAATCCCATCCTTTCAGTATACATCCTCTCGACTTCCAGGAAGATGGCGGCGTGAGCAGGGCGGCAGAAATCTCCTCCCAACAATATATTTATCTACGAAAATACAGCAAATACATCTATTCCTAAAAGAGAGACCAGAATACACAGGAAAGCACACAGCGTGCAGCTACACCTGAGAGGACTCAGTATACATCCTCTCTGAGGACCCCGCACTTTCCTTTCTTTAAGTGCATACTTTGAAATAAAGCTTTTTCGCTGCTCAAATTGTTCCGTTTTGTCTCTGTGGGTAAAAATTGCAATATTTCCATAATCTCTTGCCTGGCTTTAGTGCATCTGCATATCAATAGGTGTTTCTAAGAGGTGGAGAAAAGTAGTCCATCTCCATATTAATAGGTAATTAACATGGGCAAGTGAGTGCTTATCTGGACCGGGGAGGTTGGGTGGAGCTCTCTTCTGCTGCAGCCTCTGAAGAGAAAAACGGAATGACTGCTTTTAAGAAACCAATTTCTTAAACTTTATTTCTCCCTTTGACTGATTTCTGTTTCAAAGGTATTTTGCCCCAGGATTATTTTCCCCCTGGAGTTACTGTCTCTTGGCTACTTTATTTTATTTCCATGTCTTCACTCTGTCTCCGCTTTACTCCTGTTAAGTAGGAAGGGGCTGCTGAGAGCTCAGATGGGCCTGCAAGTCCCGTCACCTGGGTGACCCGGATGGAACTGCAGCTGTGCGATCTGCTCTTCGTAGCCTGTCTGAAGATCTCCTTTCTTTGGGAGGTTCTCAGAAAATAATCTCACTCCAACCTGTGCTCCTCAGGTCCCCCAAATCCTGGGGTGGTAGGAGCTAGTCCCCACACCCTGTAGATCCTAGCAGATACACGACACCAAGTGACCCTGGCTTTAATAGTTGGTCCCCAGGCTGAGAACTTTCCCTTTTCCTATGCACTTTCTTGCTCTCTGATGCCTATAAGGCAGCTGCCATTCCTTGTCACTCTCACTTTAATGAATTATTTCCTTTCCTGCACCCATCAGACCTGTTCAAGAATTCTTGCTTCTCCAGAGTCAAGAACCCTCCCCAGTTCAGGTTGAGGTTTCACCTGGTGTGCAGGGAGAGACCTCCCCAGATACAGCTCCCTGGCGACACAATACCTTCAAAGAATACAAGTGAAGACTTTGAAATATCTGTTCCCTTGAAAGCATGGTAGAACTAACCTGTACATCTGTCTGGTCTGACCTGGTGTTTAATTTGGGGAAAGATTTTAAACTACTCAGTGTCTTTAGTGATTATAAATCTGTTTAAAATTTCTCGCTGATTCAGTTTTATCAGGTTAGATTTGTTAAAAAGAAAACCATAGTCCTAAAATGGAGTCACTTCTGTGCCAACCCACCAAACTGGGGCTTAATATCTGGCCTGATTGCAGTTTCAGTCTCCTCCAGAAATGCAGTCAGTTAGGAATTTTCTGGACAGCACTGATGAGGTAATCTGCGAGGTAAGACCCTCTACTGTTTCCCCCTGGGGAGGGTGACCCTGCCTGAAGCAATTCTTTCTTTTGCTAATAACTTCTTACCCTACCCTCCTTCCTAGAAAAACCTTCCATTTTGTGCAATTCCTGGGAGCATCTCTCTAGTTGCCAGAAGAGATGATGCCCAGTTCATGAATTATTTAATAAATCCATTAGATCTTCAAATGTAGTCAGTTGAATTTTGTTTTATTTTATTTGTTTTTATTTTTTTTAATAAGTTTATTTTGATATCATTAATCTACAATTAAATGAGTAATATTATGGTGATTACACTACCCCCTTCATCAGGTGTCCCCCCCCAACCCCATTACAGTCACTGTCCATCAGCATAGTGAGATGCCATAGAGTCACTACTTGTCCTCTCTGGGTTGTACAGCTCTCCCCGTGCTCCCCCAACATTACATCTGCTAATCGTAATCTCCCTTCTTCCCCCTTGCCCCTCCCTTCCCACCCATCCTCCCCAGTCCCTTTCCCTTTGGTAACTATTAGTCCGTTCTTGGGTTCTGTGAGTCTCCTGCTGTTTTGTTCCTTCAGTTTTTTTTTTCCTTAGTTCTTATACTCCACATATGAGTGAAATCATTTGGTACTTGTCTTTTTTAGCTTGGCTTATTTCACTGAGCATAATACCCTCTAGCTCCATCCATGTTGTTGCAAATGGTAGGATTTGTTTTCTTCTTATGGCTGAATAATATTCCATTGTGTATATGTACCACATCTTCTTTATCCATTCATCTACTGATGGACACTTAGGTTGCTTCCATTTCTTGGCTATTGTAAATAGTGCTGCAATAAACATAGGGGTGCATCTGTCCTTTTCAAATTGGGCTGCTGCATTCTTAGGGTAAATTCCTAGGAGTGGAATTCCTGGGTCAAATGCTATTTCTATTTTGAGTTTTTTGAGGAACCTCCATACTGCTTTCCACAATGGTTGAACTAATTTGCAGTCCCATCAGCAGTGTAGGAGGGTTCCCTTTTCTCCACATCCTTGCCAACATTTATTGTTCTTTGTGTTTTGGATGTTGGCCATCCTCACTGGTGGGAGGTGATATCTCATTGTGGTTTTAATCTGCATTTCTCTGATGATTAGTGATGTGGAGCATCTTTTCATGTGCCTATTGGCTATCTTAATTTCTTCTTTGGAGAAGTGTCTATTCATGTCCTCTGCCCATTTCTTAAATGGATTATTTGCTTTTTGTTTGTTGAGGTGCGTGAGTTCTTTATATATTTTGGATGTCAACCCCTTATCAGGATACGTCATTTATGAATATATTCTCCCATACTGTAGGAAGTCTTTTTGTTCTACTGATGGTGTCCTTTGCTGTACAGAAGCTTTTCAGCTTCATATAGTCCCACTTGTTCATTTTTGCTTTTGTTTCCCTTGCTCGGGAGATATGTTCATGAAGAAGTCACTCATGTTTATGTCCAAGAGCTTTTTGCCTATATTTTTTTCTAAGAGTTTTATACTTTCATGACTTACATTCAGGTCTTTGATCCACCTTGAGTTTACCTTTGTGTATGGGGTTAGACAGTAGTCCAATTTCATTCTCTTACATGTAGCTGTCCAGTTTTTCCAACACCACCTGCTGAAGAGGCCATCATCTCCCCAGTGTATATCCAAGGCTCCCTTATCAAATATTAATTGACTGTATGTGTTTGGGTTGATGTTTGGATTTTCTATTCTGTTCCACTGGTCTGTGGGTCTGTTTTTGTGCCAATACCAAATTGTCTTGATTACTGTGGCTTTGTAGTAGAGCTTGAAGTCAGGGAGTGTAATTCCCCCTGTTTTATTCCTCCTTCTCAGGATTGCTTTGGCTATTTGGGGTCTTTTGTGGTTCCATATGAATTTTAGAATTATTTGTTCCAGTTCATTGAAGAAAGCTGTTGGTAGTTTGATAGGGATTGCATTGAATCTGTAGATTGCTTTAGGTAGTATAGCCATTTTGACAATATTTATTCTTCTAGCCAAGAGCATGGGATGCATTTCCATTTGTTAGTGTCCTCTTTAATTTCTCTTAGGAGTGTCTTGTAGTTTTCAGAGTACAGGTCTTTCACTTCCTTTGTTAGGTTTATTCCTAGGTATTTTATTCTTTTTGATGCAATTGTGAATGGAATTGTTTTTCTGATTTCTCTTTCTGTTAGTTTATCGTTAGTGTATAGGAGAGCAACAGATTTCTGTGTGTTAATTTTGTATCCTGCAACTTTGCTGAATTCAGATATTAGTTCTAGTAGTTTGGAGTCTTTAGGGTTTTTTATGTACAATATCATGTCATCTGCAAATAGTGACAATTTGACTTCTTCTTTACCAATCTGGATGCCTTGTATGTCTTTGTTTTGTCTGATTGCTGTGGCTAGGACCTCCAGTACTATGTTGAATAACAGTGGAGAGAGTGGGCATCCTTGTCTTGTTCCCGATCTTAGATGAAAAGCTTTCAGCGTCTCGCCGTTAAGTATGATGTTAGCTGTGGGTTTGTCATATATAGCCTTTATGATGTTGAGGTACTTGCCCTCTATACCCGTTTTGTTGAGAGTTTTAATCAGGAATGGATGCTGAATTTTGTCAAATGCTTTTTCAGCATCTATGGAGATGATCATGTGGTTTTTGTTCTTCTTTTTGTTGATGTGGTGGATGATGTTGATGGATTTTCGAATGTTGTACCATCCTTGCATCCCTGGGATGAATCCCACTTGATCATGGTGTATGATCCTCTTGATGTATTTTTGAATTCAGTTTGCTAATATTTTGTTCAGTATTTTTGCATCCACGTTCATCAGGGATATTGGTCTATAGTTTTCTTTTTTGGTGAGGTCTTTGCCTGGTTTTGGTATTAGAGTGATGCTGGCTTCATAGAATGAGTTTGGAAGTATTCCCTCCTCTTCTATTTTTTGGAAAACTTTAAGGAGAATGGGTGGTATTTCTTCTCTATATGTCTGGTAGAACTCAGAAGTGAACACATCTGGTCCGGGGGTTTTGTTCTTGGGCAGTTTTTTGATTACCACTTCAATTTCGTTGCTGGTGATTGGTCTGTTTAGTTTTTCTGTTTCTTGTTTGGTCAGTTTTGGAAGGTTGTATTTTTCTAAAAAGTTGTCCATTTCTTCTAGGTTTTCCAGCTTGTTAGCATATAGATTCTCATAATATTCTCTTATAATTCTTTGTATTTCTGTGGGATCTGTCGTGATTTTTCCTTTCTCATTTCTGATTGTGTTTATGTGTGTAGATTCTATTTTTCTCTTAATGAGTCTGGCTAGGGGTTTATCTATTTTGTTTATTTTTTCAAAGAACCAGCTCTTGGTTTCATTGATTTTTTCTATTGTTTTATTCTTCTCAATTTTATTTATTTCTTCTCTGATCTTTATTATGTCCCTCCTTCTGGTGACTTTGGGTCTCATTTGTTCTTCTTTTTCCAATTTCAGTAATTGTGTCTTTAGACTATTCATTTGGGAATGTTCTTCTTTCTTTAGATAAGCCTGGATTGCAATATACTTTCCTCTTAGAACTGCCTTTGCTGCGTCCCACAGAAGCTGTGGCTCTGTGTTGTTGTTGTCATTTGTCTCCATATACTCTTTGATTTCTGTTTTGATTTGGTCATTGACCCATTGATTAATTAGGAGAATGTTGTTAAGTCTCCATGTATTTGTGAGCCTTTTTGTTTTCTTTCTAAAGTTTAATTCTAGTTTAGTACCTTTATGATCCGAGAAGTTGGTTGGTAGAATTTCAATATTTTCGATTTTACTGAGGTTTTTTTTGTGGCCTAGTATGTAGTCTATTCTGGAAAATGTTCCATGTGCACTTGAGAAGAATGTGTATCCCGTTGCTTGTGGGTGTAGAGTTCTGTAGATGCCTGTTAGGTCCATCTGTTCTAGTGTGTTGTTCAGTGCCTCTGTGTCTTTACTTATTTTCTGTCTGGTTGATCTGTCCATTGGAGTGAGTGGTGTGTTGAAGTCACCTAAGATGAATGCATTGCTGTCTATTTCCTCCTTTTATTCAGTTAGTATTTGTTTCACAAATGCCGGTGCCCCTGTGTTGGTTGCATATATATTTAAAATGGTTATATCTTCTTGTTGGATTGACCCCTTTATCATTATGTAATGTCCTTCTTTATCTCTTGTTACTTTCTTCATTTTGAAGTCTATTTTGTCTGATACAAGTACTGCAACACCTGCTTTTTTCTCTTTGCTATTTGCATGAAATATCTTTTTCCATCCCTTCACTTTTAATCTGGGGATATCTTTGCGTTTGAGGTGAGTTTCTTGTAGGCAGCATATAGATGGGTCTTGCTTTTTTATCCATTCTGTTACTCTGTGTCTTTTGATTGGTGCATTCAGTCCATTTACGTTTAGGGTGATTATTGAAAGATATGTACTTATTGCCATTGCTGGCTTTAGATTCGTGGTTACCAAAGGTTCAGGGGTTCCTTCTTAACTATCTAACAATCTAACTTAACTTTCTTGTTAAGTTATTGTAAACACAGTCTGATGTGTCTTTATTTCTCTCCTTTCTTATTCTTCCTCCTCCATTGTTTATATACTAGGTGCTTTATTCTTTGCCTTTAGTTAGTTTGGGGTTGTCTGCTTTCTTTGCTATGATTTTATCTTCTCTGGTGACAGCTTTTTAGCCTTGGGAGTGCTTCCCTCTAGAGCAGTTCCTTTAAGATGTCCTGTAGAGGTAGTTTATGGGAGGCAAATTCTCTCAGCTTTTGCTTGTCTGAAAATTGTTTAATCCCGCCGTCATATTTGAATGATAATCGTGCTGGATACAATATTCTTGGTTCGAGGCCCTTCTGTTTCATTGCGTTAAATATATCATGCCATTCTCTTCTAGCCTGTAAGGTTTCTGTTGAGAAGTATGATGTTAGTCTGATGGGTTTTCCTTTGTACGTGATCTTTTTTCTTTCTCTAGCTGTCTTTAATACTCTCTCCTTATCTTTGATCTTTGTCATTTTAATTATTATGTGTCTTGGTGTTGTCTTCCTGGGGTCCCTTGTGTGAGGAGATCTGTGGGCTTCCATGGACTGCGAGACTATTTCCTTCCCCAGCATGGGGAAGTTTTCAGCAATTATTTCTTCAAAGACACTTTCTATCCCTTTTTCTCTCTCTTCTTCCTCTGGTACTCCTTTAATGCGAATATTGTTCCTTTTGGATTGGTCACAGAGTTCTCTTAATATTCTTTCATTCCTAGAGATCCTTTTATCTCTCTCTGCCTCAGCTGCTCTGTGTTCCTGTTCTCTGATTTCTATTGCATTAACAGTGTCTTGCATCTCGTCCAGTCTGCTACTGAGCCCGTCGATGGCTTGTCTCATTTCTGCATTATCTTTCCTGACTTCCCTCACTTCCTCCCTTAGCTCTTGCATATTTCTCTGTAGATCCATCAGCATGGTTATGACTTTTATTCTGAATTCTTTTTCAGGAAGATGCTGCATTTCCATCTCTTCAGATTCCTTCTCAGAGGGGCTCTGAATCTTGGTGAGCTTTGTCTGTATCAATTTCCTCTGTCTTGTCGTGCTGGCAGGAGTGGTCGCTGGCAGGTGCCACTTATGTCAGCTGGGCTCTGGAATGGATCCTCTACGTGTGCTGTAGATGTCACTGCTGCTCCACTAATTCGCAGCTGCAGCCATGCCGTTTTTGTAGGTAGTAATGAATGGGACGCTATTGTTTTCTGTATAAAGTTCCAGCGTGGTTGCGCCCTTCTTTCTGTCACTAGCGAAGGGGACCGAAGTTCCCCAGGACTTCCAGCCTGCAGGGCTGACCCCGCCGGGGCGCTTGTGTTCCCTTGCTGTGCCCCCCACCTCTCCGAGACCGCTACAAACGGTGCGCACTTTTCTCTTGTCCCTGGGCGCTGGCTGCACTAGTGAAGGGGACCGAAGTTCCCCAAGACTTCCAGCCTGCAGGGCTGAGCCCGCCGGGGCACTGGTGTTCGCTCGCTGGGCCCCCTACCTCTCCGAGACCGCTACAAATGGCGCGTGCTTTTCTCTTGTCCCTGGGCGCTGGCTGCACGGTCCCAGCACCTTCCCGGCTCAAAACCTGCACCTTCTGCCTCTCCAATGTCTGATGCACCGCGCGATGTGTGTCAGCGCTCCCGGTGCTCCGGCACAGACCACCAGGGCTGGTTATTTCGCGGACCTGCTCTTCCACACCCTCCCGGCTTCAACTCCTCTTCTCCCGCTGGCGCACTGGGCTGGGTGAGTGTTCTGGTGCCGCCGGGTCGCGGCTCTGTATCTTACCCGCCTCGCGGGGTGCTGAGTCCTCCCAGGTGTGTCTGCACGCTGTGCACTTTCCTGTGTGCTCTGATTTCTCTTTTAGGAATAGTTATATTTACTGTGTTTTCATAGATTTATATAGTTTTGGGAGGAGATTTCTGCCGCCCTGCTCACACCGCCATCTTCCCGGAACTCTGCCTCTTCTTGTAGTAAATATGGCTTATTATTCTATTTTACCTCCTTTTTGTCAGATCAACTATAACTTTTGTGTTATGTAACTTGTTATAAAATCTGATTGATTTAGGGTTTATACTTTACATCTTTAACTTAGCAGTGTCTGCTTTAAAGTGAAATAACACCACTTACATTTAATATAAAACCTGCCAACAGTGCACTTGCATTTCTCGTTTCCTAGCCTTTATCCTAATTATTATACTGCAAAAATTGTACTGAGTCTTATAAATTATGAGTTTTTTTTACTCTAGCTAGTAACAACAAGATAGCCCAGCTCTGAACAGTTTCTTCACATATGTGCATTGATCAATTCTGAGTTTAACACATGAGAGTGACTCTTTGCAGTCCCTGGATGATTCTCTCTTTACCGCTTTCTCCGTCTTGGTGTTCTGCTTTGAGTCCTCCAGCCATTTTGACTTCCCTGGTCTTTTATCTCCTCAAAGAGGAGAACACGGGCCTCTGTCTGAGTCTCCTTTTTTGGTGCCATGGCTTGGAGATTCTCCAAGTAGTAAGTCAGATAGTTAAAAAGTCTTATTCGTTACTTTCTCATCTCTTAAAGACTACTGCCCTTCATTGCCTCGTGTCCAGTAACTTTATGTTTGTTGTTTTACATATTTTATTTGGATTCTTAGTTGTTTTGAGTGGGAAAATATAGCTGGACCCTAGTTATTACTCATCTTGGCCAGAAGTAGAGATAATAAATGTGAATTTTTTTTCATATTGTATAATGAAATGTTTCATGATTTGGAAATCTACGTAAGAAGTTTCTTATAATGTGGACAATATAAATAGATATAACTGACACAAACAAAAGCTTTCTGAAATGTTCAACACTTTTTTCAGAATGTAAAGATTCTTGAGATCTCAAAATTTGAGAATCACCACATTAGAAAAATGAGAGCTTCTTACTAATTCTTTTCCCTAAGGCTATTAAAAGTGAAGCAGGCACTGTATCTTTTTTTGGGCCTATTCCCTCCTAATAATCTGTTAGAGCATTATGTCTAGGCAGGTAATAGAACAGGTTGGGGAATCTAGTCACAGAAGTTATCAATTATCTGTATGAATGAGAAAGGCAAAATTCATTAATATTACATATAAGAACAGGTCTAGCCAAGGTACATTATCTGTTACCTTGTTCCATGGTACATTTTGGGTCAAAACAATTACTACCTGAAATCTGACTATAACAGTATTACTTTGTGTTATTGTTTTCTAAGAATGAGAAAAAATATATAACAATATTCAGGTCAAAAAACCTTGAAATGTGTTTCTATACACTTAAACTTTAACTTTCTTCCCTATAACAATTTAAGAAAATTACAAAAAGAAATGCTCTCAGAACTCTATTCAATTGACTTAGAAAGTATTTATTTAGTACCATTTATGGTTGTTGGAGTGCTAAGGTAGAATTCCTGCTTCAAGGAGCTCAAAAATCTCATAGACTCTCAGAAAGTCACATAAAAAGTAACATAAAAGAGGATAATACCTGGAATTATAGTATAGAAAAGCAGGTGAGTTTAAGATTTAATCATAAAAAATATGCCAGAAATAAACCCTCATTTAATCACAGCCTTTAGGTATAAGTACTATAACAAGAAGTTCTGACTTTCCATAACTTTAAAGAGTTACACACAGTAAGAGTGCTGAAAATTGGCCTATTGGGAGCTGACCTCTTTTAGTTTTTAAGAAAGGTAAAAAATCTAGGCAACACTCCCATCCTTCCAATTTAAATATTATTCTTTGCCTCTTAAAATGTTTCCTAAAATGATTTATTCCAAGTCAATGATGACATTTAAATCAAATTTGAAATATTTAAGAAAAATAATAAAAATATTCAAGAAGCAAATGTTATTTTCACTTTAGATCATAGCTCAGTTTAGAGCATTTATTTTACTGGTTAGCTAATCAGGAAGAAAAGCAAGTGTACCTGTCAGCAAAGCAAAGAGAATGAGCTCTGCATTTGATTGTTTTCTCAGTTTCTCTGGATTTAAAATAGAAAGAATGTCATTGTACTTTGAGAGCTCTCTGAGGCTCGCTCAAATGATTTATCCCTTTCCTCCTTAGGAAATCACATATATCAGGTAATTCCCATGGGGACCTTAACAAAATAAGAAAGTGTTTATTTTCTATCTCTTCAGTTTAAAGAAATAAAAATATTTCATCTCAGCCTCTAGTCTGATAGAATTGTGAGTAGCATTCACCTTTTATTTTATTTGTATATTTTTGTGGCATAGGCAATGGCTTTGTTTTTTTAATCACCCAACCATTTTTTCAGATTATAAAGATGCTATTGATTTCATTGCTGGATATATTGTGATTTTGATGATTATTTAGCTTGGGTGCTAAGAGTTCTGTCTCTATCTAATATAATTTGGGAAACTAATATCATTCTTTAATATTGATTGAATGTTCTCAGTGTTCTGTATATACATAGCCAAGTCCCTGTTGCTTAATAGTTTCATTCTAAAATGATAGCCTATATACACAGTCTGATAAAACACACCCTATACACTTATCGATCTTATCCTAGGAATGCATTTGCTTGTTTCTAATTTTAAAAAGTCATAGAAGTGTGGGTCCTGCAAATTAACAGAACCATCCTTGAAATTTATGTGAGAGATGTTTTTAATTCATATAAAAAGTGATTCAATAACACGAAATGAGAAAAAAATTCCGGACCTCTGACAGAGATGAAGATAGATGACCAAAATTTACAGTGGTGCCTGCACTGAACATTTTCATCATAGAATCATACATATGAGACCAAGAAGGGACTTTAGAGAGTAGACATTCCAATTCCTGTGTTTCACAAATGCAGTAATTAAGGTTCAGAAAATGTAAGAGACTTGTTCAGTAACATATAGCTAGTCTTTGGCAGTGTTAACACTAGAACCCGGTTTCTATGCAATTTTTTGCTACTTAGTAAATTAATTGGGTAATTCAGTTAAAAAAACTGTTTTCACTTTAAGTACAATAAAAGAAGAAAAGAGATGTAAGCAGTATTTAGAGAAGTTTTCTTAAGTGAAACTGCTAATGAGGCATGGGGGAGAGTACAGTATAAAATTAGATGTATGATCAAGGTGGATGCTGATAGTCAGAAGTTGTTCAAATTGAAAAGACTGCCATTGCTAAAGCCAAATTAAAAAGGCACACTGTCACTTTAATATATCTAAATCAGCCTTTTTTCCCCTCATTGACAAATAAGTTTAATCAAAATTATTAAAATGACAGGTTGCATACTGTACTCAATCACCTGACATCATTTTTGAAAAGAAGGGGAGATTAAAAAAGGAAATGAATAAGAATCAAGTGTACTATAAATGATTGTTCTTACAGTAACTAAATGGAAGTTTTTCTCTGCACAGGTATTAGAGGTTGTCACTGAGACAAATTCTACAGTGAGAATTAGTGCAGGAGGAAAAGCAGAGAACTTCTTTTCCCTTCTTTTTGAATTGGGAATAGAGTAGTTACACCCTCTGAAGTGAAAGGATTTTCATATAACCAGCAGCAACTGGAGATGCCTTCAAGGAGGGGCAGTTCTCTCCTCTGACCTTTGGTTAAATACCATTATACACTGTCAACTCCTGAATTGCCATCTCTGGCCCAAAACTCTTCCCTGAAAAATAAATCTATCTGCAGATTCAGTTAGGTATCATTGGATATCTAACACAGAAATGCAACATGTCCAAAGCTGAACTCCTTATTTCTACACACTCCCACACTCCTCTCACAAACCCCCCATCACAGTATATCACCTCCTTTCTTCTAGTTTCTCTAGTAAATGCTATCAGAGCCTTACATTCTAAATCCAATCTATTAGAAAATTCTAACAATTTTCCTCGCAAAATTCAATAAGAATCCACTTATTTCTCCCCCAACCCATCCCCAGCAGTGCTTTCCTGGTCTAAGCCTCCAGCAACTGTTGCCAAGATTATGGAAATAAGCTCCTAATTATACAGCCTAGTTTGCAATAATCCTTCTCTATTTTTTATGGCAGCTAAAATAATCCTTTTAAAAAAGATAACTTGATCATGCCATTTTGTACTTGCCCGTTTTTTTTTTTTAATGAATTCAAAGATATTTATTGGATGCCTGTTATGTGCTAGATATTGTTCCAGGTACTTGGGACACATCAGAGAACAGAGCAAAGGTCCCTGCCCCATGGAGCTTACAGTCTCATGTTTGTCA